>JAQIUQ010000832.1:42522-217522 GCA_030378365.1 Hybognathus amarus | reverse complement strand
TTTTTTTTTCATTTATTTATTTGAGTGTTATACCTCAATTTAATTTAACTCAATTTATTATTTTACTTTTGACAATCTATTAGCCTACCTCAAACTAACATTTATTTATTTATTTATTTATTTATTTATTTATTTATTTATTTATTTATTTTGTTTTTTTTTATTTATTCATTCATATATATGATCCGAATGCTGTAGCCTAAGTGTACTGCATTCACTTGAAAAAAAAAAATCACAAGTAAAAAAAATATTTTCCTGAATTAACAAATTAATTATCTCAGAATTACAAAGATCATTTTTTCATTGATTTAAAAAAAAAATCAGAGCAAAAACTTTTTTTCCATGAAAAATGATCTGTAATTCTGAGATAATTAACTCGTTAATTCAGAAAACAGAGCGATTTTTTTCCATGAGAATATTATCTTGTAATTCTGAGATAATTAATTAGATTAATTCAGAAACAACAGAGCAAAAACTTTTTTCCATAATTAATTATCTCGTAATTCTGATATAATTAACTCGTTAATTCAGAAAAAAACAGAGCAAAAAAAGTTTTTCAATATTATCTTGATAATTCTGAGATAATCAACTCGTTAATTCAGAAAAACAGAGCAAAAACTTTTTTCCATATTATCTAGTAATTCTGAGATAATTAACTCGTTAATTCAGAAAACAGAGCATAAACTTTTTTCCATGAAAAATTATCTCGTAATTCTGAGATAATTAACTCGTTAATTCAGAAAAACAGAATAGATTATGTTTCCTCAAGTGAATGCAATATGCTTCCATAGTAGCCTACTGTATCTCAAACTAACATGTATTTATTTGTGTTTTATCTCACCTGAGTGTTTTACTTGAAGACAAATGTGGGATTACTTATTTTATTTAATTTGAGCTCATTTTGACCACAGCTAAAACACATTTTAGAGAATTGTAATGAAATAAATCCTAGTAAAACGTTATCAGAAAAGCAGTGTGCAGCCTACAAAGAATTTCTTCATTTTTTTTTTTAATTGTTTATACCTGAACATCAAACTTTCAACATTCCTTCACCAAAGCATATAGGAATCGAGAATTCACTGCACGGTTCAAACATCCATTCCGTTCACGTGCTGTATTTGCTGTAATTTAAATGCAAGATCATCCTCTCGAGCACACAGACCCCCGACCCCTCCCGCGCACGCGCACCCACACACTTTACACCGACTTCGGTTGCTTTAAAACAGATCTTATGATAGTCGATCTATATAGCCCACTGCTAAAGTAACCGCTTTGTATCTATACATTTTTGCCATACACTATATTTAGCATATGTGTATTGAGCCGTTTTAATACTGAAGAAACCGGCTACTGCAAATACTTCAGGTTTAACAATCCTCGTGGGACGTGTGATCCCCCCCCCCTCTCTCTCTCTCTCTCTCTCTCTCTCTCTCACTCTCTCACACACACAAGCGCGCACGCAAACGCGCACATTTGACGTCTCATCTGAAACTCATCTCATGCCTGCAACAAAACTAAAGCATCATCTCAGGAACATTTGAATTATTTCAACATGTCAAGATAGCAGGATCTCGCGGACTCTGTCGGTGGGCAGCGCGAGGCGTGTCTGCGGCGCGTGGAGCGCGTTTCTCCTCACTCTCACACACACACCACTCCCATTGCTGACCTGCAGAAACACTTCGTCCTCTTCCACACAAGCTTCATTTATAACACGCGCAGCTCGTTTCTCTCATCGGAGTCCCGGAGAGGAATAATTCATCGGAAGGCGACTTGGGATAATGTTTGATGTACTGGAGCCGAGACGAGGACTTCCACTGATTGCATGGATTAGATGATGCGCATACTGAACGACTTTGAGCAATTTCGTGCAGAACAAGTATGTTTCCGTGGGTTTGCCGCGGACTAAACGCCGTTTCCACTGTTCAATGTGATGTGGATACTTGTCAAGGACATCGTGCGTAATAAATGCATGCATCAGACGGCGATGCATCAGAGCTCGACAGAAGCCCAAGAAAACACTCTCGTCGCGCGCGCGCGTGTGTATGTGTGTGATCGAGCCCGGTGGATTCGTGTGTGCTAAAGCGATGATCTTCAGCTGTCAACTCGTCGGAGAGTTCGTGCACGCGCTCAAGGGCTATAGGATCCTTCGGACCCGAAACCTGGAGCAGCAAAGTTAGGTTGGATAAAAGAAAAAATCAAACAAGGTATGTTTTCCAAACCTGGTCTAAATGGCGCATTGTTACTACATGAAATACTGAATCTGTGAGCCTTTTCAGCGGCTAATGGATGAGAGTCGTGCCTGATCTGTCTTTTGTGGAAAGATGCGAGAAAATTTGATTGATTCGGTGCATGCACGGAAAAAAACGATGTGATCGGTGTACACGCTCGCTGTTGTTTTACACTCTTTATGCTTAGTTTTAAAATGCAAAACGATTAGTTCAGTGCTAGTGACTACATAGTTGATTCAGGACCTCGGACAGCTCCCTGTTTGAGCCGAGGGAAGTATTCTTCAGCCTGTGGATGTGAAACACACTTCTGCTTTAATTGAGATGATTTAAGAGCATGCATTGTGTGTGTCAGTTTCAAGTCAAATGAATGCCTCTGATTGACAGGATGCTGTGTGTGAAGAGGTGCTTTGAAATGTTGAAATAATTGGCCTGCACTTTTCTTTCTCCGCCTCACACAACACAAAAAGCGAGCGGGCGAGTAGGACAAAGAGAGAAAGCCAGGTAAAATGACTGTGAAGGTCATATTGGACAGAAATCTAACAATCTCAGGAACTATGACCCTGATAGCACTGCTTTGCTCTGTTGCCATGTGACAGACAGCAGTGCTGCTGTGCATCCCAATACTGCTATTCCTCTCAGCCAAAAATAGATTGGCTGGCAAGTGGAGAATCACCAGCGGTGACTGCCGTTATTAGATATGAATCACAATGAGATTTCCCAAAATGAACTGATAAGACTTCATTGGCAGACTCATCTCTCTGTGTCCAGTAATTGCTGTGCCACACCTAATAGATGTCTGATATCATGTCAAAGTGTATGTAATTACTGGCCTGTGTGTGAGTATGAGTGTGTGAAAGAGTGTGACTTTTCCTTTAATCTCTGTCAGAAAACAAAACAACAAGAATTACTACAACTAAACATACACATATTCAAGGTTTTTGTCAAGTTTAGTACCTATTTTATTTATTTATGTATTTTACCCTATATGATTGTATATATATATATATATATATATATATATATATATATATATATATATATATATATATATATATATATATATATATATATATATATATATATATATATATTTTTTTTTTTTTTTTTGTAAAAAGGCAAAAAAATGGCCATACTTTATTCAAGTCAAAAATATTATTCATTTAATTGTTGTATATATCATTATTATTGTATATATATATATATATATATATATATATATATATATATATATATATACATACATACATTCTGTTGCACTTTTAAGGGTCATAGTTCAGGTAGAAATAGCTTTTAATGTAGAAACATTAAATCCAGTGCAATCCTTTTAATTGAATTTGCAATAAAGGTTACCCATGCCTACTTGTTTATCTTCGATACATTAGAAAGACACCCTGGATGATTCACTTTATACACTTCGCTGGAGAAAACTTTGCTGGCATCTTCCTTCAGCTTGATTCAGGCTGAGAATTAAGAGAATTATTCTCATCAAGATCAGTTTGTATCAGTATGTCAGTCTTCTTGTCCTATTGCAGTCAAGCTCTGCACATTTTACGATTGACGGTCTTGCTTCTGGCAGCTTGGTTACATCTGGAGCTTGGAAAAAGGTCATCAATGAATGCATGCTTTCTGCACATGTTCACTACTGTTGTTGGCATGTCTCTCTCTCTCTCTCTCTCTCTCTCTCTCTCTCTCTCTCGGTCTGTAGTCAGTCAGTTCCCAGTCAGTATGACATGGCCGCTCTCTGGGAATATGAGTGTGAGAGTCTGTTACTCTGAATCTGGCGCCCCTGAGGCAAAGCAAGGCCTCTCTCATGCCTGTGTTCAGCCGGTGCCGTTACTCAGCCACCCGTACGCTTGGCTTTCTTGAGAGAGTGTGTGTGAGGGAGACTACAGGATCAAGGCAGATATGGGTTTGTTCTTTGGAGGTCAAGTGTGTTGATAATGCAAAATGATGAAACTTTCCAAAAAAAACCTCCATGTTTCTGCCATGCAATTAAAAGTAAAAAAAAAAAAAAAAAAAAAAAAAATTGAAAGAATTATTTTGCACACAATTCTGAGCAAAATGTAAGAATTGCAAGATCTAAAAAGTCACAAATGCCTTAAAAAAAAACAGAAAACAAATTCAGAATTTCACTGTCAGAAAAAGTCAGAATTTTGAGATAAAAGTTGCAATTACCTTTTTATTATTTTACTCTATGGCAAAAAATAAAAAAAGATAATAAGAATTATAAGATGTAAACCCAGAATTTGGAGAAAAAAAAATGCCAGGACTGCAAGATTATTAACTCAATAATGTAAGATTAAAAAGTCACAATGAGCTATCTGTTTTTATTTTGTGGAGGAAACAAACACATCCACAGAATAGCAAGATGTGAACTGCAGAATTCAGAGGAAAAATATCAAAATTGTTGAAAAACGTCCGAAGTCGAGAGATAAAATGCTGCTTGGCTTGTTTATTTTGTTGATTCTGTGTCTGAAAGCTTCCATCCTTTAGTATTTTATCTTTCACCACTCTGATCTCCTTTCACTCCAGCTCTCCTCTCGGTTCAGTCTTGACTCAGTAACAATCTCTCGATTCTTTCATCTCTAACTTTTCCTGAAATGCATGGACGTTAATCGTTGAAGTTCAGGCCACACTTGCCATTATAGGATTCTTTGATCAGTTCTCTGCTAATCTTGTGTCATCTGGATGTTATTTCTGTCCTCCCACTTAATAGATGTATGTCAGCTGGATCTGCTGTTGATTCAACTCCCTGTTATTTGCAATTGGCTTTATGTGAAAATGTTTTTGAACTTTTGTTATTATGGTAACAATTTTCAATAAGACTCTATTTTTAACAGTTAACTACATTAGTTAACATGAACTCACATATACATTGATTCAACAAGGTGCCGAAAGCATTCTTTAGAAATGTTGGCCCATATTGATAGGATAGCATCTGATTTGTGGGATGCACATCCAGGTCACAAAGCTCCCGTTTCACCACATCCCAAAGATGCTCTATTGGGTTGAGATCTGGTGGGGGCCATTTTAGTACAGTGAACTCATTGTCATGTTCAAGAAACCAGTTTGAAATGATTCCAGCTTTGTGACATGGTGCATTATCCTGCTGAAAGTAGCCATCAGAGGATGGGGACATGGTGGCCATAAAGGGATGGACATGGTCAGAAACAATGCTCAGGTAGGCCGTGGCATTTAAACGATTCACAATTGGCACTAAGGGGCCTAAAGTGTACCAAGAAAACATCCCTCACACCATTACACCACCACCAGCAGCCTGCACAGTGGTAACAAGGCATGATGGATCCATGTTCTCATTCTGTTTATGACAAATTCTGACTCTACCATCTGAATGTCTCAACAGAAATGCGATACTCATCAGACCAGGCAACATTTTTCAACTGTCTTCAACTGTCCAATTTTGGTGAGCTCATGCAAATTGTTGCCTCTTTTTCCTATTTGTAGTGGAGATGAGTGGTACCCGGTGGGGTCTTCTGCTGTTGTAGCCCATCCGCCTCACAAATGCTTTGCTGCATACCTCGGTTGTAACGAGTGGTTATTTCAGTCAAAGTTGCTCTTCTATCAGCTTGAATCAGTCGGCCCACCCGCTGTAATGCTAAATGTACCCAAATTTTCACATCGACTGAACAATAAATCGGGATACCCTGGCATCTTGAGACTCCAATTGCTTCACAGAACGATAAGCTAAAGCTCGTGATCTGATTGGCTAGAAGAAAATAAATAAAAATCAGAACATACTCAGCAATGCTGTCGACTTTATACACATGGTTTGTCTTAAATCAGATTAAAACACTTAAACTTATATACAGTACAACACTCAAAACTTGATTTTCATCACAGGGAGACTTTGAAAATGATAAAATGGACCCGAATTAGCAATAATCAGCAGTATTTTTTCATTAACTAACATGAATAAAGGTGAACAAATACTGTAACAAATGTATTACTCATTGTTAGTTACGTTAAATATATTGACTGTTTTTTTTACTATAAATTTATATTGTAATTTTAATTTTAACACACCAGTATAATTCATATTATTATACAAATGCATTGATCATGTTAGTTAAATGCATTAAATAAAGTTAACTGGTATAAAATGCTACCTTTGTTTTTTTTTGTTAATATTGTTTCTTATTATTTTAATGCAAAACATATTTTATACTAAAAACACGAACAAATGGCACGCTTCTGGTAAATATACAGTAGTATGTAGTATAATATGTGCAGGTCTGTTGGTTTGCATGTGCACTGCTACAGGCCTGGGACACACATCAGATATTTTTCATGCACTTAATACAGTCTTTTTGAGCAAGACGAGCATTTTCAGCCACGTTACCCGAGGCAGTGAGCGCACACTTCACAGAGCGTGCATGACAACATGCATGTGTGCGTTCAGTGTCAGTCAGTCAGGCGGCGACTGAAGGGAAGATGCGGGAGCGTTTTCTATTTTAACACTGAAGAAATGGCACTTGTATATCACATACAAGATTCATGGCCGTATAGTGAACCGTGCATCATCCATCCGTTCATTCTCCCCTCTTTTGTTTTAATGTCCTGTTCTTCTTCCACAGTGTTCCTCTCGTCTTGCATTCCCCTGCCTGGGGGACTCGCTCTCTTTCTTCTGCTGATCATTTGTTCATGCATCTGCAGTGTAAACACCGCTCTCTTACTCAGCTCTCTGCATGAGGGTCTGCAGTGGGGAACACTAATAGCTAATGCCTGTGGGTGGAACACACACTGTGTGTAATGCCAGAGCAGCACGAGGCCTGGCAGAGGGAAGGGTGGTTGTCTTGAATGTCTACTCAGCTAAACACCAACCAATTATCTCAATCACTGTTGTGTGAACAGGAGTTCAAAATAGACCCTTCTCAAACTTTAACAGTCAAGCATGTGCTAACGTTTAATGCTGGAGACCTCTACTTCTGCCAAGAACAATGGGGGAAACACTACAAGTCTACTATAGTAAACCTTAACCTAAAGTTAGGCTACATGTATTCTATGGATGCTTGTTCCCGACACTGAATAAAAAAGGTAATTGTGACAATTCAGACTTTTTCTCACAATTGTGTCAGAATACTGGATAAACTCCAAATTCTGAGGTAAAAAAACGGTCTTTTTTCCTTCAAACTGGACTTTATAACTTTATAACGAGTTTATATCTCGCAATTCTGACATCTTTTCTCAGAATTTTGAGATATAAACTCGCATTTGTGCGTTATACAGTCAGAAATATGAGTTGTTTCCACCACAGAATAAAATACTTTAAAAGATAACTGCAACGTTTATGGGTATGGGTTGAAAATATGGGTTGTTTTATCCCATCTCTGGGTCAAATATGGATAAACTCAGCCATTGGGTTAAATGTTTAAATTACATTTTTAACCCAGCATTTAACCCAGCATTTTTTTAGAGTGTGGATGCTTGTTTCCGACACAGAATAAAAAGGGTAATTGCGACTATTTATCTCACAAATTTTGACTTTTTTTCTCACAATTGTCTTCAAAAGTCACAATACTGTATAAACGCCAAATTCTGAGGAAAAAATCTGCCTTTTTTCCTTTGAACTGGACTTTATAACGAGTTTATATCTCGCAATTCTAACATATTTTCTCAGAATTGTGAGATATAAACTCGCATTTGTGTGTTATACAGTCAGAAATTAATATTTTATTAATTTATTTTATTAAAACTATTGTGCGCACACCCTTTACTTGCACTCTAAAAAATGCTGGGTTGTTTTAACCCATTTTTGGGTCAAATATGGACAAACCATGTTTAAATTGCATGCTTAACCCAACATTTGGGTTTGTCCATATTTGACCCAAATTTGGGTTAAAACAACCCAGCATTTTTTGTGTATCTCAAGTGTGAGAAAAGATGCCAGAATTGCGAGAGATATAAACCTGCAATTGTGCATAATTATCTTTTAAAATATTTGATTCTGTAGCTTTTCATAGTATTCACCACCATATGCCAAGCTAACTTTTTTACTTGACTTCATTAGTGCTAAAATAACACACATTTACAGTGCAGGTTTGAGAAAGCGGTGTCTGGTTCCAGCACGTCTTCTCCTGGATTAGAGGATTTCAAGGACTTTATCATTCTCTGCCCGCCTCTGTGATCTGAATACATAAAGCGAAGGCATGCAAGAATTGATCACGCTCTAACAAAATATCCTCATTTAGCTCTTTGATTAAAACATAATGGCGTGTTTGAAGTTAATGTTCTGAAATCTTCATATAGAGAAGATCTTTCCACATGGCTGGACATGATTGGTTCTTCCATGGGAGTATTTACTCACAATCACAGTTCGCTCCATATATGAAACGGATTAAATAATTCAGGTAATTTGTCATAATGTCTGTATTATTCATACATCATATTGAGTTATTACAGAATGCAATACATTTGTGGGATGATAGTAGTAAACAAGAATATGAAGGGTCAAACTTTCCATGCAATGCAAAACAAAAGTGACAATCTCGTAATGGAATAAATCTGTCCTCACTCCTGAACATCTCTGGTTATTCCCCGTGTGTATATTCATGATTTCTGCACCTCCTGTTGATACGGATCATGCTTGAGAAGTAATGTTGACGTGCTTGGACTGATTGTTGGTGACAGAGATATGTTTATTAATGCATCGTGCTACAGTAAGTGCGGTTATGATAGATATGACAGGTCTGTTTGCAGAGAGTGTGTGAATCCATCCTCTCATGAAGATGTGTAGTCGATCGACACAGCGTTTGCTATAAGCCTCTTTGGAAAATGTCAAATGAGCTTTATAGTGTTGGATTAAAGGCTATTAATGAGGATCAGGTTACATGCATACAGCTATGAAGTTAATCATAAAATTAACTCAAAGTAAAAGTCTTGATCTGCTTTTTTACACATTCATCTTTCTTTAGCGTGTGTAATGTTGTGTTTGAGCATGAACAAGGTTTTAATACCAGTGTCAGTGTTTCTGAACTCCTGAAACGCCTCCATTGTAGTCTTGAGTTTCTTCCGTGAACAAACATCACAATATTCCTCATTATAATAATCCATACGCAGAATAAAGGGGCGGGGCCTGGTTGAGTTAGTTAGTAGTGGCGGTTATGGAAAGGGCGGAGCATTTCCCAAACACACTCGAAACGCTCAACCAATCACAACACACCGATCCAGCCGACCAATCAGAGCGCACTGTGCTTTTCAGAAGGAGGGGCTTAACAGAGACAGGAAGTAAACAGAGCGATACTGACAGACTGAGAAGAGAGGAGCCGCAACAATGTCAATTATAAGAGAAATAATGAACATTCAAGTATGAAAACCAACGTAAGACATTCATTAACTTCATTGTACCTCTCCAAACTATTTTTGAACAATACTGTTGTGAATAAGGACTGTTACAAGTAAGTAAGTCATAACAGAAGCTGAATGGCTTATAATGTCCTGCATTAATGCACAATGCTTTTAATCTCCATCGTGTTTGCAACATTTGTCTCGCTTCTTCAAAGTCAAAGATCTGCAGCTCATGTTTGCAAGGGACTGAGGTTTCAACCGCACACAACGTGCCGCAAAAGCCTCTTTCCAAAAATAGCCAATCAATCTTCTTCTCAGCATTACCTCACTTCCTGTGTCCATTTGCTGATGTAATAAGAGCTGACTTTCTTTACTCAAGACCCAACATTGCATGAAGCTGCTGATGTCGTTCTCCTCTGTTTATAATTCCTCTCTCCTCTAAACAGCATAAGGAGGTTTATTTCATCTACTCTAACAGATGAGACTCATATTTACAAATTCATTATCATTAGGCAAGGAAGGCTGTCGGGAAATGAGTGGAAAGCATGGCTTTTATGATGCCAGATACAATGAAATGGAGTGTGCAGTGTTAATTGACAAAGATGTGGTGACTACAACAACAGACATGGCCATTATCGTTATAACGGCGACGTTTTGGATGATATTTAGATTAGCCTTTATGTATCAGAAAAGGTTTAGTTGCAACGTTTTTGAAAAGGATTCTGAGAAAAGACTCAGACTATTACAGATCCAACATTCATTAGATGTTACTAACAAGCCCTGAAGTCACAATGAAATCAAAATTTTGAATTTTTTTCACGATATGATTTATCCAACACAGTCTCATGAAGATGTGTATCTATACCATGATTGTCATTTCTCGTGGCATTTATTCGCCAAAAAATGTTTTTTGCGTGTATATGGTACGCACTGAAAAAACCCTGGGTTAGTTTTAGGGGGAGGGGGTGGGGAGTTCGTGCATATTATACGCCAAAAAGTGCGTATCATATGCATGCGAAAATCGCGTGCTATATACACGCAAAAACAGTTTTTCGCGTATAAATGCCATGAGAAATGACATTTGTGACATAGATACTAACTTTCATGAGATCGGGCTGGATTTATCGGTGCACATCATTATTGTTTTAATAATCTTGAATCAGAATAACAACGACGTCTCTTCTCTGAAGATGAGGGCGGGGCAACCTGTCACTCACATGATAACAGCCAATAGCAAACCACAACCATCCAATCAATTCCTCACGGACACAATCAAGCCCCGCCCACATTTGTTCTATTTCCAGAAGGTTTCACTCACATATATGTAATTATAGGGAAGAAAATACTGTTCTATGATGACTTTAAGGAAGAGGAAAGGCGTAAGTGGCTTTTTGTGTCCAACATGAAGTTTGTTCGTGAAAAAAAGAGATAAGAATGAGACAGGCTTGATTTGCCTCGCTGCTTTTCTGCCATTTGATTATTAAAGGCCTTAGGCAGCACAGATGGGTTTTTGGTGAGAAGATCATTTATATGTGGACATGTGCTTTTAAGCATTAATATTTTATGACTAATTAAAAATGCATTGATAAGGGCTTTTATTTACTGATTTCCCCTCTTATTATTCGTGTGCATCTAATAGACTGTCAGATTGTTTCGCCTCATTACAGGCAGCTAATAGCGTTTTGCTCATGGCTTCATTGCTCTCCGACTCTCCGGCCAAGGTCAAAGTGTGTTTTGGTTGCCGGGTTGAGTTAATGGACCTACTTAACCCGGCCGTGTTGGAGAAGAGGACGGCCTTCACAGAGAGTTACTGGCTTGACTTTCTTTCAACGTCTCCCATTGCGATCATCTTGAAATCAATGCAACCGACACGGCGTTGTGAATAATAGGCTGTAGGCTTACTTGCAGTGGATTGATATTGACATTATTTGAATGAACTATACAGAAAGAAATATGAACTCTAGTTTGTGCAAATGAATAACACATTCGTACAGTCATTATAGAGATTGCATTAGCTGTTGGTTATTAAAGGAGAGTAAAAGCTTGGTATTCTGAGCGTCTCGTGAGAATCCGTCACATTAACAGCAGTCAGCTGGGCAGTTTACATGTTACATTGTGCTTCACTTTCAAGCTTTCATTGTCATTTATGATGCAGACTTTGTATTTCTTCTTTTCACTCAGACTGAGACTCAGAGAAGCGGGAATTATTTAATCGCTTGTACAATGTCTTGACGTGACTTTAGTCTTCACAAAAGAAAGATTTTCCACAACATTTCATAAGTCATGTGAGTCAGCAAGTGGTGAAATCTCTTGTAAGCGGATTGGTCTTGGCAAATGTTTCAGCGTCTGACATGGACGTCTCTGCTACAGACCTAATGAACTCTGGCAACAGAGTAAATCAGTAAACATCCTGACAGAAAAAGCTAATTCTGTTTAGAAATTGACATCAAGGTCAACGCAAGGTTTTTTTACTCACAGACGCAACACAATTTTTTTTAGCTTTTAACTTCCACACCTGTGGGCTATTCTTAATCATGTCCATCTTGAAGATAAGATTAAAACGCTAGCTGACTATTTTAGCTTGATTTTTTTTTCAGTGATAATGCAGTTGCTAAAGCATGAATAGTTAATTATATAACGTTTGAAGTGGATCAAAACCTTCCATCAAAGTTATATTTTGAACAATAACCATTCTTGATGAACTTTTTTGATCCACTTCAAATTTTGACTTTTTCAGGAGTTCAGGTTTTTCACAAGGACAGTATTTGTGTTAAATACTTATGTTTTATAAATATGTGAATGTCTAAATGTTTAGACATCTTTTGATAAAAGAAAATTTGGTTGGACATGTTTCTAACATTTTGGCACAATTTCATCAACTTAAAGTATTTGTAAAAAAAAAAAACATTGTCAGTCGTTTTAGCCTATTGTTGTCACGGGGCTGCGTAGGAGTTCAGGCAGAAGAAGAGACCGAAGAGGCATAAGCTCAAATTCAATAACTTTGCTTAACTTTAAACAAACAGGAACAGGCTGGAATACACTCATACACGAGGTAACACAAACAACGACGAACCAAGAATGAAAGGAACAGAGGGAACTAAATACACTGGTGAATCAAACATAACGAGGTACTGATTAACTAGACACAGGTGATGAGGGTAAACTGATGAAGGTTGATATGGAAACTGAAGAGTGGCGGGAAAACAGAACCAGACTAAACCAAAAAACTAGCAAACAGGGGAACACAAAGAGTCAAACAGTGACAATTGTAATGTGACAGATAATTAAAAATAGAGTAAAATGGATGACTGTGACATTATGACATGAAAAATAGTAAATTGATACTACACCGTCCTGTCAAAGAGTTACTGCTCTAGGTCTGGTATGGACTGCTATACTTGTGCTGAGCCACAACGTTTTAAAAAATTCAATGCCTTGTTCCCTCAAACCTAGAAAAAGACACTCATATACTATTTAGCCTAGTGACAGGAGAGACTAATGGACCTCTCTTTCTCTCCTCTGTGAAGACACTAACTCTAGCAGAGAACTTCATGCCACTACTGTGGACTCACTGGAAATTACACTTTCAATCTTAAAGGAACAGTTCACCCATAAATGAAATGTGTATATAATCACTTCTAGAAAACACTCACCCAAATGACTTGTCATTCCAAATCCTTGAGCCAATCATCAGTAGGTGGTGTGTCCAATCGTGATGGGGGAGGAGAGAGAGTGAGCCAATCAGCAATAGGAGCATGTTCAATCGTGATGGGGGAGGAGAGAGAGTGAGCCAATCAGCAGTAGGGGGTGTGTTCAATCATGATGGGGGAGGAGAGAGAGTTAGCCAATCAGCAGTTGGGGGTGTGTTCAATCATGATGGGGGAGGAGAGAGTGAGCCAATCAGCAATAGGAGCATGTTCAATCATGATGGGGGAGGAGAGAGAGTGAGCCAATCAGCAGTAGGGGGTGTGTTCAATCATGATGGGGGAGGAGAGAGAGTTAGCCAATCAGCAGTTGGGGGTGTGTTCAATCATGATGGGGAGGAGAGAGAGTGAGCCAATCAGCAGTAGGGGCGTGTTCAATCATGATGGGGGAGAGAGAGAGTGAGCCAATCAGCAGTAGGGGCGTGTTCAATCATGATGGGGGAGGAGAGAGAGTGAGCCAATCAGCAGTAGGGGCGTGTTCAATCATGATGGGGGAGGAGAGATAGTGAGCCAATCAGCAGTAGGGGGCGTGTTCAATCATAATGGGGGAGGAGAGAGAGTTAGCCAATCATCAGTAGGTGGTGTGTCCAATCATGATGGGGGAGGAGAGAGAGTGAGCCAATCAGCAGTAGGGGGCATGTTCAATCATGATGGGGGAGGAGAGAGAGTTAGCCAATCAGCAGTTGGGGGTGTGTCCACTCATGATGGGGGAGGAGAGATTTTCAACTTAAATTGCGCAATTAAAGCACGGTCAAAAAAAATCAATTAATGTAAATTTAACTATAATACATTTAAATTTATTTGTAAATGACACGCAGTTGTCTGGAAACATGGCATTCAGTTCTCACTTAAGTAAATTCTTTTAAAGTATATTATCTCCATAATAAGTATGTACACATGTTTCTCTTACACAAGGGATCGTACAAAATTCATATAGAACTTTTGTGTTTCAGATTTGGAGTGGCATGAGGGTATTTTCATTTTTTGGAGGAGAACTGTTCCTTTAATCTTACATTTGTGCTTTGCTCTGGCAGGCATAAAGTGATCCCTGATCTCCACATCTCACTGTCTTTACAAAAGTCTTCTGGAAGAGCCGATTAGAACGGGAACTTTCACTTCTTTGAACTTCAGTTGTCTTGTCTTCATCTTTATTACAGCACATGCTGTTCATTTGCTCAGTATCCTTTAACACATAAAATCACTTTTAATCTAGCTGAATCATTATAGAGTTATTAAACTTTGAATGCACCCAGTAGTAAATTATTACTGCTTTCATTATCTTCTTTATCAATTCGCGCATTCGGCTAATATCTGTGAATAATTTTAATACCCCTCAAAATGACTGTCCTGAGTGATATTCTCAAGTAATTAAGTCTGACTTTTTACTGCCTCTTTAGTCTGATCAAAAGTCTCTGAATGGATTTATTTGTGTGTATAAGCACGGGACGATCACATCAGGACAGAATTAATAGAAAGAGAGAGTAAAGGAGGAATGAACAGGGCGATTCCAATCCCGATTTATACTATTTTACGAGTCTTATAACCTAAATCTTACATAATGTGAAACTATTTATGTACAAATGGCAGAATTATCGATTGTATTTTCTGATAAATGTAAACCTTTATTTTGGCAGAAAACCACAAGAAGACATTTTTAGTCAACCTGAAACAGAAGTTCCGGACATGCCGTATATCCGAGTGAAACGCCTCAGGAATAAGAACAAATGTGGGCGGGGCTTGATTTTGTCTGTGGGGAATTGATTGGATGGTTGTGGTTTGCTATTGGCTGATCTCATTTCAGTGACAGGTTGCAAGAACATGAATTTAAAACAATAATGATGTGCATAGAAATCATATTTAATCAACAATGCAATATTCCACAAAAAAAGTGGTGTGTAGAAAACATTTTTCATCACAAACCTTGTCTAATGCTGTAATTATCTGTTCAAAAAACTGTTTGAAATTATGCAAAATATGTGCACATCTGGCGCACATTGAAAATAAAGCATATCTGGGTCACTTTGCATTGTGAGATGTGTGTTAAACCCGCAGCACATGCAGAGTCAGACTGTGAAGTGCTCGTCTTACATGCTAAAAAAAGAGCCGATTGCGTGTAAAAGAACACAATGACGCACTTCACTGTGAAACACGCAGTGCGGTGAACTATACAACCGCTATTAGACATTAGTAGATGATTGTGGGATATATAAAGAATTGTAGATTGAATTTTCATCAAAAATTACTGCATGAAGACATACTATATCATAAATATAAAACTACTAATACACATACCATGAGTATCGTTTACGCCAAAAATATTTCCTCAGAACATCCCCCCAAAAAAGTGTGTGGATTCTGTCTGGACATGCTTAAGAGAGAAAGATCGCCTGGGTTTGTTTGTGTGTGTGTGTGTTTCATCCTCTGTAATTTGGCACTTGATATATTCCCTATAAAAGGGATCCTCATGAATTTTTCATTTAGGATGCAGTGTGGCATGCTGGGTGATGATGCTAGGCAGAGTGCTAGCGTGGCACAGAAAAACCTGCTTTAAACGGTAATTGCTACGATTGATCAAAGCATTGATCCGTTATTGCTTATATTTCCCGAGTCCTTGAGGCTCAAGGAATTTAATGTGCCCTTTCTCCAGAGCTTCTTCAGATCATATCATTAGCATACCAAGCTCCCATGCTAGACCCTCAACACATATTATGTCTAATTGGGGCTTGACACAGAGGTACGCACATGTGCACAGTACTGTGCTCACCCAAAAATAGATATAATAACCATCAGCACACTCGGTGGCCTCGATGAAATGTTTCATTTGCACACAACTCTTTGTAGGAGACGCACACATTCCCTCACACACAGGCAAACTGAGTGGTAATCGATCAGGAGTTTCGCAGTCGGCGCTCGCTGTGGAAGTGAGATTGCAGTGATTAGATTTCTGTTGGACGCCCTCATGTTCTGCACTCAGAGAAGTCACATGTGCTCCTGCTGGTCTACACATGTGGGTCACAACAACAAATACAACACATTCCAGTAATACGGTACACTTTGGTGTCCATGACAGGTCTTTAAAGCATTACATGCACAGATCATATGGCTTAAAACCAGTCGGCAAAAGATTTTTTGTTTTATTGTTCCCTATTGTGATGTATATCAGAGTGAAATGGCTTCTTGAGGAAGAAAGGGCGGGGCTTGATTGGCAATTGATTGGATGGTTGTGGTTTGCTATTGGCGGATCTCATGTGAGTGACAGGTTGCCCCGCCCTCGTCATCAGAGAAGAGACGATGCAAGAGGGAGGGGAAGATATTCATGATTACGAGCCATGTGAATAAAATAAAACAAATCATGATCTTCACGGATAAATCATTTATAATAAACACTAAAATGTTTTATAAAAAATGAGAATTGTCAGTTTAATGTTTTTGAAAAGTATCTTCTGCTGACTTAGAAATACAGTAATATTGTGAAATTCTGTCAAATACGATATTGCATTTGCATACAGTTTGGATTGTCGGTATGGTTTGGTTCTGCACATTCAGTCAGCCTAGCATAGATAAGAGCAGCAAAAGCCCTCCTTAGGGAACAGAACAGAACCAACGTGAATGTATTGCAGATATCTTTCATTCAAGATTTGTATACTTCTGACAGGAGGAGCTGGGGAGGGAGGAGGGCAATCTGCTAATCTAGGCGTCGTATTCCTACAGGTAGACGTGGATCAGCTGATAGTCACTGATGCAAGCTTGACTAACATGACCTGTCAGAACTGACACTACGCTTAGTTATTATTACCATTTAAAATAACTGATTTCTATATTAATATATTTCGAATTGAAACATAAGAAATGAATGCCTCTTTTATTTAACATTCAGTGCATCAAAAGTGACAGTAAATATATTTCTAATGTTACAAAAGGTTTCAAATTTATGTTGTTCTTTTTAAAGGAGTAGTTCACTTTTTATTTTTTTTGCTGATAATTTACTCACTCCCATGTCATCCAAGATGTTCATGTCTTTCTTTCTTCAGTCGAAAATAAATTAAGGTTTTTGATGAAAACATTCCAGGATTTTCTCCATATAATGGACTTCAATGAGAACCAAACGGTTCAAGTTCCAAAAGACAGTTTCAGTACAAACTGCAAACTGTTCAAAGGGCTTTAAAGGATTCCAGACGATGAATAAGGGTTTTATCTAGCAAAACGATCGCTCATTTAATAAATAAATAACATAGTTTAAGTTTTATAAGCTCAAAAGCTCGCCTTGCTCTGTTCTGTGATGCACCTTCGTGACTCTCCTGTTCGAAATCGTTCATCAAAACGAACAAATCTTTTTCCGAGTCATTTTGTTCATTCAACGAACGAAACGAACAAATTGACTCGGAAAAGATTTGTTCATTTTGATGAAAAACTTGAAAAACTTTTTTATTTGTCAAAGAATGCATCATGGATTCCACCAAAAATATGAAGCAACACAACTGTTTTCAACATTGTTAACAATCATAAATGTTTCTTGAGCATTGAATCAGCAAATTCAAATGACTTCTAAAGGATCATGTGACACTGAAGACTGGAGTAATGTTGCTAAAAATGTAGCTTTGATCACAGGAATAAATTCCACTGTATATCAACATAGAAAATGGAAATAATGTTGTTTTTTTGTTTTTTTTTAATCAAATCAATGCAGCCTTGATGAGCATAAGAGATTTCTTACAAAAAAAAATGTTCCTAAAAAATATTGGTGGTCCAATTTTTGCCCCTATTCACTGCAATGCTTCAGCTCACAGCTGCAGTTCCACCACCCAAATAAAGTAATAAGTGGGGTGAGCTTGAACACGCTCTCACGGGAGCCCGCTGTTCCTGGACAGTAAGAGAAGCGTTTTAAGTGTTTATCTGCATTTAGTGTTTCCTGAGGCCACCAGTGCTGTTTTCAAAATGATACGCATGAAGATCCTGCTCTGTGTGTGTCTGGCACAGCTGGCACACATTCACTGATGAAATATTCATTGGAGTTTGGCAAATATGATTTCAAGGCCAAATTACTTTTTTAAAAGCCACTTTATTTTTATTGTAAATTAATGTAATTCCTTCCTTCTTTATATAATGCTCTCAGAATTGATTCCAGCATCATGGATAAATAAGAAAACAGAAATAAAACTTTATGGTTATTGTGTTTTTATTGCGATGTGAAGCTTTCAAGGGAAACAATAGTCCATTAACAACAGAGTCAACAGCTTGCCATTCGATCCACATACAGAGAGAGGCCATTTCCAAACGCCTTGACAATTCACTGTTCGATCTACACCTTTGCAGACACCTAAACCCCATCACACGTCCCTTCGGCGAGGGCTCAGCTGAGCATTTTTCACACCTTCAAAATCAATTTCACCATGCCGGCACTGAAAAACAATTCAAGGCTTCATTGCCACAGTTGTGCTTTGCTTAGACTCCCCTGAGAATGTGCAGCAAGTTGAGCAGAGATTTGAAAGGCAGATACTCATAAAGGTGATGATATCTGAATAAAGTCTGAGAGAACTCTTGTGATGTGTTTAGCTGGTCAATATTTACTAGGCCTTACACAACACTGTAACAATGCTTTTCTCAATCTCTATGTTATTGTAACATCTTTGTTCTTGTCAGCCTTGACTCTTCAGAAAGATTTCTGCAGTGAGTTTTCAGATTTTCAACCCCACACCAACAAACAAAACACATCCTTGTGTTGTTTTTATTTTTATTTTTTAAACTAAAGTTGTTATTAATCATTATAGTGATTTCTGAAGGATCATGCGACACTAAAAACTGGAACCATTCAGCTTTGATCACAGGAATAAATAACATTTTACAATAGATTCATATAGAAAACAGCTATTTTAAACTGAAAAAGAAAAACCTGGCCATTGGCCTCAGATGAGGCCCATATGAGGCCCAAAGGAGGCCCAAAGGAGGCCCAGAGAAGACCCAGATGTGGTGCAGATTAGGTCTAGAGGAGGCCCATAGGAGGCCCAGAGGAGGCCCATAAGAGGCTCAGATGAGACCAGAGGAGGCCCAAAGGAGGCCCAAAAGAGGCTCAGAGGAGGCCCAGATGAGGCCCAAAGGAGGCTCAAAAGATGAGGCCCAGAGGAGGCCCAAATGAGGCCAAGAGGAGGCCCAAAGGGGGCCAAAGGAGGCCCAGATGAGGCTCAAAAGACGAGGCCCAGATGAGGCCCAAATGAGGCCAAGAGAAGGCCTAAAGGGGGCCAAAGGAGGCCCAGATGAGGCTCAGAGGAGGCTCAAAAGATGAGGCCCAGAGGACTCCCAAAGGAGGCCCAAATGAGGCCCAGATGAGGCCCAGATGAGGCCAGAGGAAGCCCAAAGAAGGCCTAGATGAGGCCAGAGGAGGCCCAGATGAGGCCCAGATGAGGCCCAAAAAGGCCAGAGGAGGCCCAGATGAGGCTCAGAGGCCTGATGAAGCCCTGGAAGTGACAGTGGAAATGGGACCGATCCTGACACACCAGCACGTTTTTGACAGTAGAAACATGGCTATTGAAGACATATTACTCAAAGCGTTTGTTCACAAACCCTGACTGCTTGTCTCAAAGATAACTAGAGTTATGCCAAGTTTTTGCTTTTAATAAATAATGACTTAAAATCCAGTGTCTTGCACAAACACTAGGAATATAGCACACATTCAATGGAGTGTTTTCATGATACTTTTAATCTTTTTTTGGAGTCTAAAAGCTTCAGTATCCGTTCATTGTAACTGCATGGAAAAAAAAAAGTGACAACCCTCCAGAGATTTGTCTTTGGTCTTCTATAGAAGAAAGAAAGTAGTTTTGGTTTTAAAGTGGTTAAAAAATTGAATTGCAAATTATATCTTTGGCTCCACTTTTAGTTAAAAATGAATGGCAGCAGTTCAAACTGGAGTTTTCAGTTTTACTGGGTTGAAATTTCACTGTGAAATCACAGAATGCGTCAAGTCTTTCTTTAAATGTTATATCTCCAATAATAACAATATGCAATCTGGCCTTTTTCTAAAACACATAACCAATGCATCCTCCGTCTTCGGTAGACGTCTCACGTCTGGTTCATGTCTCTGCCTGAGAGCTTGAGTTTTGTTTCTGTCAGATCTTAAATGAGCCATTCTCTATGATTATTGAGTCTCCATGATATTGCAGCCTGACAGTTACAGGTTTTTTTTTTACTTGTTTTGTTTCACAGAGCCGTCTCAGATGTGTCATTCTGCAACACACACACATATCACGTTTGAATGTCTGGATAAAGAAATTGTCACGGTTAGAACGTGTTCATGCTGAAATTCACACATGCATATTTTCCCGAAGTGAAAAAATGAAGTATAACACATGCAAACAACAAAGCGCTCATTCGAAATATGCAAAATATCATCATGCCTAATTTATCACGTTTTCACATGAAGAATATTTCTAGCCATCACCCTTTGGGTAATTATGTGCTTGATTGGGATTAGAATTAATCTTTCAGAATAAGCGCTGGACTGGATTGAGGAGAGATTTGGACATGCGGCTCTGGCTGGATGTTGCCTGAGGTAATGTGAAATAATCTTGTTACACTTCCTCATCTTCTTTTCAGAAATATCTCGCACTCATTTTTCTCCCGCTGATCTCCGGGCTTCAGCTTTGACTAAATCACTCGTATTAGACATTCAGCTTCAGCCAATTCGAACCTCCTCTTTTATATCACATAGAGCTGTGTCTCTACAGAAAACATGGAGGGTCATTCCTTCAGGAGGATTTTCTGAACCGACGATAGCCATCCTCGGAGAGACAGACAGGTTTAGAGAGAGCATCCAGTGTGCGTCAGAGCAAGACCCTGTCGAACAGGGACTCGGTTGGTGCCGAGGCGATCGCGGACCCTCGGGTGCGATTCTCCATTAATGCATTTTCCGTGTCGCTTCTGTTCGGTCAGAGGCAGAGATTGCATTGAATGGAGAAAAAGGGCATGTGTTATTCTGAGCTCGGGTGCATTTCCTTACACACACGCCTCAGGCGAACACACGAGCGTTTTTACCTAATGAGAGAACGTTGACGTCTAGTGTCTCGAGATGTGCTCAATCAGGATGTTGAATCTCATCATTCTCGTATAGTCAAACAAACTTTGGTTGAAATCCCAATTACACACGTCTCAAGAGTTGTGATTCCTCGTTTTGAACTTACTGGAGGTGAGAGGAACCCGTGGCTTATGGATCAATACTCAAGGTAACAGGCTGGATCACGTTCGACTGGTCATTTCAGAGTATTGTCTATTGACCGTGAAGACTTCCTGCGACTGTGATCGTTGATATGTTTTCAGGACAAAAAGAAAGAGGAGAGAGTGAGGGCAGTTTGTTTCAGCTGGAATACAATAATATTTGGAGATGTGGCGTAGCGGCCATGGTGCTCATGTGATCGATGTGGGTTCGGAATCGGATCCAGCTCTTAGCTTCCATTCTCTTCCTCTTCTTTGCATAATTACTTGTCCTTTTTCTGGCAATACATTTATTATTATTATTAAATCCATGTAATTTCTTTCTCAAGTTCCAGTAAAAAATACACAAAATTCCTGTAAACTTGAAAAAGAAATATTGAAAACTGCAATTGCATAAGATACTAAGAATAAGGTATAAACCAATGGGGTAAGAAATCTAAAATTAATTTACAGGTATATTTTATAATATCATATGTAATTTCAGTATTATTATTAGTAGTAGTAGTAGTATGTATTTCAGTTAAAATATAGTAGTATGTATTTTCAGTTTTTTCTCTTTTTTCTAAAGAATTTATTTTAATTTAAGTTTTGATTCCATTGGCAAGTTATGTATGTAGCAGCCGTACTTCGTAAGAATGGAGGGTGCTTGGGTTCGGTGTAGCTCAGGTGGATACCACGAAGGTGCACCTAATAAACGTCTAATGAGCTGTACAACTGTTAATAATAAAATATCTAAAAAATAATGAGACCCAGAGATGGTTTATAGTTTAACAAAAAGAATAGGGTACAACTTTGTTTAATTAGATCACAAAAATTGACAAATGGAATGTAAAAGCTTTCCCTAAATCTCCATATTAACAAAATAACAAAATAAATGACCAAAATATTCCCTGAACACTTAACCCTTGTGTGATGTTCATATTTTTGTTACTCAGCCAGTGTTCGTGGGTCTGGTGGACCCGAAGCATTTGGGGGTTTTAATTAACACAATCAAACAATTTTATGTTAAAATACTCAAGAGATGTTTCGGTAACGCTTCCTTTTACAGTCCAGTTACCCATGTAAATACTATGTACTTATTTTAGTAACTACAATTACTGGGTAATAACTAGTACTAACCCTGAACCTACCCCTAAACCTACCCCTGTTCCATGTACTTACCTTATATTAGTCAGTACTTTCCAGGTAAGTACACTGTAAGTACACCGTAAGTACTGTACTGTAAAAGGAAGCGTTACCGATGTTTCCTTCATCCCAATTACAATCAATATAAACAGCATATATGGTTAATATTTTTTCTTTACCTTTGTTAGATCACATTTAAGAATTAATGGCAGAGGGTAAAATGTGCAGGAATGTGAGAGCAGACAGTGGCCGTGCTTGAATTTTGCAGCAATGTTGTGACCTTTTGTGGGAATGGCAGGTGCAGAAACACAAAATTCACACTCACACACTGACAGGAGGAGGACAGAGTAAAGGTACACAGGACCTACAGTTTCCACACTCTCGCTAGTCCCGGGTCCAGTGGACCCGAACATCCTGTGTGTAATGTAAATGTGTAGGGGGGGTGTACAGTGTGTTTTCATTGAAAGTGTGTTCTGATATATGTTCTTCGCATAAAATGAGCCAAGGCCAATGAGTCTGAGTTTGAAAAAAATAATTAATCGTATAATTTTTCATTTGATAAAAAATTAAAACGGGTCCAACAGACCCAAACACCATACAAGGGTTAAATAATAACCCCTTTTTAGTTATATAGCTAGCAACTCCAATAGTTTCACTCACATTTTTTAGACAAAAATAAATGGTTTGCACGTCCCCTGTATCTCTTACCACACGGGAAAATACACAGAAATCTTTACAATAAACAAAACAAACACAACAACACCGTGAAGTGTCCTAAAACAGGTAATTAGCAAATGTAGTGGTGGGCCCACTCACACACACACACACATTCACACAAGTTTCAGTTTACTCACGGTTTTGCTGAACAGAAAAACATGTTGCAGGCCTGTTTGGGTCTTGCAAAACATTGAGTGCGGTGAACAAACACTTGCAAAACATTGAGAGCGTCTGAAAACTTCCAGCTGATCATGTACGGTGCGATTAACCGTCAGTTCCGCCCAGCAAAACACCACGGTGGCTAGCGATCTCGGCTAAACGGTTACCTCAGATAACGGCTCACGCTCCTTCGCTCGCGCTCCGTCACACGGGTCTTCGGCGTCGTTTCGCTCTCAGTCTCTTAATTCACAAACATCTCGAGTCCGCGGTCCCCTTCTCTGAACCTCTCGCTCCCGATTCATAAGTTATCAGCACTTTTTAGCGTCTAATTTTCCCTTCTCCCGTGCCTGCGTCTCGTGCTCCACACGGGTACAGCGGGAAACCCAGAAAAAAACTAAACTTCCAGCATTTTCGCATGTCAGGTCACGTGTATCTCTTCCGCCAAACACTATTGGCTATACAACGTGAATACTCAATTGACTAATACAATTAGCAACATAGCAACAGTAAAAAATAAAGTAAAGAAATAAAAGGTAAAACATTTGGCAAATAGTATTTTTCTAAGTAATATAAACTTAAATGTTATTACGGTCACAAAATAAAATTACCACATATCAATCTCCTTTTAATTACGTAAAATTAACTGATATTTACTCATTTAGAAATCAAGTGTCTCCTTATTAATTTCCAGAGATTCATCATATCCCACCAACTCCCATTCCACTATATTAGCCAAGTTTACCACTGGGCTACATGTATTTATTTATTTAACTGGAAAATCAGGAAACCTGTTTCTTTTCTTTGTGTAACAACAACAGCATTAATTATGGTTAACTTGGTTAGTGGTCCTAATTTCTCATTTGAAATGTCTTGTTTTCGTCATCACACTGTTGCTTATCTAACTACACCTGCAGGCCTTTATTAATTGAAAACTGGAAGTCAGATTTGGGCTTTCTGTAATTGACATGACAAAATGATTTTATTAAAACGCCATTTAACCTATCATTAGAAAACACACACAGACACAAAGGTAAGAATGTCATTTAATGTTGCCGCGTGCGTATGCCTCCATATTGTTTTGTTTTACCATCAAATATTGTTCTCTGACAGCTCAATTAGCCATATTAATTGAAGACAGAGTTTCTGTGATCAGATGGTGTTCTTGTGTCCTCCCCGTCTGTTCTCAAGCCACGAGTGTAACTAGGACATCCCTCTACCTACAGTACTCCTGTCGTCCCCAGATGATGGTTGAAAATAGTAATGAGGAGGACAGTAGACCTGACCTGGTGTGTGTTTCCCGTACAGAGTCGTAACTCTCTGCTTCTGCTAAAATAGTGCGGCGCATCGTTGAAGAAATACTCTAGCTCATTACGACTGTTTCCAGAAACCGTATTGTTGCAAATTATTCGTTCCACCCTGCTGGTTAATGATGTCACGATGTGGTGGAGTAATAACTACACTTAAATCTCTTGACAAACTCAAAGTCGTAAAATCGCAAAGTTTTAAATATGAAAGTTCACCGTTTACAAACATCAAGACACTGTGTTCTTAAGTGCGAATCAAAAGCAATCTTTTCCACTGCCCAGAGACGAGCGTTCGAAGAATAAGTGTCTAGGTCATAAATTCAACTATACCACACAAGTATAGGCCGAACCTTGTGCTGTCTCCGCGTCATTTTAATGACGATTGCTTTAAACATAAATGCTTTCAAGGGTGGATTCACGAGCCGTTAATACTGAAAGAAGGTTCAGTACCAATTTTATTTGGATCAGTTTCCTCCTCCAAATCACAACCTGTAAGTATTATTAATAATTGTTGCTTTTATGTGTTTTGTAGCATGCTCAATAAATATTTGTGTGTTGTGTCAACGCAGTCTCATCCCAATTCGTCATATAACTGACATTTTGGGACAATTCGTCAATATACGACTTTTTAGGGCCCCCTTAAACGTCGGTAGATGACGTTATGGGATCCTAACTCTACCCCAGACCTAAACCTAACCCTAAACCCAACTCGTCACCTAACTGACGTTAAAGGTACAGCGTCAGTTTTATGACGACCCGGGATCGTCATCTACCGACATTTAAGGGGGCCCTAAAACTTCGTATATTGACGAATGGTCAAAAACGTCCCAAAATGTCAGTTATATGACGAATTGGGATGAGAATGTGTTGGTTGTGTTAGTTACACTCATCTTCTAGATCTCCAATATCATTTTTTTTTTTAAATAGGTTAAATGTTTTTCATTGTAGCCCGTTCTCATGAAAGTTCGTATTTATAGCACCGAATGTAATTTCTCGTGCCATTTATACGCCAAAAACAGTTTTTGCGTGTAAATAGTACGTGTTTTTCGCATGCAAACTGGGGACTCCCAAAACAATATTAGGAACATTTGAAACGCCATATAGGTGCCCTTTAAACAATCTGCATAAGTCTACAAAAGTTGATGTATTGTTTGCGGGTCCGGAGGGATGAAGGACCGGCGTTGTTCCCACATGTTTTCTTATTGCTGCAGCTTTGAAGGAATCAATAATTTATTTTGGCAATTTGCATTTAAATTCAGCAGACCTTGTGATCCCAAGGCATATGAGACAAAAGAAGCATAGCAAGCAAAAACTTTTCAAAGGAAGGTTGCTTCTTTAACTTTCAGAGTGGAAAATAGGGGCTTTTTTGAAAAAAAAGAGAGAGAATATGAACATCAATGAGAGTGGAAACATCAAACATCACTGCACTGGATGGACGAGTTAGAGAACGAATGAAAGCAAGAGCGAGAGTGAAGGAGAGCGCTGATCCAAACAATACAACACCGGGCAACATATGCATGGTTCAAAGTCGTTTAGTTAATGTTATACAGCCGTTTGGTCAAGGTGTTTCAAGAGCGCTGACTGCCATGCTCAACAGCTCGACTGCAAGTGTGATACACACCACAACACACAACAAGGACAAAAGATTAAATCCCTCATATTGGGATTTGGGATTTTGTCCCTTGCTAGAAGAGACTGATAACTGAAGGCTTATTACATTCTCTTTCAGCGAGACACTAAATAATCCACACTCGGAAAATAAATAAATAAATAAATAAAGGTAACACTTTAGTTTAGGGTCCAATTCTCATCATTAACTAGTCGCTTATTAATGCATTATTCTGAATGATCACATTCTGCATCTCTTAATTCTACCCAATACTCAAACTTAACATACCTTACTATATAAATAAACTGTAATTATGAGTTTAGAATTGGACCCTAAACTAACGTGTGACCAAATAAACATCCCAGTTTTCTATTAGCTTAAATGTTCTTTGGGGAATCAAAAATGGTTCTTAAAACATAACTTTTATTTTGAAGGGTGCTAACAAAGTGCGTGTCTCTTTCTCTCCTGCGATAGTCTCTTCTGCTCTTATGAATAAAGAGAGGTCATTCTAGCACAAATGTATTGTTTACCGCATTACAGTTTAAAATCACTGAAATCGCCAAATGACCAGACCTTCAGAGAGCCGTACAGCCATCAGCAAAACAGCTCAAATAGTCGAGCAAGATCAATGGTTCAATGTCCAGGGGATAATGCATCGACTGATAACAGTGGTATAATCTGAATAATTCACCTTTGATCAATACAAATATACATGCACCACACGTAGTTGTAACAGCAACTCCACTTTGTTTTCATAAGCTCTTATCTGTTTTATCTTGGTCCAGAGGCAACAAAAGCCACGTATAAATAAGTTCAATACTTAAATAGCCCTGAGAATGAGGCTACGACTGTAGAGACTAAAGTGACAGTGACCATTTCCACCCAATTCAATGAACCAGGACGTCCGCACGATTGTAAAAGGATGTTTGAGAGATTCTGTTTAAGTGGTTTGCAGCCAAACTAATGAAGAGCGAAATACTTTTTTTTTGTCTTGCATCTTCTCACTGTATGAAGCGCTGGAGAAACATCCAGCTTAAAGCATGACAGACTCTGTTTTCAGTGAAATAGCTCAGTTTCCTCTGCAAAGTATGCTTGATATAAAATCCTAGCTGTAACAATGAATATCTGAGTGTTTGTCTTTTCCTGAGGGCGTTTATAGTATTAAATCCAGTAGAAAAGTAAAACGGCATTGAAATAAAACAGTAGCTGTGTTGAGGAATGAGATCCAAACCCCACTGCCAGTCTGGTGCGACAAAACCCAACGATCCCAAGGTTTTAAACACCCTGCACATCTGTCATAAAAGAGACAAGGTTGTTGATGAAGATATTAAATTGAAATTCACATAAAAAACATGACCAATAATAGCAGCATTGACTTACAAAAGAAATACAAGACAAGACATTAAAGAGGAACTGCATTTCAAACACAATAGCTGTGAGTTTGGCATTAGCATGTTGCACTAGTACTGGCATTCTCTCAAACGGCCAATTCATCCATAAAATAACCCAGTTTTAACTTGATTAAACTATTTTAATTATTATACATATTGTATTGGATCTTTCACCGATTCTAGTACACTTTTTGCAGAATGCAGAAGTAATAAACTTTAAAAGTATACTTAAGTGTGAAGTGAATATTGTTTTCAGACACTTAATTGCATCTTACTTAAAATCAAATTAAAATGATATATTCAAATTACTGCATTAATAAATGCATTCCTTGTGGGAAAATAAGTACACTTATTGTATACTTGCATGTTTTTTTCTTAGCAGAAAACACACTTATTGCTGAAATAATATACTTTCTAAGTATACTTAAGTGTGAACTGAATGCATTGTTTTCAGATACTTGTGTATCTTAAAATGATCAATTAAATGCAGCAAAATATCTTTGTAATTTCATCATACTTCTATTTTCTTTGAAATCTGATTAAAGTGTGTGGCTGAATAGCAAGCATTTATGGTAAACTAAATTATAATTTAATTTAAATTAAATCTAGTATGTATTTAAATATATTACATTTGCAATGAAGTCGCAGTGCAGAACATTTAAAATATATTAGATTTTAATTCACACACTAGAGTTCAAATATTTTTTTACATGTGCTTAATGTTAGTCAACACATTAAATGAAGTGTTTTGCCATGCTTAATGTAATGTAAAACAACATGATTTAAAATACTTTAAAGTACAACTTTTAACATGACAATTCCAAAGTTCTCTTTAAAAGTCTGTCAAACACTCTTTAAAATGCACTCAAGTGGTCTTTTTCATTAATACAAAGTGCACATTTAAAATAATTAAGCACACCTCAAGGGTTCGCCTTTCTATAATGGACTCATCTGCTTTTAAAACAGAGCAAACATGTCTCTCTTCATGTTAATCAACCCTTCATCTCCATTTCCAGAACCAGCTGGGCCTCGACAAATGGGCTAGCATGCGCTTCAGTTCCTGTCATCGTTCTGGAGAGCTCAGGCGAGAGCTGATTTATTTAGACAACTGCCAGAAATCTCTTTCAGAGTCCTGAACGTGAAAATATACAGTGCAATTACTAACAGAGGCCAAAAATATCCTCTTTCAAACACACCCATAAAGTCTAGCTGGGAGTCTAATGAAGCTTTACAACTGACCTCAGCTTCCCAACTCAAGGAGAAGCAGAAGAAGCCGAGGTGTTGCTCCTCAACTCCGAGTCGGTCTGTGCTGGGAAACAGTGAGAAATCACTCAAGAAATGAGATCCCCGCTCCTTGTGATTTAGTGCGCATCTTTGGTGTGTTAAACCTCTGAGAGGAGCACTCAATCAGCCCTCGCTCTTCTTGTCTCAAAGGTGAAACGCACACCAGTGATTATCGTCTCACTAATTAATAATTACAATTCATCCTCCTTTGAACAGAAATGACCTTGAAGCTGTCTGGAATTGAATTCTGGCGATACCCCCAAAGTAGATCCCTCTCCATTAGAGCGCAGTTTGAAAAATAATTGTCATTTATAATTCATGGAACAAAACCCTGTTTTTTTGCAGCGATTCGGCCCAGAAAGATCGTGTGGCGTCATTAAATTTCAAACCGGCCACTGTCGGGTTCCAGTACGGAGAAACACGAGAGATTTAAGTGCGTGCGCGCTCGTGCGCGCTCATGCACGTCAGCGCCCAGGTAAAGCGTCTGACATTGGGCTCTGGAGAAACCGTAATATATTGTTGCGGTATAATTACCGGGCACGACCGAAGAGCTGAATCCCATTTCTAATTTCCATCACTGTCACCAGTTCCATTTGTGTGATAATACATCCTTCATAATTTATGAGAGCCCATTTCTCCAGCCGTGTTGCTGATAGAGGGTCTGATAAAGCCTGACAATCCCCTTCTCTTCTCCCGTTGGCTCTGCACAGCCCGGTGGCTCTGTTATTGCCCGGGCCCATCATCTCAAATATCCCCTCTTCACCGGCCCGGATCACTTTGGGAGGAATTATGCGCCATTAGAGGAAGCCTCAGATGTGGCGGGGATTAAAAAAAGCATGGCACGGACTTGAGACACGACGCCACAAATTGGTATGTTTCAAACGGGGAAAGGCACGGCTTTTCTTCAGCGGTGACAGGGCAATGCATCGTTTGTTTGACAAATATTTACGCGGGGAAATCACATTTGATGGCTGCCAGTGCCCTGCGACAGGACATGTTTGTCTGTAAGAGAGGTAATGGTGGAGGCGGATCTGCTGGGAGAGGAGAAACACTCACTGGGATTTTCTTTTGACCCGTGATAATGACTGGTAAATCGAGCAGATTGTAATATCAGGGCAGTTGTTTTTTTTAAGTTATTGAATGTATAAATTGCATTTTTTGAAAGGGCACATATATTCCCTTTTAATCTTTTGGGCTCTACTACAATTTTTATGTTTAAATGTTGAAAAAAGAAGCATTATTTTTCCCATATTCTCCATTGATGCAGAGCTCCTCTCTTCCCAGTCTGTCATAACGCTCTGGGCTGCGCTTCCAAAAGCATTTGTAAGTTGATTCGTAAAGACCATTGGTGGCAATTGTTCTACGATCAACTTAAGCATGCTTTTTCATGCTCAAACATCAACATTACACACTAAAGACGGATGAAAATGGTAAAAGAAAGTATTTTTGAGTAAATATAGAGTTACTGAACCAATGATTGTATTCGCTTCTGTTTTTACATTCCTTTGTGAATTTACCAGAAACATCTGTGACAAATGTGATACTAAAATGAAAGATATCAGTCCTTTAGGTCTCCTGAGATATGAAAGAGAAATACAAATCTCCAGGGACGGCTGTTCCCGGGTCACACTGGAACTGTGACTGTACGACTGCAATGAAGAGTGACAGCCGGCAAACGCTTGGCTAATTGTAAGACAGAGGGCATAATTATCCACGAAGAGATGGCAGAGATATGCTTTCACTAGAGACGCGGAGCCGGTCAGGTGTTTGTTTGCAGGTAATTAATCTCCCGCCTAATGTCTGAGTGTGAAGGGTGCAATATTTAGGGCCTTTCAGGCTGAGAATGATTACTTGTTGATAAGTTAATGACTCTGGATACAGCACAGTTTAATTACTTAATGAATCAGTTTCACGGGAACGCTGCTTTTGCGGTGCTGAGAATTATTTATAAAGGAATATTGCGGGGTTAGCACAAGTTCAGATGACAACATTTATTTCACAGTGTTGATTACCACAAAAATTAATTGCACATTGTCCATATTTTCAAAGCAAATATCATTAAACTGAGGAACTTGAATGGAGCCGATCCACAAATGTAAAATGTTTCAAAGTACAATCACGAGACATCAACTGTATGTGTGTTAACATGATTAAAGTGTGAAAAACGTATTAACTATTTCTTATTAACTCTCTTATTACACTTTTAACCTTATTAACCTTTAAATTCCATGGAAACATAAGGCGTAAAGCCCTAAATCAACTGTATGCATGATGATTTAAACAGCTTTACGGCTCAAATAATGCAAACAAATCAGGAACATTATCTTATCTTGAAATCTGGAACATTACGCATTTAAATCCAACAACAACAAAAAAAGCCCAAATTCACTTATATTGTAAGTGCCTAACCATATCCTTGTACATTTTTTTAATATGGTTAAGCCATTTGTGTAATTTTTAATAGGACTGAGTCCTATTAAAAATTATATATATATATATATATATATATATATATATATATATATATATATATATATATATATATATATATATTTTTTTTTTTTTTTAATTATTATTTTTTTTTTTTGCTAATCAATATTATGCCAAAAAATCTGTAGATTGAGCTGGACCCCAGATATAAAACACAATAAAATAAAATCAGACATGTATTTTCTGCTTTGCATGAAATTTTTATATTTTCTCAACAAACATATGGGATTTTGCTGCGGTTAAGAATTTTAACCAGCAATGAAACGCTTCATTGAACCCCATAATCTGGAGAAGATTAATCAGCACAATAATATCTGTAAATAAATGAAATATTTAATGATTCATGCAATACAACTTACAAACAGCATCTCCAATGCAAAACAACTGAAACGTCATGGCTGTCTCTTATTGTACAGTAAATGCCCTTGTTGTTCTCCTTACAGGAAGGTCTTTTCATCTAGAAGATGCTATGATTGTTATGGTCAGTCGCTGACATCAGGTCAGTGAGAGCCTGTCTTTGCTCAGGCCTGGAGGCAAGCTGAGGTTCTTCAGGAGTTTATCGTTCACTGTAGAGGTCAAACGCCTCGGAGACGAGACAAGTGTCTCCACAGTTATACGGACGCTCGATGTGACGTTTGCTGTCGTTCACTGAGTCCGCAGACGTTTGCTGGAGTCCTGAGGGCTGGCCGGCTCTTTTAATGGCTGATATGAGAATTGAATGAGCTTAAAGAGCTGCAGAAAACTTCTCATAAGCGCCACTGTAGTCATGATTGATGGAGGACTTTTATCTGCTTCTTTTATCTGATATTTCGTGTCAGTTCTTAAAACAACTCTATATTAGATGCCAGTAACTGAACATGTAGCAGTCGCAATAACACAGTCTCATCCCAATTCGTCCATATAACTGACGTCTTGGGACGTCTTTTGACCATACGTCAATATATGCCTTTTTAGGGCCCCCTTAAACGTCAATAGATGACGATCCCGGGCCGTCATACAACTGATGCTTTACCTTTAACGTCAGTTGGGTTTAGGGTTAGGTTTAGGTCTGGGGTAGAGTTAGGATCCCATAACGTCATCTACCGACGTTTGAAGGGGGCCCTAAAAGTCGTATATTGACGGTCAAAGACGTCCCAAGACGTCAGTTATATGACGAATTGGGATGAGGTTACACTTTCAAATGACAGCAGCAGTTGTTTTTAAGGGTATTTGAAGAGGTTCAAAATTTCACTTATTTAAAATAAAAATAATTAGTTTGATTCTGTTTTTTACGAATACACCCCCACTCCCCAATCATTGCAGGTCTAAATCAATTAGACAGACTGATATTGCTTCGCTATACGGTGAAGTCGAGGCGTCAAGTGAGTGAAAACCTAATAATTAAAGTTTAAAAGTTTAATTTAATGTTTTGTTGTGTGATTATTTATATATAATTTAACAGATTATTTATTTATTTCAATCGTGAGTGTTTTAAAACTCTTGGAATAGCCTTATATTTACATGGAAACAATCTGAAGAGAAATCGCACAAGTGGCGTTGCGTTATCACTTTTTATTCTGCAAATATGGTGACGCAAAAGTGTGTGAAATTCAATGTAGTATGCTCTCCAGGTAGCTACGCAGGCGCGAACAACCGTAACCTTCACTGTCCAGCAGACTTTTGCGTTTTTACCCTTAAAGGCCATTGCACACTGAGTCCGAAATTCGCATCCAAAATTTTTGCACGTAAAAAAACAAAATTCAACCTCACGTTATGTACTGTAGCACTTTATCGGTTCTAAATTAAACTTCAACATTATACATTTGTGAAGTCTGTATGTAGCTTGGAGTTTAAACATGGGTGAGTGTTTATAGTGTTACATTTGGAAATGTTTTGTATTAGGATTTCTCTCAAAAGAGGAAAGAGACCGGATCTAGAACGGAAGAGTCAGTGTTTGACCTCGTGTAGGTGTAGCAAAAGCACACAATATGCTCTATTTTCTCAGAGAGTGTGTTTCAAATGTCCCTTTTAAAACTGAGTTTGAACGCATGCATTGTTGTTCTTATTCTGGGCTTTGTTAGCTGGCCATGAAGGCCCGAGGCCTTACCAAGATTTCTGGGTAACTCTTCACCCCCGAGAGTGCCTAAAATCAGATCGTGACGCTCGTCCGGCTCGGCGAAGACTCGGGCTGGAGTCACGCTCGCTCGGAGGTGTTCATTCCAGCTTTCTAAGTTGGCCAGACAACCACCGCTGTGTTCCTTGCAAATGTTGGGTTTATTGGAAGGCGCAGCTGTGGCTTTGTATAGGTTTCATGCTGAGAGAGTCTCACTGTATTTATCTAGCTCTCATTCAAACCTATTTCTGAAAAGCCTGATAATGCACATCAAATAACCGTGTTTTCTCTTTGATGTCTTTCAATAATTTGAGTTCTGGTATTAATGTGCATATCTGCAAAACAAGGAAACATAAGGAAGATTGTGACGCAGGTGGAGACATAATGCATAGTCTATAGGCCTATTTACTATGATCTTCTCAATAATGTGATTATTCAGACTTCATTTAATTTGAGCGACTGTCTCAACCGTTATGAGTTTTCCATTCATGGACGAATAAAGATGGATCCAGCACTGATTTACCTCGGGTCCCCTTGGAGCCTTGTGTTATTCTGCATTTGTGCTTGTGTTTGCAAGTTTTCATTTCTTCAATTGCTTCGAGATGAAATTTTACAACCTTCTGCTGCACTGACCAATGTCATGATCTAAACATGTGTCAATCAAGATACATTTACTTGAGATGCTAAATGACTGAAGATATTAAGTCTTGTTTGAAAAACGTATCTTGATTTTATCCTTAAAGCTATGGAAGCTTGTTTCCGCCACTGAATGAAAAATTAAAAAGGTAATTGTGACTTTTTATCTCACAATTCTGACTTTATTACTCAGAATTGCATGATATAAAGTCAGAATTGCGAGATATTAAGTCAGAATTGCGTGATATAAAGTCAGAATTGTGAGATAGAAAGTCAGAATTGCGAGATAGAAATTCACAATTGCGTGATATAAAGTCAGAAATGCATGATATGAAGTCTGAAATTGTGTGTTGTAAAGTTCGAATTGTGAGATATAAAGTCAGAATTGCGAGATATAAAGTCAGAAATGCGAGATATAAAGTCAGAATTGCGAGATATAAAGTCAGAATTGCGAGATAGAAAGTCAGAATTGCGAGATAGAAATTCACAATTGCGTGATATAAAGTCAGAAATGCATGATATGAAGTCGAAATTGTGTGTTGTAAAGTTCGAATTGTGAGATAGAATTGCGAGATATAAAGTCAGAATTGCGAGATATAAAGTCAGAATTGCGAGATATAAAGTCAGAATTGCGAGATATAAAGTCAGAATTGCGAGATATAAAGTCAGAATTGCGAGATATAAAGTCAGAATTGCGAGATATAAAGTCAGAATTGTGAGATATAAAGTCAGAAATGCATGATATAAAGTCAAAATTGTGTGTTGTAAAGTCAGAATTGCATGATAAAAAGTATACAGTAAGTGAAAACTTTTTTTCATTTAGTCTCGCAATTGCGAGTTAGGCTATCTCACAATTCTGAGAAAAGATGTCAGAATTTCAAGATAAACTCACAATTATGTGTTATAAAGTCAGAATTGCGAGATGTAAACTCGCAATTGTAAGAAAAAAGTCAGAATTGTCAGAAAAGTCACAATTCTGTCTTTATATGTCGCAATTGCGACTTTATATCTTGAATTCTGACTTAAAATCTCGCAATTATGAGATAAAAAGTCACAATCATTTTTTTATTCAGTGGCGAAAACAAGCTTCCATAGAAAGCAGCCAATGGGGTCAGAAAGTTTAATTTAAAGGGAAAACAAGATTATTCTATGAACCCATTGGCAGATATTGTTTTGTTGTTTTAAGCACAAAGTTCATTTTTCATAAAGCATTAATGATATTTTGATGCAAAATGACAGGATTTCATAAAACAAGACAACTGTCTGAAAAATAGCTTGAAAAAGAGTTAAAAATAATTGATTTTATGCTTAAAACAACAAAACCTGCCAAAAAAGCTTAATTTAAAGGGAAAAAAAGATTTATTTATGAACCCATTTGGCAGATATTTGTTTTCTTGTTTTAAGCACAAAGTATTTGATACATGTTTCATAGAGCAATACTTGTGTAATTTAGCTTCTCTGATGCAAAAATAACAAGATTTCATAAAACAAGATTAATCCCATCTAAAATATAATTTCAAAACTGAAAATGAAGTTACTTTATGCTTAAAATAACAACAAAACCTGCCAATCGGGTCAGAAAAAATAAACTAAAAAGTGAAAACTTCAATCCAGAACTCATCGGCAAATAGTTTTTTCTAGTTTTAAGCATAAAGCATTTTTTTTTAATGTCAGTTTGCTTCTGGGATAAATGTGTTTGTCTTGTATGGAAAACGAGACACATTTTTTTTGCAGTCTAACTATCAAAGTAGGCCACTGATCCGCCCGATTTGCTGGGAATGAGCTTGACTTAATATTATTTAAAGGCATGTTTGACTGTGATGATTTAATGGCTGTGCTTCCAGCAGAGAGGCCGGGGGTGTTTCTCTCGTAAGCGCTCTTTGCCGCAGGAATCTGTCTGCCAGTTTAATTATGTGTCACCCAATTGGATTTGCCGCTTCCCAGCATCCGTCGAGGCGTCACCCCTGTTACCTTTACATTACCCGCTCGGCTCGTGCACGGCTACGCAAACAATGTGACTGCAAACCAGAGAGTTCTTCAGACCGCATGATATTAACCTGCGCTTTCATGTTTGACCTTTATAGGCATTCACCTGAAGTGTGTGATGATGTCGAAGCACAAGCACACAAACATTAGTCACCGCTGTGTTCGCACAACTTGTTTTTCAAAGGTCAGCCCATACAGCCACTAAAACTTTAAATCATGGCCGACAATTGCTCAATGCTTTTCCAGCCCCTTATCTAAAAATAAAAGTGTTGTCTCCGGGAAGAAAAATGAAGGTGATGATACGCTTTGGGTTTTCGAGTGTGTGAAACACGGCTAACAGAACACGTCGCACACTTTGACCTGACATTATTGTGGAGCGACTCAATCAGAAATATCGCCCTGTTTGCTGTTTATTTTCTCAATATTTGGTCACACTTTAGTTTACGGTCCAGTTCTCACTATTAACTAGGAGTTTGCCTATAAACTCTAATTACTGCTTATAATTAGTTTTTTAGGTGGAGGATTAAAGGATGTAGAATACGCATTGATATGTGCTTTATAAGTATAAACAGCCAATATCCTAGTAATATAAATGATAAAATGAAACTAGTTAATAGTGAGAATTGGAGTCTAAACTATAGCGTCATTGAATATTATAAAAGGACATGGTCAGTCCTTCCCATCTGTCCTCGGATCATAAATAAATGCTCATAAAAAAAATAATAATAATAATAAAAAAGCTTCCACGTTTTTATAAGCTTCCACGTCTGTGTCCTTAAATACCGTCAGATACTTATGAAAAATGAAAGATAGAATCAAACAATATAAATGTCAGTCTTTATCCTGAAGGTCCTCTTTTCAAATCTCACCAGGCTTGAGTGAGTGAGAGAGACAGAATATATATTTTTATTTCAGTTTTAGCTTTAAATTAAGCAACTATTTAAGCAAATATTTATATTTTTTATTTTTTTAAGTTAAAGTTTTATTTTATTTTATTATATATTTTTTTAGTTGTAGTGTTACAGTAGTGGCCACCAAAAATGTTTATTTTTTTTATTTTTTTTTAATGATCCTACAGTACAACTTCAATAAAACCATCAAATTATCAGGAATTTTTCAAATTAAAAAATTATTTTTTTTTTTGTAAAAAAAAAAAATATATATATATACACACATATATATATATATATATATATATATATATATATATATATAAACACCAGCTACAGTTTTTATTTAAATACAGAGAAAAACAAAAAGCTCACAGAAAAAGCATACTTTTTTTATTTAAATATTTTTTAATTACTGATAATTTTATGGTTTTATTGAAGTGTACTATAGGGTCATTAATTAAAAATACACATATATATATATATATATATATATATATATATATATATATATATATATATATATATATATATATATATATATATATATATATCAGCTACAGTTTTTATTTAAATACAGAGAAAAACAAAAAGCTCACAGAAAAAAGCATACACTGACTACAGCATAATTAGCTATTAATATTCAGTTGGTTCTACATGCGTTCATAATTTCTTTGCCTGACAGTCAGGCCAAAAATTGTGTTGAACCATTTGTCATCTTTCATTGCCTTATTACCACAAATAAAACAATTGACTCCAAGTGCAACTATACAATATGCTTACAAAATATTTTCATGTTGTCAATAATATTTAAAAAAAAAGGGTGATGTCAGAAGTTTGAGCACTACTGTATAATAACCGTGGTATTTCAGCTCCATCACACACATTGTAAATGATTTGTGTTGGTATTGTAGGTCATATTAGTAACTAACACCACAAAATGATGCTAAAATGAATTAATTTGTGGTTTGAAGTGAGTTGCAACAAAACAACTGACAAACTAAAACAGATTGAAACCATCTTGAAGTCTTGATTATTTCCGAATAAGCTAAATGCAAATGTTAATTATAAATATCTGACCTGACATCACACATTATTTTAGTATCTGACATTGTTCACACAACAAGGAAACACATTTTGTGAGAACATGGCAGTTGCAGGAGGGCACACGAACACATTTAACAGATTTAATCCACAATAATTCTGCAAAACTTCATAATCTGTAGCTTGTTTTCATACCCAAAAATGTCTCCGGAATTGGGAAAAATCTAAATTGGGTGTAATCTTTCCCTTCATGCTTTGCTCTTGTTACAGATCAATGCTTTTGCTCGCTGATGTCTTTCAGTCTAACATAAGTAAATCCAACCTCTGGGTTTTCTTCCAGGAATCGCTGAAGACGAAACATCATTACCTGATAAATTGTGTGAACAATGGGCATCAAGATGGACTAACCTGCCTCTCATTCTTACTAGAAAATGCATTCCCATTTTATTTCAGTGGAAGAGAGAGCACATCAGTGTAGAGATATTTCTGTGTTTGATTGTTGTTCTTCCAGAGTTCACAGGGTTATTATAGTTAAATATAAAACGGCAACACTTTACAATAAGGTTTCATTTGCAAACATACTAAGACTATATTTCCTCAACAACACTGAGAGCTTTCATCATTGTGTCTTCACACAGTTAAAGGGATAGTTCACTTTGAAATTAATTTTTGATATGTTTTATCTTACCTCAAGGGCATCCAAGATGTAGGTGTCTTTGTTTCCACAGTATTTTCAATTTTGATATTTTTAGGTCAAACCGTTTTTGTCTGTCAGTCATATAATGCAAGTCTATGGTCACCACCTCAAAGAGCATGCACAGATTAAACATGATTTAATGACTCGTAAATGTAAGTACACATTGATGGCCTAAGACACGAAACGAGCGGTTTGTGTGAGAAAACGAACAGTGTTTATATCGTTTTTACCTCTTGTAATCACAGCCACGTCCAAGTAATCTCTCATGTCGTGTACATCACTCATTGTTTACACAGAGATTTCGGAAGTGTTACCCTTTAATGTGAAGATCTAAACATATTTAGATATACAGGAAATTGCAATGGAAGACAATTTTGATATATCAACAGACAACGTTGATTTTTCCGCAACCGCGCGAAAATCACGTCCAGCGTTTGCACAGACCGAAGCGCCCGCGGCCTCAGATCACATGGATGTTGCTGTGGTTACAAGAGATAAAAACGCTATAAATACTGTTGGTTTTCTCACACAAACCGCTCGTTTCGTGTCTTAGGCCATCAATGTGTACTTACATTTATGAGTCATTAAATCATGTTTAATCTGGACTTCTCTGTGCATGCTCTTTGAGGTGGTGACCATAGACCTCCATTATATGACTCATAAACAAGAACGGTTTGACCTAAAAATATCAAAATTGAAAATACTGTGGAAACAAAGACAGCTACATCTTGGATGCCCAGAGAAACTGATTATTGTTGGATATAGTTTCAGGTTCCAGCCAAGGTGAGTTGAGTTTTTCCTCAGTAGTATAACGTGTGGAATGGGAGCAAAAGTAAAGCAGTGTCCTTGACTCACGCTGGGTTCTGTTCGGCACAGGAGAGCCAATGTCAGATTTGAGGTTCGGACTTTTCGTTGTGTGTGTTATTTCCTTGGGACAAGCGCTCTGCTGATTCCCAAACTCTGTCACATGCTCACAATAGCTCAATGCAATGGGGCATTTAATAAGAGCTTTTTACTACATCCACCAGTGGCTGTTTTTGTGTAAAATAATGATTACGCAGCCGGCGAAGCAAGGGCTGGTGAAAGATAAAGGCCGTACAGAAATAGATAGTCCGCTTGACAGTCTGACCGCAGCCTGACAAACGACAAACCTGGAATTCTGCCGCAGGCTTTCTGAAACCAGGGAAAGAAGAGGGGGATTGTTGAAAGCAGACGAGCTCATTATTCTTTCTCGCAATCTCACAAGCCTTCTGCCGACCTGTGTTTTTGCTTGCGTCCTCAGATAGATGAAAGCGTGCTACGGTGTTGGTGTGTATAGATACTATGGTGTGTGTACTGATGTGCCTGTCACAGATGTGTCCAGGATTCGTTCCAGCAGTGTGTGTATTAAAGTACCAGAGACGTTCAAAACAAAGCTAAATGAGAGCAAACTGTCCCAAACACACAACTCATCTGTGCTTATAGTCATTACAGTCCATCAGATGAAACATTCATAATGCTGCGATTATGAATTTTTGCATTGCATTGGTCCGTGCATGAGATCCTTTAACTAAACAAAAAAGATGAATTCAAAAAAGGTGTGTAATATAATTCGTCAGATTAACATTACACTCTAAACAATGCTGGGTTGTTTCAACCCAAATTTGGGTCAAATATGGACAAACCCAAATGCTGGGTTAAAAATGCAATTTAAAAATGTATCCCAACTTCAACTTTCACTTTTAGATGTACATTTTTTATTACATTTTAACCCAAAATTTGGGTTTGTCCATATTTTACCCAAATTTGGGTTACACCCCAGCAAGTGATTGTATTTTGTATTTTGTGATTGATTTCATTTCGACATAAAACACTATATTGACTTCTAAAGGCATTAGTGATTTTACTTTAACACAAGAAAATGTAATATCTTTATTATTCATCCTTCTTATTCATCTTCAGACATGCATACAATTATTTTAATCATGTAATTGACATTTAATGTAATCAATTTGATTAAAATCAGCTCTATTTTTAACCTAAAAACAACAGCAACGTCTTTACAAGGAAACACGGTTTCAAAAGTTATTCTGCTTGTCAGCGAGCTAATGACAGTCACGGGTGTCTGATTGTTAGCTACGGGAATAAAGGGAAAATAAAAGAATTGGGACAGAACAAAATGAAGATTCATGGCCGTAAGAACTAACTTGAGTCACAAAGACGGCAGAGAATAATAGCGATGCTGTGGAACGAGATCACTAATGGATTGCATGCATGCTGATTCTCAGATCTCGGTGTGTGAAATGTGTGTATTTGAATGAAACATGTGGATTTGTACACATGTCCAATTATGTAAATGTACAAAAATAAAAGATGGATCCATATTGTGAATTTTAAATGATTTCTAAAAACAATTGGACGTTTTCTGCTTCCATGAAACCGTGATTAATAAACTATTGTCACTGATCATCAGACTTAATACACAGCCTCAGGCTCGCCAAACCATTTCACAGGACGCAAAAATAGCTCACAGATTATGTGTGTGTCAGTGTGTGTGTTTGAATACACAATAGTGGCCAAAATTAATGTCTAGCCTATTAAATTTTCCATCTTCACCCTTTATTCAATTAAATATTTTGCATAGTTGTGCTTAGAGTCGATTGTCTTGAAACATGCCAAATTTTGCGACATAATTTTTGGCCAGACTGTCATGCAAAGAAACTATGAACACACGCAAAAACAAGAGAGAACCAACCAATTATTATTAGCTGATTAAGCTTTAGTCAGTGTATGCTTTTTCCTGTGAGCTTTCTGTTTTTCTCTGCATTTTAAAATAAAATCTGTAGCTGACATTTGCCTTTTTTACCAAATAATTGTGTCAGATAAACACCTAAACCAAGGTGAGTGCTTTACTCTCCCCTCATATTTAAATTGTTTTTATTTCCAATGGGGGAAAGTTATGTGAGAGTAGGCAATGTCTGCATTGTGCTATCATTGGATATGATTGGATATGATGGGATATGATTGTATATGATTGGTTCGTGCAATAAATCTTGCCTCTTGTTTAGAATTGCACTTGGTCTTTATATAATGTGTATTTAACCAGGAAATATTATATGTGTAAAAAAAAAAAAAAAAGAAAATACCACAACTGTGAGAACTTTGCCTTCTCATTTTAAAAGCCCACTGATATACATGGAACACCACACTAATATTGTGTTTGACCCACGTTTGTCTTCAGAACTTCCTTAATTCTACATGGCATTGATTCAACAAGGTACTGAAAGCGTTCTTTAGAAATGTTGGCCCATACTGATAGGATAGCATCTTGCAGTTGATGATTTGTGGGATGCACATCCAGGGCACGAAGCTCGCGTTCCACCACATCCCAAAGATGCTCTATTGGGTTGAGATCTGGTGACTGTGGGGCCATTTTAGCACAGTGAACTCATTGTCATGTTCAAAAAACCAGTTTGAAATGATTCAAGCTTTGTGTTTCCATGTTCTCATTCTGTTTACGCCAAATTCTGACTCTACCATCTGAATGTCTCAACAGAAATCGAGACTCATCAGACCAGGCAACATTTTTCCAGTCTTCAACTGTCCAATTTTGATGAGCTCATGCAAATTGTTGCCTCTTTTTCCTATTTGTATTGGAGATGAGTGGTACCCGGTGGGGTCTTCTGCTGTTGTAGCCCATCCGCCTCAAGGTTGTGTGTGTTGTATCTTCTTCACAAATGCTTTGCTGCATACCTCGGTTGTAACGAGTGGTTATTTCAGTCAAAGTTGCTCTTCTATCAGCTTGAATCAGTTGGCCCATTCTCCCCTGACCTCTAGCATCAACAAGGCATTTTCGCCCACAGGACTGACGCATACTGGATGTTTTTCACTTTTCACTCCATTCTTTGTAAACCCTAGAAATGGTTGTGCGTGAAAATCCCAGTAACTGAGCAGATTGTGAAATACTCCGACACCAACAACCATGCCACGCTCAAAATTGCTTAAATCACCTTTCTTTCCCATTCTGACATTCAGTTTGGAGTTCAGGAGATTGTCTTGACCAGGACCACACCCCTAAATGCATTGAAGCAACTGCCATGTGATTGGTTGATTAGATAATTGCATTAATGAGACATTGAACAGGTGTTCTTAATAATCCTTTAGGTGAGTGTACATCCATACATCTGAATCTCAACCAGCGCTAGCTATTAAATGCACTTCTCTACAGAAGACATTGAAAATATACATATAGTTTCAGATGTTTCCTACAGAGACGTACTGACGTGTGTTTTTTTCTTCCCCAATTCTTATGGGAACATGGGATTGCAGAAATGTAGACAAGCTCAGACATGTGACTGAAAGCTTCATCTAGATATCTGTCATAAGATTTACATATTACACTGGATTCGATGTCTTGGCCTTTATCAAGATGGGCGTCCCGTGTTGTGATCTTTAGATTGGCTTTGGTGAGGCGTAAATTGATTTTCAAACGTGTTTATTTGCAAGGTAAGGGTGCACGCCATGTTTTCTGTTCATCTTTTGACAAATTCATAAGTTAAAACTATTTCTGACTCAACCTACATCATTGCAGTTCCTCCGGAGGATTTGACATTGTGTTATATGGGAAAGCAAACACAGCTTCAGCTTCATGTGCCCTTTTCACCTCTCTGTGTGAAAGAATCAAACTGAGGGACCATCCGTCAGACTGGCACGTCTGCTGAGACTAAAACAAACAAACACACACACACACGCCAGTTTGAATAGACCATCTCATATGCATATGCACTACTGTAAACTAAAGCATAAACCATGTTCACATTACAAGGGCTGAGAGCATTTGTCTGTTTTTGGAGAGGGATGATATGAATTTTTTAACAAATGTGTTTCATAAACTAAAGGCCAAGGGTTTGGCTATGAAGCCTCGTAAGTAAGACACATTTGTCTCAAGTGGTGTTCCGTACAATAATGTAATACTGCATTTCTGTATGCTGACAGTAAGATGAATGGGAAATAGCTCTTAGCACTGCGTTTCAGCCAATATGAAAGTGTAACAAAATTGGACTGGAACTTGAAGTGATTTTTCATTTATTATGTTTAGAACTGTCACGACTGTAACATTTTGGATGGTATTAGAGTGGGATACAAATAAGTTAAGTCTACTTTCCATTCACACAGTTGTTTTTGTTGGCCAGCCCACCCATTAAATTAACCAACATTAATTTAGAATAATGCAACATTATTTTTATTTATTTATTTTTGTAGTAGTGAAAATAAAGCAGCTTATTGCTTTATTATTGCACAGGTAGGTCCAAGTCCATTCTATTTTAATGCACTGTTTTCATTAACACACACACACACACCACTCAAAGATCACACTGTGCACACACAGAAACATTTAGAAGCACAGAAACTTGATATCAATGACTTTTTATTAACAAAATAGCTTCACTACTTATTCACTACATTATATTTCTCAGCAACAAGGAGGTAATATTGCTGGTTTTGACGGAAATAAATGTACAGCTTCGTTGTTAGCAAGAGACGCTGAACAGATGCAGGTAATTCACACACGCATCTCTCATCTCTCTCGCTCTCGATAATTCAAGTAAATGTAATTCATTCATTCAAATAAATATAATCGTATGCACTACTTTATCTCTGTGTATGATATAAAGCAGGCCGTAACTGACGAAAATTACCCTTCCTTTTTACCCATTCAGTCAAATATAGCATTGCAAATCAATAACAGTTGTAGGTGCTTGTAAATGACCATGGTTTAATCGGGATAATCCATGGCCAGATGCATTAAACCATTTGTTGTGTGGTTATTTGCCTTCCCACATGCATTCGAATCTTTAAATGCACAGCTAGCCATGGATTTTCCAACTTATGTAATGACAATGTATTTCTGTGCAAATTTATTCACTTTCAAGTGGCCTTTTAAGAAGACCCAGTTAAACCCTTGAGTCTTTATTATGCATAATGGAAGACCTTTAAGTTTCTGTGTGTCATCGACTTTGTCGTTACATTTTAATTCAATTTTTTATGGTGACTTTTAACCTCCAAAAACTTGTGGAATCATGCAGATGTGAAAAAAAGTGAAAACACACACCTTTTGAGAGATTACAATGCAAAGCACATTAGGAGCTCCTCCCGAGATCGCCTTGAGCGCTTAACTATCACTCCAAAAAGGACTCTATATTCGCTTTAAATTCTGATCATTTTGGATTCTGGGACACAGTTGGAATCAAGTTATGATTCTTAAATCTAATACCAGAAATGCAGAAAGAGGAGGGAACAGGACAAGTGTCAAAGTATGTCGAGGTGGGCAAGTGGTTTTTACTTCTAATCTTGGGTCAGCCTCCAGACAAAGGACAAAAAAATGACTTTTTTAGTTCTCCGAGGGGAGAAGAGCTTCAAAGAGTAAAGTAGAGTTCAGTCGGACGGTGTCGGCCTAAAAGGATTAGTTCACGGCAGAACCAGAAGCTTTCTCTGCTATGGGATCTGGGTGGCCAAGTTTCCCTTCAACCAGCGCATGATTCAGCTTTACCTTTAAAATCATCATCAGGAATTTTTACAGCTTCAGCTGGTTTGTTACTTTCATCTGAGTGGAAAAAACACAACCACTATGAACTTCAGAATCAGCAGTTTGAAGCTTAATTCCTCCAAACGAATCCTACTGCCATCGTGGCTGCTCTCTGCTCAGATGTTGTCGTACAAACAAAATTGCTGTCATACTGTGATTATGTTACTGCATCAAACAAACCTTCAGGCAAAAATACTCTTCATTCTGAAAAGTATGATTCATATCACTTTCTTGCCCGAGGCTTGCCGTTTATACAGTGACAAGATGTAAAACGATAAGGAGTAGGGATGCACACGGACTCACTGGCATTGCGATTTTGTCCTCTCTGCTTGCATTATAATCCTTAGCAAATGGCTTTTTCGCTATTTAGGCTTTGATCTGACCCCCTTTTCTTTGTCTTTTCCTTCCCTTGGTTTGTCAAAGAAAGATCCAGTCGCCTCATGAGCATATGAAACACTATAGTTTGCTGGAGAACAACGAGCTCGTTCAGTCCCAGTGCTCTCTCGTTAGACTCCACGGACCACCATCAAAGGATTGTGATGAATAATCTGATAAATTACAGTGGCGAAGTGCATGCAAGGTTCGGAAAGTCAGTTTTCCCAAACTAACTTTTATCTCTGAGCTATTTCGGTATAGGGAACGACAGATATGGCGTGCACTGGGTTACATATGACTATCCTGCTCATTTAAATTAGCCATACTTCCGCGAGGAATGACTCGACATTGTATTACTTCCAAATTTCCAAATAAATATGATTAAAAGCTCATATTTATGATTTAATGCCAAATCAAGAAAGACTGATTTAGGGCAGCTTTATTGAAAGACTGTAAATTGTTGAATACAGAAAAGATAAATATTGTGGGTTTGCATTGCAGTTCGGATTTCTGACATTAATGTATTTGTAGCAAATACATAAATTCTTTATATTAAAAGACAATGAGGAACAAAATACACTTAAATATGAGGGAAAGCTCATAAAATAGGGTTGTTTCTTACTTAGGCTATATTGAAAGACTGCAAATTGCAAATAATAATAATAATGAATGTTGGTTTGTATTAATAGCTCTCTGACCATAATTCATCTTAAATCCGTTGTATTAAAAGTATTTAAGCATTATATTGACTTTTTTTTCAGATCTATAAATCTCCCCCACTATAAATCACATCTAAAATTTACACCTTTAGAAGTGATTTGTTCTTTTTTATGTAAAATCTCTTTCATCTATCTTAGATTAATATGCAGAGACAACTCTCTGGAAAGTGTAAACAGAAATTGGCAGTGCACTTCGAGCAGCCTGGCACAGCAACACTGGCTCAACCAATGGCGTGAGTTTGAGGGCGGAGCTTCCTGTTTGTTTGACCAATGGCAGAGTGTTCTGAAAACATTATTTTTGAACTTCCACCTGGTGACGCTCAAGGGGCAGAAATTACACACCTCACCTTACAAACGTGTCACTAGGGAAATATAAGTAATGAACCTCAAGATTTAGAGTCAGTTCTTGAACATTAACTTAACTGCTGTCTAATACAAGCAACTCAACATGTTTGTGCGCTTGAGTTGTGGGAGCGACCCTGGAGGAGGAGGAAAGAAATAATACTTACTCCAAGAAAGTGTATATCAAATGCTGAGCTGACCAAAAAAAGAAAGTTAGAAAGGGGTTTTTCACCCGGTGCATCTCCGAGACAGGTCCTTATTGCCCTTCATCACATGTGAAATGAAAAAAAAAAAACTTCCTTTCCTTTCCTTCCTGTCCTGTCCAGTCACGTCACACATTCAGTCACCACACCAGCTCTGTCTCCTCTTTTCCCTTACCTGTTCAGTGGAAACCTCACCTGTCTTCTGTCATCCGTCCCCTTATCTTGGTCTGCATCTGGAACTGTCCTCTGCAAATAGAGACATTCATTGAAGTCATCCTCCATCTGTTCTTCATCCTTCATACCAGCAGTCTACATTCCTATTCAGTTCTGTGTATCTGTCCAATAAACTGTCCAATAAACTGTTTGAACTCTTACCTGTCTGCATCCTTCTGTTCTGTGTTTCCTTCCATTCCTCCTTCCCTTCCCTTCCTACTTTTCCCTTCCATTCCCCCTTCCCTTCCTACCCTTCCGTCCCTTCCATTCCCCCTTTCCCTTCCCTTCCCTAACCACGTTTCCCTTCCATTCCCTTCTGTTCTCCCTTTTCTCTGCCCTTCCCTCCTCCTCTATTCACACTTTTCCCATCCATTCCCTTCCGTTCCCCTTTCTCTTCCCTTCTGTTACCCCTTTTCCCTTCCCTTCTCTTCCCAATTTCCCCTTCCATTCCCTTCCGCTCCCCCTTTTACCTTCCCTTCCCACTTTTCCCTTCCCTCTTTTCCCTTCCCTTCCCCTACCTTCCCACTTTTCCCGTCCATTCCCTTCCATTCCCCTTTCCCTTCCGTTCCTCCTTTTCCCTTCCCTTCCCTGCCCTTACCTTCCCATTTTCCCCCACTTTTCCCTTCTCTTGCATTCCCTTCCCACTTTTCCCGTCCATTCCCTCTTTTCCCTTCCATTCCCTTCTGTTTCCCCTTTTCCCTTCCTTTCCCCCCACTTTCCCTTCCCACTTTCCCTGTCCCTTCCCACATTTCCCGTCCATTCTCTTCCGTTCCCCTATTCCCTTCGGTTCCCCCTTTTCCCTTCCGTTTTCTTCCGCTCCCCTTTTCCCTTCCGCTCCCCCTTTTCCCCTTCCGTTCTCTTCCGTTTCCCTTTTCCCTTCCGTTCCCCCTTTTCCCTTCCGTTTCTTTCGCTCCCCTTTTCCCTTCCGTTCCCCCTTTCCCTTCCGTTCCCCCATTTTCCCTTCCGTTCTCTTCCGCTCCCCCTTTCCCTTCTCATTCCCCCTTTTCCCTTCTCTTCCCCCTCTCCAGCCGTTTAATGGGAAACTTTGTTTTTTCTTAATTAGTTTTCTCTCATTTTAGATCTTTATTCGATATTAATAAAACAATTCTGCCAATACATTTTATATAACACATTAAAAATTAAGGTAATAAGTAAACAATACGATTTTTAAAGAAGTTAATACTTTTATTTTGCAAGGATGCATTCATTTGATCAAAAGTGGAAGCAAAGTAATGTATAATGAACTATAAAAAAAATAGGCCTACAATGTTTCCCACTGAAGCTGACCTTCTGATTGATGGACAGAACAATATTTTACTGAATCTAGTTGTTACAAATACTATTCATGATCTGGATGCTGGTTTGATTGTTGTTTTCGTCATTTAAACTAAATCAGATGTGGGGAACATAAGAGATACACAGACAAAGCAACATATGGCAAAATCACTTGTATTGGAATGATTCAGTAGAACAAAACACTGAAAAACAACCAATAGGAGCTGCATCAAAGCCAATGAGCAAGTCAGATGTGTGGGCGAAATCTTTCTTTCTTCTGTGATAAGCACATGCTGTGTGTGTGCTCAGAAACATTCAGCACAGGAAACACACACATCATGGCGGAGGACAGAATTATTCACAAACACTTCCTTTACAAATTGGTTTCTCAACCATAAACCATCAAATTGAGGCAGATTTTAGTTGTATGAAACGGGTTTATATTTGAAACGAGGATCAGACGTGTGTAAATATGCAGGCAGGAGAGCGTTTGCAGCCTGTAGACTCACTTCCTCAGTGCTGCGGTAATGACCACTGGTGCTAGTTTAGCTACGGGCCAAACGGTCTTTTTCCTTTTCTTGAGGTCTAATGTTCTGTTTCACTGCGATTGATTAAATCAGCAAATACGGGATTAGTCGGCAAATGCTTCTGGAAGAAAATCAGAAGAAAGAAATGACCAACTGCTTAATACGATTGATTATCAATGATGAAGATAACACATTTCATGATCAGTTATTTGCATTTTGTGCAGATTGACAGTGTTTAGAGTGGTTTACCAGCAGACGTAAAGCTTTCATGGCAAAAACACATTTGATAAATGGCCACAGAGAGCACGCACGAGAGAGAGATGAAAGTCTAAAATATAAGATGTTTAAACCGACAGCACTTTGAGCTAAATGCTTTATAGCTAAATGTTTCAAAGAAGGTCACGAGGATATAGTTTCATGACGGGCTTTGACAGCTTGGTAGTGTTGCTTAATGCGGTTGAGAGGGTTTGTTTTACCAGGGCATAACTGACATTTTACTGCTATATCCGAGCATTTCCACTTTGCAAAACATTTTTACAGCAAGCGAGTGATTAAACACAATTGTTGCTGTTAAACTTCAAGCACTTGTGCATGTCAATAAAGAAACATGGATAAATGGTGCACGCTTAACTTGTTTTATGACATGAAATTTAAGGTCAAATGAACTCTTAGCTGGTTTTTACCTGGTTTTATATTGGTCTTCCAGACTGAGCATCTGAAATGTGCACAAAAACAGCCAACTGGCCAGTCCAAATAAGACTAGCAAACTCGCATAAGCTGGTTTAATCTGTCTTTTGAGCAAGAAAATCCATTTGGAGTGGATTTTCAGATGAATCCAAAATAATAATAATCATATTAATACATAAACTTTCATTCAAAACACTGGGGTCAGTAAGATTTTTGGTTACACTTAATTTTAATGTGACAGTTACATTGTAGTAACATTTTACTGATATAGTAAAATACAGTAATATTGTGAAACAATATTCCGTTTTGTATGTGAATATAGAGTAAAGTGTAATTTATTATTGTGATCAAATCTGAATTTTCATCATCATTACTCTAGTCTTTAGTGTCACATGATCCTTCTGAAATCATTATAATATGATGATATGATGCTCAGGGAACCTCTGATTATTATCAATGTTGTGCTGGTTCATATTTTTGTGGAAACCATAATACATTTTATTTTACACTATTCTTTCATAAATAGGAGGCTCAAATGGACATTTATTTTGAATTGAAATCTTTTGTAACAATAAAAAATTGTTACTAATGTAAATTAATTTAATGCATCCTTCCTTAATAGATGAACACATTTCTTTTAAAAAACCTTTTAGAAGTAGTTTACTTTTTTTTAAAAAAACGTTTGCTGATAATTTACTCACCCCCATGTCATCCAAGATATCCATGTCTTTCTTTCTTCAGTCAAAAAGAAATTAAGGTTTTTGATGAAAACATTCCAGGATCATCTCCATATAATGGACTTCAATGGGGTCCAAACGGTTCAAGATCCAAAAGAGAGTTTCAGTGCAGCAAAGGGCTTTAAACGACACCAGATGATGAATAAGGGTCTTATCTAGCGAAATGGTTGGTTATTTAAAAAAGTTTAAGTTTTATAAGCACAAAAGCTCGGCTTGCTCTGTTCTGTGATGCACCCTTATTCACCGTCTTGAATCGTTTAAAGCCCTTTGAAGCTGCACTAAAACTCTCTTTTGGACCTTGAACCGTTTGGACCCCATTGAAGTCCATTATATGGAGAAAATCCTGGAATGTTTTCATCAAAAACCTTAATTTCTTTTCGACTGAAGAAAGAAAGACATGGACATCTTGGATGACATGGGGTGAGTAAATTATCAGCAAAGGTTTTTCTTAAAAAGTGAACTACTCCTTTAATGCAAATGTACACACACCCACACACACACACATTCCACCTTCTATTAGTCTGTAGTCTTTTTCTCATTATTCTCTCATCAAGGCAGATCAGAACCTCTGGTCAGATCGGATGGGTCACAGGAAGGTTTTCTTCCTGTTTAATTCATCCTAATGCAATCATGTCTTGGCTTTTTGATTACATGCCGTGGGGAGGCAATTACATCCAGAGCACAAATCATTTGTTTAACCTTTGAAAGCTGTCCGTTTTATTCTCCTTTACTTTGTGACCAAATAAGTCAGTGTGTTTGTGCAACTCCATCCACGCCTGAAATGAACTCTGGACAGCCCTGCACTCACACTAAATTACAACACATTAGCATCGGTCAAAGATACACATTACGCCTGTCTGTGTGTGTGTGCCAGTGGAGGCCTTCGTGCATGCGCACGTCAGTATCACTCATGCATATTAATGTGAAATGCATGTTTAACTGTTTATGCATGTGCATTAATGTGTTTTCTCAAGTGATGGACACTGTTTATGTGCATGAGAGATTCAGTGTGGGCGAATCAGAGGAAGGGCACAGCTAACACATTTATTAACCATATTCAGTATCACGCAGAGTTACAAATTAAATATAAGCCTTTTATCTGATACGTCTCTGTGGGGTTTAAAGATTGTGTGCTGTCAAAGCAGAGCTGATAATCAGTTAATAGCAGAAATAAGCAAAGGGCTTCAACACCTTAAATAGATTGTGCATGTAAACATGCGAGCCGATAGTGTTCCAGCGATGACGACTTCGACATATATGCTGTCATATTTTTACTCATCCTGCTCTGGAGTTAATTACCCAGATAACGATAAAAATCACCGACCCGTAACCACACAACACACACCAAACCCTGTCAAATCAAAACCTCATTATTTTAAGCAGCAGGACATGTTTAATAATTAGTCCTGCAGTCACACACAGACAAAGTTCACTGACCTCGGGAACAGAGGAATAATCATGACACTTTAACCCTGATTGCCACTTAGAAAGTTCATCATAAATGAATGCATGTTACAGTTCTGATGAGAGAAATCAAACTATAAATTGCATCTTTGTCTTTACGGCTCCATGTTGCTTTTGTTAAGCTTGGTCTGTGTATGAACACAAAAGGTTTGGTATTGGTGGGTACAAACCAATCAGACTATAGATGCATTATTTTACAGTGCGTCCATAATTATTAAATCCAAATATATTATTTTACACCTCTTGATTTTACAAATGTACACAGTGTAAAAATAAATGCAAATATGTATATTGGGTGAATTCTGTTTGGTTTCATGAAGTGGTTTAAGTCGACATCTGTGGTGTTTGGTTCATTATAGAACAAATGTGGCAACCACAAACAAGGTTTTAACTACAGATTTACACTAAAAAATGCCGGGTTGTTTCAATCCAAATTTGGGTCAAATATGGACAAACCCAAATGTTGGGTTAAAAATGCTTTTAAAAAAATTACAGTTGAAAGTTAAAGTTGAAGTTGGGCTAAAATTTTAAATTACATTTTCAACCCAATGTTTGGGTTTTGTCCATATTTGACCCAAATTTGGGTTAAAACAACCCAGCATTGTTTAGAGTGTATTCGTCAATCTGTGGCGATGGTGACATCAAGATTTCCTGCTGGTTTTGTTGTGGAAAAGAGAGAAATCCTATTTGTTGATGCTGGTTTGACTTGTAAAATATCTGACCTAGTGCAGCTTAATATATATTTTACAGAAAACGATCTTGAGCGCCAAAGTCTGAGAGCACTACTGAAAATTAGATGTTTTATTTTATTACAAATGCTATCATCAGCATTGTAATTTCACTGAATGGATGAATTGGGAATGGTTTCAGGGTGTTTTGCATTTCTTTGTTGTTCAGAATGTCAGTATTTGGATTGTGTCCCTTTTGCTGTAATGAGAATGATTTTGTGCTTCAATGGAAGAAAAAACATCTGATGGTTTGTACAAATTACCTTCCATCTGATTAGTGAACTAATAATAGTGCAGAATAATTGTAACATTATTTTTATCCTAACATCTATTTATATACTCAAAACCAGTGTTGGTCTTTGGGACACTATTGGTTTTACTTCACTAAAGTCCAAAGCATAAAATTATCTTTTTTACTCCAGTACATTCCATAAAAACATGTCGTTCCTCGTTATTTCCAACTGAAGAAACCGTCTCTGAGACGCAAGAGCGACGTCTGATCCGTGAATGAGTTGAGTCTTTCCATTGAACATGAGGGACTGTTTCCCAAATACCACCGAACAACCACCTATTTCTGTACCGAAATGTTGGGTTAAAAATGTAATTTCAAATTTTAACCCAACTTCAACTTTCAACTATAAATTTTTAATTGCATTTTTAACCCAGCATTTGGGTTTGTCCAATTTTGACCCAAATTTGGGTTGAAACAACCCAGCATTTTTTTAAAGTGTACTATCACTCAAGTACTTGATTTGCTCCAGCACTGCTCAAAAACCAAAAGGTTTGACCCAAAGTTTCCTCAAATACACCTGAATCAGCTCATCCTGGCCCAGAGGAACATCTGTGTAATAAAGTCAAGAATGATTAGGCTTGGATCCAATATTAACAGTGTGCGAGTCTGGCAAGAGGGGGATTTGGCAACCTTCACGTAAAAGACCAATTATTCAAAGAGTTGTATAGTCAACAATAAAACGATATTACCTTTTAAATGAAGGTAAAGTCAATCTAAACCTAAATCTCCTTTAAAAGATGGACGCACATGCATATAGGTGTAGATATCCATGCAGATGGACAGGATTGTGTTCGGTTTCATGTTGTTTTCAGTGGTTTTAAGAGAAAGCATCTGTCCCTGTGTGTGTGTGACACCTGCTCTTGCTCAGTCAACATCTGGCTCAGGTGTGTTCTACCGATGGGAACTGACACCTGTCACTGTCTGACTGCTAATGTACGGAGCGCTGTGAACCTATCAGACACCATTCAGAAATCATTTCCTCGTACAGCCGTTGAGTTTTCCTGCCATTTGAATTTGAATTGCATTGGAAACGAAACTCCACATACAGAGTCCGTTTGCGGCTCAAAAACACATGGCCGATGCTGGTTTTGTAGGTTCACTTGTTCGTAACATGTAGGCAGCAACGCAATATAGTGGCCTTGTGAAAAATGATGAAATTTTACTTTTAAACAGGACCGTGAAGTTCTGCTAATTGAATTTAATATATAGTAAATGTAAATAGTACATTTTCATGTTATCGCAATTAAAGCTTCCAAAAACATTACATGCAGTACACACTGTATATTCAAGCATACCATCTAAAAAATGCTGGGTTGTTTCAACCTAAATTTGGGTCAAATATGGACAAACCCAAATGTTGGAAGTTGTTAAAAATGTTATTAAAAAAATTACAGTTGAAAGTGAAACGTGGAAGTTGGGTTAAAAATTGAAATACATTTTAAACCCAACATTTGGGTTTGTCCATATTTGACCCAAATATGGGTTAAAACAACCCAGCATTGTTTAGAGTGTATTAAACAAGTACAATAATATTTTTCGATAATAATTACACTTTTTGAAAAATGAAATATTTCAATTTAAATTTGCATTTATTGTCTTTAGCTGTTGTGCTGTTTAGCTTATTATATAAAAAATGACCAAAAATATGTTTACACTCTAAAAATGCTGGGTTGTTTTAATCCAACTTTGGGTCAAATATGGACAAACCCAAACGTTGGGTTAAACATGCAATTAAAAAAATGTAACCCAATGGCTGGGTTTACATATTTGACCCAAAGTTGGGTTTTTAGAGTGAACATAAATATATTTGCAATCACTGTATTTCCTCATAACTTTGGGCCATTTTTATGTATTTTCAATAGTGTTTTTATATACTTTGTATACAACCCAAAATATATTTTAAGGTTGAAAGTATTTTCTTGTCATTTGAAGATCAACAACAAAAAAATTATGCATTTCCTTAAGCCATGCTGTTTAGCATATACAGTATTCAGGATGAATAAAATATACCCAACCACTGTTGGGTCACTGATCAGTCACTACATGTTGTGTTCGTCCTCATTAGAACTAACAGCCGCCATTAGGCATTCAGTCGGAGCTTTACATCTAGGATTGCACAGCACAAGAGTTAAAAATACATAACACATCAAGCCATGCCTTTTTATTTGAATGAACACATTGCTGGAGAGATTGCGTAACTCGCCTTCTCCCGCCGTACACGGCTGTGATTTGCCTCTTTACAGTGTTAGTTCTGCAGGATGTTTGCCCACGTTAGCCGAGCGATCGCGCTTCCTGATGTGAATGTTGATGCCCTTGCCAGCACATTCAGAATAATTGCCCATAAATCAACTCCCATCTGTCCAATTTGGTCTCTGCGGCTCCGGCCTTGTCTTCAGGTCCGTCCGTCTGTCAGAGGCGCTGAGGGATTCAGGGAAGGGAGGTGAACAAATGAGAGGATTGTTCACTCCAAAAGCGATGTCATTATATATTCTCTCCTATTTCTTCCGAGTTAATTTGCATGACCCAGAATATTCGGAGGAAATGATGAACATTATCCTGTCCGAACAATGACATAGCTATAGCACATGCAGCAGGAGTTCTTTCACAAGAGGCCCATATTAAATGATCAGAGGCTTGAATAAGTCTTACCTGGAAACCACCATATAATCTAGTACCATTAGAAACTCATTACCAGCATTCTGTCTGTCATTTTAATACCCTAAAAGGCTTCTCTCCAGGAAAGGGAGAGAGATGCTTGCTAAATGTCAGCAGTGATTGATGAGCAACAAGGTGATGTTAAATGACTGAGCATCTATCATGTATTCCTGAAGCATTAGGCGAAACATTCTCCTCTTTTTTGACTTTGTTTAGGGCATCAGAAGAGACTCTTGGGACACAAGTGATACGGAGGTCTTGTGGTTTGACAGATTTGAGACACGTAACATTTGCTAGTCATTAGCATATTACGTCTTGTTATCTCCTGTGGGAATGCGGACGGACCTTTTTTGCGTTACGGGTGTGGAATTCAGAATAAGCGGTTTCTATATCACTTGAGTGAACACGATGAAATCTTGAGTGTGTGGGTAAAATACAAGATTTTTGAGATCAGAGTGTTTTATTTATGTCTTCTCTGCTCTTATAGTTTCCTCTGAGCTTCTCATTTCCATAGTTTGCTACCGCAGTCATTTACTTGCGAGAGAATTAGCCTCCGTTTCTCTCAGTAACGCTGATTGTGCTGCAGGCTTGGTGCATTTGGGACTCTGCTAATATACAGCACATTATAAGATGTTGTTCATCAGTGTAACCTTGGGTTAAATTAAAGTTTATTGGTGTTCAGTATATTGAGCTGGGCGATTTGCTGAATTACAGTGTGAATTAGTTTAGCACAGTTTCTGTGCTGAAAAGGATATGTTCAATAAGTCAACATGTGAATTTTCATTACTGTAACTTATCAAAATAATGTAAGCTATGCACAATTGAATTGTCAAGTCAATTTATTCTCTTATATATAATAGAAAGTTTAAAAAAATACAAATTACAGTGGGACGTTTCATTGTTTGCTTATCAGTGGCTCTTTATGCAGGTTACATTGTTGTGCGTGTAAATGATTCGTTTGGTCAAATTGTTTTTCACTCATAAACACAGATTAGCTGCAACCCAACAAAATGGCAGATGTATTATGTCCAAATTTCATTCATACTACACACTTTTTTTGTTTCAAATCAAATGTACTATTCAGTATGCGATTTTGGATATAACAGTCATTGAATAATTCACTTGAACCAGTTTGTTCAAAAAACCTGATTCATTCAGGAACTAAATAACACTACAGCATGTTGTTCGGAGACCAATATGTGATTCTACTTGGGATTTGCTTGGCACTTTTTAATAAACAGGAATTTACCTGTTAACATTTAACTGTTACTCTATATTAATTTGATACAGTATGAAAGCACTTTTGTAAGCATAAACAATTATATAGCAATGGTCTTGCTAGTGTGACATCGCTTATTTCAGGATATATTCACAAGGATTTTGATGTCAATTTAAAAATAATCAATATTTTGTCGTTGTGTACAGCAACCATCTCCCTATCCACTCCTAGCGACACACGCTACATCCCCAAATGTGTTTCAGAATAAAAAGAGTGTATAAACAGCTCAAAGATAAACCTCAACACACCAATAGAAATGCTTTGAGTTTATATCAGACGACCCACACGAGTATATTTACATAAACACCACCCAGCAAACAGGGAATACACAATAACATAAACCCCAAAGATTCACACAAATGCAATAATGTCATTGATGAGTCACAATAGAAATATGAACTGAAAACTCCCATGTTCCAGTTCGAATTGCAGCCTTGAGCCTCATCGACACAAAGATAAACAGAGGATATTCAAACAAAACGTATACTAGCATTAGCACGCCGGATTCAAACTGAACAACAGCCGTAAAACTCTCAAAAAAATGAAATACAGCTTACACAGGGAATAAGCACAGTTGACATAACAAATCAGACCAAGAAAAACACTGACTTGATTGAGCTTGATAGAAACGTTTCTCAATCTGGACTCTGAAAAGAGAAGAACGCTTCCCTTTCCTCACAATAACCTGAATTCTTCTCCCATATGGCTACAAGCGAGCATGGCACCTAGAGCCCCCTACTGCATAGTAGTGGTATTACAAAAAAAAAAATAAAGTAATTAAACTCTGAGTGGTTACAGTACATTTCTTTTAAATTTGGCCTTTAATGCCCCATTTACATGAGGGGAAAACATGTTATCAATGAAACGGAGGGATATTCGTTTCTCTAAATAGCTGTGTAAATGTGGCCTAAGTTTAGATTAGTCTTGCGAGTTTGGTGTCAGACAAAGTGATGATTGTGTATGAGAATCAAGCACAGAGGAGTTTGTAGATAAACATTAACATGCAACAGTCTCCTTATGTTCGGAAATGCCTGAAAAAAAGAAAATTCTGACTATGAAGCTGTCAAAGAAAACAGACAGTGCTCTTGTTGTTCATGAATATAAGGTTCATTTACGGTATCTCCCTGAGCTTGTGTGCGTTGTTCACAGAAGTATGACGTCCTAATCTCCACCAGCCCTCCTCTGTGTAATAAGTATCTTTAGCTGTGTGATTGCCTTCGGTGAGAGATTCAGATCAGGCGTGTCTAATGACGAACAGGTAATGCACCATTGTGTTTTAAGAGGATGACATGACTCTGCTATCTGCAGCTGCAAAAATGAGGATGGGGAAATGAAGTCAGCAGAATGACTTCAGTAAAACCTCATGATTCACTGAAATGAGTGAGTAGACAGTCAAACGAGTCAGCCCTGAGCTGTGCTTCTGTATCAGTTCACTTCTGATCAGTTTCCCAATATCAGAATAGCTACTGGCTACAAGAATGAGAAAAAGATCAAAATTATGTTTAAATAGTAGTTTAAAGCGGCACTATGCAGTTTTGGCAATTCCTTCGCTGTATTCTCGCTTTTTGGTCGCAGGTTTCTCTATAGAGCTCCCCCTATAGCTTCTGATACTGGGTATTTGCACAATCCATACACACAACACTTTGGCATGTTTCCCTCACTCAAAAGCTTGCCAGACCTCCTGTGCCTAGTTACGGTTGCTAAACCATGATTGGTCATTAGCCGTTTTCGGGCGTGGCTTCAGCGAAGGGTCAATTACTAGCATTAGGCATTTTTACGGAACACACACAGCCGGAGCAGAGTCTGCAAAGCTTAACAAACATGCTGTTAAGTGTCTCAAAGCACATAACATTACAGTAATAATGTAGCCTGGCAAGCAAGACCTATCAAGATGTTAGGTCTGGGAACTCTCAATTGGCATACCTCAATCCGAGGGGCGGGATAAAAGGTTGTCTTTCAATATCCCTCTGCACGCCACAGGATAGTGCTAACCAACCAGAGCAACGAACGGCTGTGGATGAGTGAGTCCAATGCGTTTTTCAAGTTGATATATTAAACTTTTGCCGTATCCGGTCGTCAAAACTCCGAACACATCTTCCTTTTTAAGAATGACTCAAGTGACGTTTCTTAACTCCAAGTCATCCGAGTCGCGGCCAAAGCCGAAATCGAAAGACCGCTGTTCGCCAGCTGCGTCTTGTTTGTTTACTAGCAGGGAAATCACCAATGGAAATCACGGCGCAGAACCGTCACAACTCTGCCGTCATTGTTAAGCCCGCCCACCAACTCTATACACGATGTGATTGGCCGGACCAGAGTTTGGTTTTTCTCACAACGAAAGTCAACGGAGAGTTGCCAGACCACACTTTGCTGCAAAATAACTTTTGCTGCCGCTAGGGTGCGTCTGAGATTTCTAGGCTAGTAATAATGCATGTTGATAACTTAAAGAGCTCCGACTTACCACCTGACTGCTGCAGATTCATTTCACTGGTGATATTGTTGAACATATAATTCTAGTAGTACAGCATCACGGTTTGCCATCTCTTAATTACGGTAATCATAACATGGCATGAAACAGCATGGTTGTTCTGGTTAAAGAGGAACTGTAAAGGCGACTGGTGTTTGTTTGCAGTGTTCGGTGACTGTGTGTATGGATCGCGCTGATGATGTGTTGTGTCTGTGCGAGCAGCGATTGGACGAACATTTTTTTGGTCCTGAGACTTCCACAAAAGGTATTTTTAAAATATATATTTAGACCACCTCTATTAGCGATTGCAATCAGGATGCAAAGAGAGTTTCAACCAGTGGCCATATAACATGTATTTCTGAAAAACATTGGGTGCGTCTGAAATTGCATACTTTCCTACTATATATAGTAGGCGAAAAACGTATCTGTTTTTTCGAGACGTTTTTTCAGTCCAAATATATAGTATAGGCAAAAAGAGCCCAGATGACCTATTACAGTACTTCGACTGAGATTATGAAGTGTGCATTCATACTATATAGAACATACTTTGTAGAAGTCGTGAAGTAATTACCAGCTCAAAATAAGGACCTCCTCGAGAGTTTGAGATTTCGAACCCTATAGGTTTAAGAGACAGTATGGTATATTAGATAATTGAAATGGAAAGTTTTTTTTTTCTGTAATAACCACGCTCAGATTAAATCTTCTTCTTCCACATTTTATACAGTGATTCGTTTGTGGAAATCTCTGGGATTCATGTAAAACATGTAGGAAACAGAACAGAGTAGTACATTCTGGCAGCTGAAAGAATAATATGTGCCAAAATATTTCATTTCTTCTCCTTTCATGCGCAGACTCCTGCCCATATACAATAGCATGCCATACATAATGAATATTACAAAGAAGCCCTGAATATTACAAACTCAAACCCGGCTTCGCAACCCATTTTACCTTCTGTAATTCGACATCCAGTCAAACAGGATATTCAGTGTGAGCAAAGTGAAGGATGAGGCTTGATTTTTTTCCCATTGGGGATCGAATTGGTTCATGAAAGTGGTCTCTGTGTGACCGATGGTTGATGCGAGAGGTTGTAGATTAAGAGGACCTCGAGTGATGTCAGCCGGAAAGAGAAGTGGTTTCAGAGGACACTGCATTAAACATTTGTTTTATTTGTACCAATGCACCTAGTGTTTCCCAATAAAACCAGGAACGTGTCTTAGAAAAGCAAATAGCTTCCACAATAACGGACCTGTGATGTGTAATTGGCTCATTTTTCAAAACGTGATTCAGTCAGCGAGCTAGCTTCCAATTAAGTGTGATTTTGAATATGTAATGTACACTGTGTGTATCAGAAGGATTTGAGCTGTACATTGGAGGAGGTGTGCGTCATTAATCACGATGCTACTCTGTTGTGTTGCATGGCCTGTCGTGATGTTGTGTTGTTTTATTTGTGCAGTGTACCATGTTCCCCAGAGATCTCTGGCCCGACCGCCTCCCACACTGCTGTTTATAGACTCACTACCCTTTACTGGCGAGAGAACACACTCTATGCTTTCCAATGCACATGTGGCGTGTTCGTAATGCATGAGTGTGTGAATTAGACGGACTGAGATGAGGGATTGTGTGATAGAGTAACACTCTTGTTTGACCTTAATTTTCATCCTTGGAGATGCTATCCTCGATACACATTTGAATTAAGATTAATATTGCATATGGAATCAATAATAAGTGTGTGGTGCTAGTGTTCATTTTTGATGCAGAGATGCTGTCTATGTTTGTCAGGTTTGCCCGTCTTTCCCGCATGTGACAGAAAATGGAGCTGCTACACTTTCGCCCTCCTTCCTGTCTATTATTTATAGTCACACAAACACACACGAACACATTCCAGACCCACCATTATTGAGAAAATGTCACGGACATCTCTAGACTAAACATTAAAAGCCTTGGTGTGAGTAAAATGCTGATATTATTGCCATCAATACTGTCAAATTTCAAATTAATTGGGGCTGCAGTTGATTATTATTGTTTTCAAATCAATTAATTTGATTAATCATATTAAGAACTTGCATATGTAAATGTTATAAATAATATTTAGGGCTGTGAAATGATTAATCGCAATTAATCACATCCAAAATACAAGTATGTGTATGTGTAGTGTGTATAATTATTTAGTATATATAAATACACACATATGTATGTATCTATACTATTAGGGGCGGGGTCAGGGGTATGTCATTCGTACGAACTCATATTGGCCTCTGGAATTGGCCTATTGGTAAAATATGGACGATTTTGCAAAAATCGATGAGTGAGGTTGTATGAATTGTTACGAATTAGCCACCTCATAAAATTCGTACAAATTTCTGTAGATCGGGTTGGAAATTTTGCAAGCTAAGCATTTTTTTTGTTGTTGTTTTACATATTGCACTGTAAGAGCCCCAACTTTACAAAATGTAGTTACTGTAGGTGCTATGAAAAAACTTAAGACTTTGCCTTTTGAGAATGGACATTACAGTGCACTATTAAAATTTGGTTGTAATTCAAGTATACTTTGGAATAAAGACCTAAGTTTAGTCTTGATGTAAAGAAACACTTAGCAGATTTTTGCTGAAGTAAAAGCACTTAAAATAATTAAAAGTATGAAAAAATATGAAGGTTTTAAATTTACATTAAATCAAATATACTGTACTAAATATTTTTCTAGTTGTGTTCCAAATTTGAAGTTGATATCACAAAAATTGAAGTTCTCGTGAGATTTAGTTTAGGCATAATACCAAAAATGACATATGTGTATGCATGCTGCTGTAACAAATTAATAAATATCTGTCCAAATATCACTTCTGTTACAAAATCAGAAAGGACTCAGACCTTTCTAACAATGTGTTTGTCAAGACTAGAAAAGGTTTTGATCATAAATTATGATGGGCAATGAAAAAGTATGGCAAAGTATCTGTATGAATTCTGGTACCATTTATTACCATTAAGTGACATCTAAACTATTCGGTAGAGGCTGATATTTTGAAAATTATGGGTTGTGTTGAATAAAACATACACTGAGTGTGGTTACTGGTGACACAAGAAGATAGGAAATGCAAAAAAAAATAAAAATAATAAAAAATATAAAAATCACTTTTTTCTTGGTGCGGACTTTAAAAGGTTAACAATAAAAACACTGATTTAGCCAACAACTGAAATTAGCCCATAATCAGTACCTGATATTATAATTGTCATATTTTGTAAGTTGTAGTTCCAGACGTTCTGTAAATATAAATCGCATGAAAAATCTATTATCTCCTGTCGCTCGTGTCATATCGCTGATTAGTACAAAAGCACTTCAAAAATGGATATGTATAAAATATGAATTCTTTATGTCATTTGATTGTTTCCGAGTGTCAGCGTCTGATTATTAGTGTAGTTCAGCGAGGTGCAGGTACAACAGCTGGGGCTTCAAGCTTCAATTGTTCAGATGATTCATTTGTAAGTGTGAATAATTAAGTTATTTTTATCACATTATTTTTAAAGTAAGCAATTAGCATGTTAAATTGACATCCCTAATATTATGCTTTTTAAAACATCTAAATAAGCCCAGATACAAACATGATTTTGTCACTTTATGAGCTAGATCTGCAATTTATTGTGAAATAAATCAGTATTGCTATTAAAAATAGCAAATATAAAAAACGCTTTCAACATCAGTATTCATAATCTTTAATTATGTTAATGAATCTATCTCTGCGTATCTAGCCGAGATGAATGGCAGGACAGTATTGTGACGGTGAGGTCAGAGTTCACAACAACAGACGTTTCGTACAGCTACCAGAAAGCATTTTCAGTCGCTAACGAGGTTTAAAGATTGGGACGGCTTTTTAAAAGATGTCACCTTTAATAAGGTCTGTGTGTGTTAAGGGGTTTGTGAAGCCTGGGCTGCAGAGGGAGGAATTGATAAATAAATAAAGAAAAGAATACATTAATAATGAAAGAGTAACAGGAGAGCCTCTGGCATCAAACATCCACCTTTGAAAACCACACCCTCTCTGAAGCAGACTCTGATTAGCAGACGCTGAACACCGCGGCGAAGAACGACAGCTCATCTAGGGGGTTTCTTACTAAAAAACAGGGTCATCTTGTTCGGTTATCAGATTTTTATCTTTCCTCAGTGTCTCTGTCAGAGCGCACGCACTCGTGATATCAGATGCTTAGCCCGTTGAAGGCTCTCGCCAGCTAATTGGTTGCACTTGAGATTGGAGATGAACTATTTGATATCCATCCGTTCCTTTGAATGTCACTGGACAAAAGCAGTCGGCGAGAGGACAATGCAGCGCCTGATTGTGCCGTTTTCTTCAGCTGCCATTTTGGTCTGCATTCTGCCATTTTCTTCACGCTTTATCCTTCCATCAGGTTTCTTCATCAACGCTTCAACTAAAATGGCATCGGCTGCATAAACACAAGTCACTAATGTGTGTGATTCTCAGTGGAGTGCAGTCAAGTGTACAGTCACTCGTCATCTAGTGCAAAATAAACAATTATTAGCACAGAAAATAAAGCGGACACTTAAATCAGCCTGAATGTCAACATATTAGCGGAGAAATCATGCTTTTCTTTCAACTATCTTCTCTTTTGACTTTTAATCAGCTGGTGTTTGAGGATTTTAGTGGATTTATGAAGCCGGTTCTGCTCAAGTTCACACAGAGGTGTAGTTCATTAACAGTCCACTAACGTTCGACTAGTCTTACATTACTTTTTCATTTCAGTTTTGAACAATTTGAGTGTTTCTCTTACTTATTCACAAACAAAGTTCCATTTAATTAAAAAAATAGTTCCATTTAATCCATTTAATATAAAAAATATTAGTTACAATTACTCAAAAAGGAAGACCATGTTACACCAACTTGAAATAATTAAGTTAGTAGAAGTTTTTTCTAAAACTTTGAGTCTTATATTTTTACTATGTACATTTATATTTGCATAACTTTTAAAACTAAGTCATTATAAACTGGGTTGTGACAAAAAGAAAAGAAGATAAATATCACTTATATAATGTCCTTGAGTAGTATTTTTTTAATTATGAAAAAAAGAGTGATGATATTATTTAATAATAATCTTAATCAGAGAAAATACTCCAACGTTTCTTCAACTTTAAGCTCAGGTTGATTTTTATTGAAACTAACAGATTATTTATTTATTTTACTTTTTATATATATATATATATATATATATATATATATATATATATATACACACAAATTCACAATAAAACTGTCTTATATTTTTACTATGTACATTTATATTTGCAGATTTTCAATGTAGTAAATATCTCTGTCTTAAAATATGAAAAATATGATTGGAGGGAAATAATTATAAACAAAAAAAATAATAATATAAATATCACTTATATAATGTTAAAATATATTTATTGTCCATTCTTTTCCAATTATTATTTTTTTATTATTATGAAAAGGGATTGATGATATTATTTAATACTGTGTTTTTATAATTCTTGAAATGCTGCCTTAGAAAAAGATGCAATCTTATGTAATCAGAGAAAAATACATAATTTGAGACATTATGGAAGTGACACTGTTGGAAATTTGTTGTTTTTCTCTTAAATACGATTAAATCAAAACACATTTTTAAGGATGTCCTAAATGTTCAATTACACTCTAAAAATGCTGGGTTGTTTTAACCCAACTTTGGGTCAAATATGGACAAACCCAAACGTTCGGGTTAAAAATGGAATTAAAAGATGTAACCCAATGGCTGGGTTTGTCCATATTTGACCCAAAGTTGGGTTAAAACAACCCAGTTTTTTGTTGCTTGTGTAATAGTTTTAGCTTGATTTCCATTTGCAATGTTCTGTAAACTTTTCTTTTGTAGGGTTGATATCTTTCCGTATGTGTGAGAGCTGTGTGAGTCTAAACTGACAGGAAGAGCAGATGAGTTTCCTGCCGTGCGTTTTTAAAACAGCTGGTATTGAATACATCAAAAAATCCCGGAGCGCCATTCGGAGGGAACCAGAAAGACACTCGGCGAGAGCGGAATAGCAGGTGACAGAAAAGTACGACGTGTCGTAGACGGCAGGGGGAAGCCGAAGTGCTCTTTCTTTTCCCTTTCCTTTTTTTGCATCAGTTCCCATTCTATTTGACATTTAAAATGCATTGTAAAAGCAATAGTTAGAGGGAACAGCAAAATAGAAATTGTGTGCTTTCAAGGGAAACCGAGACTGTCTCTTTCCTCCGATGAATGGGGTGTTGACTCTCCCAGCTAGATGGGGAAAAATGATGTTTGCTGTGTCTGCTCAACAAATGGCGCCAGCTGAAATCATTACCAGCCAGAAGCCGTGTGCATCCCACGGATCTCTTACACTGAAACAGTCGGCCTTGACAGGCCTCGGCAGGTGAAAGTCCTCCGTTGGACTTCATTGTGCGATGCTCTCGCTCCGTTAAAAGAGAGCAATTACTGAAACTAGGGCACATTGATGCTAATTCTATCAGCTGTACCTCTCGTTTCATGTCTTCGATGCGCCGACGCTGTACCGGAGCCAACATGCTGTCACCAGACTGGGCTGTAGTGTGATGAGGTGCTGGCGTCCGGCCTCGTGGTAAATGTGACATTGACTGCTGTCATGAGTGAGAAAGAGCGAGAAGGTTTTACGGTCGGGAGTTTGATGGCGAGGTTTAGTGTCGTCTGAAAGATATAGTGCATTAGAGATGGTCTGATCCTGAGTTCATAACAGAGCCTGGTCAATGTCATATAGAGTTTATTTTATAGCTGCACGCGTTAAATGCGGGGCCGAGTTCTAGGGAAGGGCTGAGCCCACCCAACGACTGCCTTGCCCGCCCAATCAGAATTTAGGAACAGATAGTATTAAAGGAGTAGTTCACTTTTCAAAATACGTTTGCTGATAATTTACTCACCCCCATGTCATCCAAGATGTCCATGTCTTTCTTTCTTCAGTCGAAAAGAAATAAAGGTTTTTGATGAAAATATTCCAGCATTTTCTCCATATAATGGACTTCAATGGGGTAATTAAACAATTCCAGACAGTGAATAAGGGTCTTATCAAGCGAAACGATCGCTCATTTAATAAATAAATAACTAAGTTTAAGTTTTATAAGCTCAAATGCTCGCCTTGCTCTGTACGCAGGTTTGTGACTCTCCTGTTCGAACTTGTTCATCAAAATGAATGAATCTTTTTCCGAGTCATTTCGTTCATTGAAACTGAACTGGTTTAACGTATCATTGAAATACATTAAACCCCTGCTCACACGTACGGTTCCTTGGTTAAAAATCTAAATTTTCTCACGATTTACAAATAGTTGGAAACATTTAGGATATTGTGAGTAATCAATTAAACAAAATATATAACATTGGCCCAGTGGTTTTTGGATATTTTACTGCAAAAATCCTGCATACTGTACCTGTTATCGTGAGCATAGTAATGTTTTAAGCGGATGTCATAACAAATGTCAGTAGACCGGAAAGATAAAAACATGTAAACAAGTGGTTCATTAATTCATAAATCCATTAGGCCTTACCTTACGGAAGACTGGAAGGGGGCGGAGCTACAGAAGCTCTATAGGATAAATATTTCACAACGGCTTGACAGTTCCTGTAACACCAAACAGCCGGGCAGCAGTGATAGGGTTAGAGCCTCTCTTCTCTCTCTCTCTCTCTCTCTCTCTCTAGAGTAATTGGTCCATAACCCCTCTTTTCACACATAGCAGACGACAGACAGCGCTCCACTGACACACGCACACATCCACACTCAAAAACAGACACTTCCCTTGGCCAAAAATAGCATTGCAATGAGGATTTTCAGCGTGATCCTGCAACACACTGGATGTGATGGAGTGTGAGCCGTCTCTCATTCTCGCCGTCTTCTGTTTACTCTCGCTCGCGGTGTACCGTCAGTTCCATCATTCACACTCGCTTTTCTCTCCTCTGCCACTCTCCTTCCCAATTTAGCCAACATCCCGTCTCCTGCGCATCACCTTTCTCGCGCAGTTCACCTTCGCTTTCTTTATCTTTTGACGTGTATTGCAGTCTCCTGCGGAGCAAGGTCAGGCGGGAGAGAGATCCGTGCCCTGGCCTGGATGCCGGGATCGTGTAAGGGCTGTCGGCTAATTGGATTCAGTCAAAGCAGTTATGAGAATTGATTGAACCTACGACTCCACGCTCACTGAATTACGCCGCCCACTGCATTCTTTCATGCTGCTTTCTCATCGCCTCTGCAACAAGGACATTCGTAGTGATAATTGTGTGAATGTGTCATGTCCAATACACGTAAAATATATAGGGTCAATGGTGATCCAGCGATGAGGGTTTTATGTGTGGCATGAAAGGACAACTGCAAGCCCAGTACAGAATTAACAAGCTCCAATATAAGCAGGATGGTTTCTTGTGGTCAGCAAGTTCAAGGTGTTTTGAAACATGTCAGACCTTCACTAGATTAACCAGCTCAGCCTCAGACGTCTGATAAACATGGCACACGTAACTGGAAACACTTCAGGAGTTGGGGTAGTCGTCATATGACGACTACCCAACAACAAACCCCGGAAACAAAGCCAACTAAATGCTGGTTTTTGAAAAGTATGTAAAGTTCGAGGCTCCATTGATGCAGTGAACTTGCTATGTATGGTTCGTAATTTTTAGCCAATTACAAAAGTAAGTGTCCACTATATGCTGTGATACCCAAGTTTGCATGTAGCATTTTTAGCAAATTTTATTTTATTTTTTCTTAGAACAAGGGATGAAGCAATTTCTTCTGTATTAAATAAAGCTTAAAGGAGAAAAAAAATGCTGGTAATTTACTCACCCCATGTCATCCAAGATGTCCATGTCTTTCTTTCTTCAGTCGAAAAGAAATTAAGGTTTTCGATGAAAACATTCCAGGATTTTCTCCATACAATGGACTTCAATGGGGTCCAAACGGTTCAAGGTCCAAAAGACAATTTCAGTGCAAACTGTTCAAAGGGCTTTAAACGATTCCAGACGATGAATAAGGGTCTTATCAAGCGAAATAATAAATAAATAACAAGTTTTATAAGCTCAAATGGTCGTCTTGCTCTGTTCTGTGATGCGCATTCGTGACTCTCCTGTTCGAACTCGTTGATCAAAATGAACGGATCTTTTTGTGTCATTTGGTTCATTCAACGAACTAAACGAACGTATTGACTCAGAAAAAAGATTCGTATTAGATTCGATTAACTATTTTCTGCAAACAAGTCTTAATAATTGGGATTGAGGATGTAGATATTTTTGCCCAAAAACAAGACAAAAAAACTGATTGAGAGCAGTTTAGCAATAGCTACACCGACTACTCTACGTATTTGCGCTAAAATCTCAATCCTACGTGAAATTCTATTCTACGTGAAATAGTATTCTCCCGCAGAAAACTGTGGCAGAAGAAAGCCTTTTCTGTCATATTTCCATTAACTGTCAATCACAAAATAACTATATGATATTATGATATAAATTATAATAAAAAGTATTTTAGAATATTATGGCCTGGTTTCACAGACAGGGCTTAGATTTAGCCATACAGTATTAGGCCTTTTATAAACATAGTTTTTATAAACGTGCCTTACAGAAAAACATTACTGGTGAAAAACTTGAGACAAAAGTGATACTGTATGTTTTAAGATACACCAGTGTAAGCTTTCAGTTAAAACAGCTCATATGTATTTTAGTCTGGGAATACCTTAAACATTGTCTGTGACAACCAGCCATAAAACACATTTTTTTACTTATCCCATTTAACACCAATTGAGTTCCATAGTCTTTAAATACCTGTTGTGTGAAGATAAATCATGTGATTATTGTGTTGTCCTGTTGTGTAACCCTTCCTGAAGATTTAGTTTTGAGCTTAATTTCCTGTCAGTTTCCATATACTGCTCGGCACCAGAACTGGCAGTGGCCCCTGAGGCTAAACGCAGAAGACATTGTGCATTGGGTATTTTATAGAAAATGACAGGACCTTTGCCTCAGACTTCCAGTTTTCAAATGTCAACTCAAGAAAGAAAACTGCACTCATGTTGACTTTAACCAGCTTGGAGTAGCTAATGGTGAGCATTGACCAGATCAGAAGTCGTACCGTATCTTTCAAGCCGGGCAAAAACGCAATGGTGTTCGGCTGATAATCAAAAACTGCTCTTACTTTTTCGGAGGTCATTCATAACAGCAGAGGTCATGAATGGGTTGGGCCATGTGATTCACAGACATCAAGCCGCTGACACTGACACAGCACTCAGGACCAAATCCCAGTGGCAGAGGATTGAAAGATGTGGTCGTATCAGTTAAATTGCATGTGCGCTTCGACATTATTAGAAAGATGTTTGTCATGTTTTCTGGGACTTTATTTTGAAGAATATGTTCTGCTTCTTTTGCTTGACTGTGACTACGTTTACATGCAGCCAGTTTTCAGGTTAAGGTCACTCTTCGGGTTTCTGAAACATTAGGAATAACCCGTTTACATGCGTGAGCAGAGAGAGTTTCCCCTGTATACATGGAATTGCAATATCCCGATGCAAACGGCGACGCACGGTTAGCATCTAGAAAAACCTAAGACACAATATGTGTCATTTCCAATTCTTCTCCCTGTATTCAAAGACAACAACAACAGCAGCATGTGGATAAAGAATAGTTTGGGCAGATAGCGATCGCCTTTGTTTGTGCTTTGATGCTGGTAACGTTACTGAGCTCGCTCCAAGTGTCTCGCCTGGTCTCGCCATGTTTACTTCCGGTTTACTGCATGAGGATTTTTGTATGCGCGAGAAGTTCTCTACTCAAAAGACCAAGATTCTTTGCGAATAGAACATGCGCAGAACACAAATCACTATGGGGATATGCCGATACGCGTTTACATGACCAACAATTCAGGTTAGAAAAGGGTACCCCAGGTATAACATCCCGGTTTTTAAAATCCAGGATATGAGCATATTCAGGTTTTTGCCGGTGTTTACATGGCCGGTTGCAACCGGGTTATTGCTCATATCCCGGTTTTGAACAGGTTATTGACTGCATGTAACCATAGTCTGTTTCTCTTCTTGTGTTTAGGTCAGTTTACATTTGTTTTCATAGCTGCCTTTTTTATTTCAACAGTACTCTTGTTAGTCTCCATAGTGATTAATTACCTGTCCCACATTAATTAATTACCACACCTGTCCCTTGTTAGCCTCTTTTTATCCTGTGTTTATGCCATGTTATCCTGTTATTGAGTTATGATGTCGTTTACTGAAAACATATGACTTTGGCAGTTTGATAAGTGCTTGATTCGAAACCACTGAGGCCCCGTTTACACGATGGGAAAACGCAGATATTTCTCTGTGTTTTGCCCTCTCATTTACACCGAAACGCCGTTTTTATCTACTGAAAATGAGTATTTCTAAAAACTCCGGCCAAAGTGGAGATTTCTGAAAACGGCGGTTTCAGTGTTGTCGTGTAAACTGGGAGAAACGGCGTTTTAGGTTCTCTCTTGTCGATTCCAGGATTCTGATTGGCTTGCATGGCTTTATCCTTAACCCCTACACTGCCGCCAATAGGTTTGACATAGTTATGATGGCGCTCAACGTCGTATTTATGCGGATGTGTAAACTGTGTTATTTTTGAAAACGGAGAGGGGGAAAATATTTGTTTTGCTAAATACCCGGCTTTGTGTAAACGTGGCCTGATTTGTAAAGGTGTCCAAGCTTCATGAAGCAGTGTTTCGAAAGCACCCATCGCTGAGGTGTCACATTACCCACTTTTATTCCTGCAAGCATGCTTAGCACACATTGATGGCCACAGAAGCAAAAGCAGATGAAATATTATGTCAACTCTTTAATGGATTCAGCCTTATTTTGCTCCGTACCTACTGTGCAGGAGACCACTTCTTTCCCCTCCCATTTCCCATTTATCTATCCATCAATCTGCTTAACTCTCTCTCCCAGAGTCCCGGACTCAGTGTGTGATCGGAGAAGGTTGCTTTTATAGAGTGCAGGTCACACTGTGAAATTCTCAGTTCGCCGTGCCTCGTCGTTTGATGCCCGTCCTTTGTCCTCAGGCCTCGACCATCATCTTTATGACTCTGATGAAATGTGCTGTGAACATAAAGGCTCTAAAGTGGTGGAGGTGAAATACTTTTAAAATAAGAGCTGGTTCGCTCACTTTATTCTTCTTCTATCAGCTGTTCAGTATTTTCTCTTAAATACCATCTTTCTATTGAAGAGTCATTCTCAAAGTAGACACACATACGTGTTTTGACTTTACAGTAATGAACAAGATTGCATAAAGGCATCATTTTATACAGTTTTATTTAGCGATATGGAATGGATGGACTCTCTGTCTGAAAAATCTTGTGTCCCTCATCTGATATACCACTTCTATGACATTTGCGGTTTTACTCATTATGTTTCCTTGGGTTCTGGATTAATGCAATGCTTAAAAAATAAACTAAACACAATTATTTAATTATATAATTTAAAAGCATGTTTGTCATTGTTTTAAGTCATTGAAAAAAGTACTTTCAGAGGGTCAAGTGGTCCTGATTATTATTTTAATGTCAAGACTTGAATAAATGTCATCAGCTTTTAAGGAAGAACTTTTAACTCTTCTTCTGCCATGCTCTTGATGCATTGTATGTTCACATATTCATACAACTAAATATTCAAAATATATGAAAGTTGTGAGAAAATTATCAAAAATGCTGGTGCTCACAATCACATAAAAATCATCCATTTAACCATCATGAATTGATGGTGTCTTGTTTGTATGTTTGGTTTGCACTGGTCAGGTTTAAGGGTGGGTATTCATTGTTAGGTTTCACCTACAAGTCACATGATCGTACTAATGTAAAGCTCAACAATACTTACCAATTTTCATGAGATTGAGTTGCACGACTTATGCCTGGTTCAGATTACACAATTTTTTTTTGTTGTAAAAATTACGTGATTTTGAGTCTGAAAATCTTGTCTGTATCGTGCAATAGACACGTCATACGACACGGCTGCTTCCTGACAAGTCATCGCATGCCGTCTTTAACGCGCACGTGATGTCATAGAGAAGGCGAAACTAGTAGTGAGTGACTTCCGGAACGAACGTAAACAAACAATGGATGAAATAGTGTTTTTCTGTGTTCAGAGAAAAAAGTAAAAAAAGAAAGAAACACGTTCCTGGATTCGTTCGAAGAGGACTGTATGGGCTGTAAATCCTCCAAAAAGAACTTGAGGTAAAATATTGTTTTCTTATATATTTTTACTTTTAGTTTTAACGTTAGCACCATCGTCTCTCTTTCGTTTCGCCATTTTTGAAAGTTGTGTACGGAAAGCTTCTGTGCTCCTATTGGTCGACCTCATACATGTGATGGAACCGTCGTGGACGACCGTTAAAAAAAATTAAACATGCTAGTCTTTTTGTCATGATGTCGTGACGCATTGCAGACGCGACGTTGGTTGTCGCCACTATGACACACTATACGAGCTGATACGATCGAATCTTGTGTCCCGACGCCCGTCTGTCGTTTACGAATCCCCACGATACCCAACGTCAAACGGATTCGTGCCAAAATTGGGCTAAAATCGTGTAATCTGAACCAGGCATTACTGTCAGAATTGGACTGAGTGATTCTTGCAGCAAAATTGCAAAGAATTTCTAAAAATTTAAAGTTGTTTCAAAGAGTATATAGCCAAAACAACATTGCTCTTCATTGACTTTTGAAGAAAAAGAAAACATCAGTGACAAATGTCTTTGTATCGAATTATTGCTTTAACCTCTTTGGGTCTAAAATCAAATTTTCCCTAATGCTTCGATGTCCTTTTCTCTCTCTCATCCATCTATGTGTCCCACTCCACCACTGTCACCCTGTCACTGGCCTTCATTCAGCTCAACCCTGTCCTTTCTCATTCAACCAGAAGATATTTTCAAATCAATCCTCGCTTGTGCATTTTCACATCGTACATTGCTGGGATCAGGGGACATGGACAATAATGGATGGTGGAACTTCATGAGCACTTAAAGTGAGTGTCATGTTGGAGAACTGCAGTGGCAGCTCTTCATTTTCACTTTAAGTGTCCCACTTGAGATTTACTCCAGAAGCCGTGGAGTCATCCCTGCATTCAAGAGTCTGCCTCTTTATTTAGAAGGATTCATTATTTCTAAAGCCATGCATACATGTTCTGCTATTTGATTTGCACTGATGGTCTGCCACAGGAGATTGATTTTGAAGGTGCCAGATCATTACAGCACCGAACATCAGACACGCATTGAGATGTTCGGGATGAAGATTTGTAAACTGAGTATTGGCCTAATTTCGCTATGCATGACTTAGTTTGTGTTTCTCCAAACTTTTACAGTAGTTGTGATCCCGTAGGGTGTTATTTCCCGCCTAATGCTGACAGATCTACTGATAGATCCTCTTGCCTTTTCATGGAGAGCATGAACAGGAAATGTCAGAAAAAAAGTCCATCAAGGTTTACACGAAATATTTATTTTATGGTATAACTTTGAATGGCACAAATTGCTTTGATGTTCCACGTTAGTGCATTCATACATACATCAAAGTTTCCCAGGATACTGCTTTTTTTATTTATGATACTGATATTATAAAGAAGGCTTCGGGCCATGTTTGCCAGTGAAGGTGTCTAGTTTTCAAGGCCCCGGCTCATCTTTTGAAGATTATTAACGTTTAGCAAATGTTCTGCAAGCGGACTGGATCACTCCGGGAGGTCAATATACGCCGATCTCATCTGAACATCTCTCATGAACACCCACCGCCACAAACACCCGGCTGGTGGACCATTGAAATGATCACAGAGTCACAGAGTTGTTTTCCCGATGTTATCTGTTGTTGGGTCGAGGGCTTTATTCATGAGCGTTCAGGAAGATCTGAGCCTAAATCTTTTAATGTTTTGCCTAGATTATTGTGCTTTGGACTATATGCTGCTGTTTGAGTTATTTACTCAAATGAGGTCTGGATATCCTTGATAACTTATTAAAAGTTTTCATTTTTAATGTTTTAAAGTATTTTAAGCAATTTATTTCCTTTAGCTGAATATATTAAGTGTGTTCTGTGTTTGTCTTGAGCTTTGGACTGTTCCCTTTTTTGCAGTTGATATTTTCTCGTTTAGGATTTGATTGTTATTAACAGATTAACAGACTGTTCTCAAAATTATGAACAAGCATTCTTCCAGTAACTTCGACATAACGCCTGTTCAGTGTTGGTGGTCTTTATACATCAGCACAAAAACATTATTTACTCATAGTCCATGAAATATTTTAATGTTACTACTTGTTTCAGAATGTTCAGAAAGTGACATTCCCATTATGTTTGCAGAATAAATATTTTAAAAATATAAATGTTTTGAACATTCCGAGAACATTCAGAAACAACGTTCTCATAAGTTAATGGGAATGTTCAACGCTAACTCACGACCAATTCATACGAGTGATTTAAAAGGTGTCTAATTTGTATGAATTTCGTACGACCTCACTTGTACGAATTTGTACGATGTGTCTAAATCCCCATGATGGTTAAGTTTTGACAAATTCATAGTTCATGAATTTGGTAACTCATAAATTATGTGTGAATTAGCAACATTTTTATGAATTCGAACGGTTTAGCCATCTTGTAAAATCTGTTTGAATTGCTGTGAGATCGGGTTGGATTGTTAGCAAAATGTTCGTAGAATGATATCTTAGTTTTTTGGGTCAAAATAAAGCTGTCATTGCAGATATACATTCACCGAGTGCCTCAACACTTACTGAGTTTGATCGGTTGTATTTGATAACTGGTCTCTCTCTTGCTAGAGTTTCATTTGTTGGGTCAATGTTGGATATCTTGCGTTGGGTCAAAACAAAGCTGTCATTCACTCTAAACAATGCTGGGTTGTTTTAACCCAAAATTGGGTAAAATATGGACAAACCCAAATGTTGGGTAAAAAAAAAAATTCATTTAAAATTTTAACCCAACTTTCACTTTCAACTGTATGTTTTTATTTGCATTTTTAACCCAACATTTGGGTTTGTCCATATTTGATCCAAATTTGGTTTGAAATAACCCGACATTTTTTAGAGTGCATTCACCCAGTGCCTCAACACTTACACTTACTGAGTTTGATCTGTTGTATTTGATAACTGGTCTCTCTCTTGCTAGAGTTTCATTTGGGGGAATCCTGAATACATCTGATCTCTCCGTTGGCAGTAGTTTGATATCAGTCGCTGGAATCAAGCAGTAAACGCAAAGGCGACACTGGATTCCTGACTCAAACGGCACATAATTCACCCGTCAAAATATACTAACCAGATCCAACCTCGACACAGAGGCACTTTCCATTTTGTTCCTCGATTATGTTCGCTTACCCTTCTCTTTCTCTTTATTCTGTTGTCTGGGTCTTTCCAGAATTTAATGCAAAATGAAAGGGCTTTATCAAGGAGATGGCACGAAAGATGTGTGTGAAGAGAATGGGCAAGAGCAAAAGAGTGGAAGAGCTCTGACTCTAATGGAAACCCAGATGGGAGCTCAGTGTTTCATCTTTATACCAACTAAAATCTGAAACACGCGTATATAGCACTCTGATCGATACAAGCTTTAGTTAACACAGAAAACAGGCTCTCGTTTGAACAAACCGCAGGTGTAACATTAATATCTTGAGTTTCTGTTTACCTCTCATACCTGGAAGTTTGAGCCTCCTGGTGTTTTGCACAATAACTCGGCCAGCTGTGCACAAACATTCGGATGCTTGAAATTTGCTTTTGTGCCAAATGGTTATGAAAAACTAAACCTATTTATCTGGGAAGATAGCATTGGTTGAAAATTAATTATTTGTGGGATTATGCAAGAGTTTGGTTTATGGGAAGATGGGACTGTTGCTTGTTTGAGTTAAATCCTTTAATAGCATCTCGAAAGTTATTAGAAATGAAAAAAAAAATCAAATTCAAATGGCTCTGTATTTGTGCATTACATTACAGAGATACGGATCTATTTATTTGTCTGAATGCACCCAAGGTCATGTGATTGAATGCATAAATTCAAGGCAATGTAAGCTGCTTTTGGATAAAAGCATCTGCATAAATGTATACTCATAAAACCATGTATAATATATTAGTGCACTTTGTTGCATGCGGTAGTGAATTGCTGAGTGCGTTTGGAAGAACCTTTGATTATTTCAACTCCATTAAAGAGAAATAAAATTATTAACCAATTAAAAATTATTATTTTAATAATAATTAAAAGTTAATTAAAAATTTAACCAAATGGCTGGGTATGTCCATATTTGACCAAAATTGGGTTAAAACAACCCAGCATTTTTTTAGAGTGTACTATAAGACTATTATATTTATATACACTCTAAAAATGCTGGGTTGTTTTAACCCAACTTTGGGTCAAATATGGACAATCCCAAATGTTGGCTTAAAAAATGTAATTTAAAAATGTTAACCCAATGTCTGGGTTTGTCCATATTTGACCCAAAGTTGGGTTAAAACAACCCAGCATTTTTAGAGTGTATGCTTCAGATATATTTAAGACAGCCTGCCCATGTTGGCATCATCCAAGCTTTTACTAAGTGAAAAGTAATGCTAAAATGTTGAAATATGTTTGACGTCAGAACATGATATTGGAATGATTTTCACCTCCTTTTTAAAAGCCTATTTATTTTTCTGTCCTACATGGTAATTTAGTTAGGTGTGTTTAGTTATTGGCACTTTCGTTGTTGTTTTGTCCCCTCATGATCTTTCATTTTTGAGTTGCACCCGTGGAGAGCCGTGGATCCAGAGAGTCACTGCTTTCAGAGCAAAGTGTTTATGTGTGTGTTTAAGTGCATGTTTATTATAATGCACTGTTTATAGTGTTTATTTATTTATTCATTCATTCATTCCGTTTATAACATTTTTATTTTGTTAATATGAATGAAAAAAAGGAACAGGAAGAAGAAAAAAATTATTGTAATACCTGTCGCTCTTTGTGCACATTAAAAATAACAGAAAAACTCGATGGATGGATCAACACCAATCATCAAATATTTTCAATAATACCTATTTTTACACTTAAAGGAGAACGCCGCCGCAAAATGACGTGCATTGGTTGGTTAGGGTTGGTTTAGTAATGGTGTGGGGTGCGTGTGTATTACACACAAATGAACTGCGTATCAAATGCACGCAAAAAACTGCGTCTTAAATGCACATAAAAACTCATTTTCGCGTATAAATTACACGGCAATACACATGCGTGTTATAAAGATGCATTTACCTGAGAATAGGCTGATAGACCAGTACAGGCGATTCTACATTTCAAGCAGCGATTATTTTGCGCGATATAAAAAGTGATCATAACGTCCATAAACCGATTAACTACCTTGAGCGCGCCTCTAGCCCGAGCTGGCCTGCTTTGGCCCAAGGTATTTGACGGCCCCGAGTCCGCCCCGATCAAGCCCCGGAGGTAACAGTGGAAATGCGACTGGCCCGGCAGTGGAAACGCGGCTAGTGATGTGGGTTTGTGATTGTGGTCAGATGCAACTTTCAAGCTGTACATGTGTTCGACACACAGTAGCAGTCGTTTTCGGTTTCTTCTCTCGTCCGTCTCTTGCTGTTTCTCCATCGCGCTTCATTTGTCTCACTCAGGGCTTGTTACTGTTGACCGGTCACTTCAGTGTCTCCGGTCACAGATCCTGCCGGACTTCGGCCTGATTTGCATGTGAACCGTATCTCAGATTAAGAGGCTTTTGTTGTGCCAATCGAACATGCAGTTCATTCGGGATTTTCCTTCACATGTGTTCGGAAACAATGAGAAAGCTTGGGAAAATGGCTGACATCATCACAGATAAGGGGTCTTTCCATCACACATCCTTTATTACAAGCTCATTAGCAGCAAATGAACGTCCAGAGGATCCAGATGACATGGAGTGATACAGAGTGAGCTGGACCGCTGAGATTACGGGTCATTTCAAGGGGTTTTTGATTCAATTCTCTTTTGCTCACCAAGGCTGCATTTATTTGATCGCTAACACAATAAAAAGTGGTAATATTGCGAAATATTTAGGATAGCGCTTTTCGATTGTGAATATATTTTACAATGAGATTTATCCATGTGATGGCAAAGCTACGGTGGCCCTAAAGGGACATAGTGGTGAAAAAAAAATTGCACATTCTAGTTGTTTGGTTTTGTTTTATTTTACTCACATTTTCTATGTCTTACATTTTCTATGAAGTTTAAATAGGTTTCATATTGTTGACTACTTGCAGTGTCCAAACATGATAAGGCAGGTTTTAAAGTTGAGAACAGTGGTCACACACACACACACACACACACACATACAAAATAATTAGTTTAAGCCGGTGCCTTGTAAAATGTCTTGCATCAGATGGTTGCGAGACTAGTGTGTATTTCTTTGTGAGTGTGTTTGTGTGTAATCTACAGTGTTTGTTTCATAAAGGCATTTGTGTTTTGTGATATGTACAAGCATTCCTCATTAGTAAACTGCTTTGGGTAAAAGCAATGAAATAGATGTAAATATGGTGTGGTTACGTGTTATGTTATAACACAGAAGAATGCTTGAGAAGTTAGATCGTTAACAACATGTTTGGGTAGAGATCTGACACACACACTTGCTGTAAAAGCGTAGACAACAGGCGTTTGGACTGGAGAAGTGCTGATGACGATTGCGTTCCTTCGCTCAGGTTGCCAGATTGGACTTATTTAGACGAGCGTTTCGCTTTTACTAGAATAGAACGATTTTATACGAAGCGAATCCTTGATGTCATGCCTAAAAAGTTTAGCAATTCCATGAACGTGTGTGTGTATGTGTGTAAGGTGACGCTTCTTAGCTCAGTTGCTGCGTCTGATAAAAGTTTGGCATTTTCTTAGATGTGACTCATTTGCAATCTGCAGAACTAATGACGGGGAAGAAAACCAAGGATGTTTGAAGGAAATACGAATAAGTCTATTTGTTCAAACGACCAGAAAAGTATCCAGTTATATAACCGAAACTTATAGTGACGTGCGTCTTTGTTCTAAATGCTTACATAAAATCTTAGGTAACACTTTACTTGAAGGGGTGTTCATAAGACTGACATTACACCTTCATAATCACGACATAACATGTCAGTCACTCAATTATAACATTTTTAATGCAAATATGACATTGTTTGAGATGTCTTTGTTATCACAACTTGACATGACAGGTTGTGTTGTCTAAAGTAAAGTCAAGTTGTCCTTACCAAGGCACTGACAGGTTATGATGTATTGGTTTGGTCGTTACTTTTACGTAACGACCAGAGACCAGAGCGTTCCTTCATTCAGTGACTCTCTGACATTAGATAATTAAATATAAGAGTACAAGAGAGCGTTTCTTCATTTCTATTCAGAGGTCAGGAAGTCAGATGCTGATAGAAATGGCAAACGAAGTGATTTTTGAAGGTTTCTAGTCTCTCAGCTCCAGTCCCCGAGGTGCTCAAAGAGGATTTTGCTTCAGCTTTTGAATTTCAAGGCTTACACAACCGCAGTCAAGCAGGGCAGATTTGCCAATGTGACCCAACAGCTCCCGTTGGCTTTAATGAAACCATATTTCCTTGGGAAAAAAATAATAATACCCCTTAATAGGGAATATTCAAATGCACAACATTTCCCTTGCACATTGCAAATTTGACGTCTAAACATTTGCTCTGCTTTTGGATGGACTGTCTACACTCGTATACGTGCTGGGTTGCTTTAACCCAACTTTGGGTCAAATATGGACAAACCCAACCCAATTTGAATTACATTTTTAACCCAACGTTTGGGTTTGTCCATAATTGACCCAAAGTTGGGTTAAAACAACCCAGCATTTTTTAGAGTGTATCTATCTTTGGATTGTTCCTAACATGTGAACAGTTTTCCTATCTGTGTCATGATTGTCTTTATTCTAAACTTTATTCTGTTATGCACGTTATCAGAACATAATTAACCCTTAAATTTGCACATAAATACCTCAAGAAAATATATACATGGTTATTTTCTAACATACAGTAGTAGAATTTAAATCATACATTGATAAGAAAAAAAGAAAATTCCCTCAAAGTGTAGTTTACTACGCTGTAACGGATTTTTGAAATTTGAACAGTATTTTACTGTAATATGGACAGTAATACTGTTAAATGTGCCAACAGTATAATACTGTAAATAGCCAAGGATTATGGGAAAATGTGTTTACTACTGTAGTTTTTTTTTACAGTAAAATAAAATTTAATTATGTAATAGGAAATCAATTCTAATACTGTAAATAAAAATACAGTAGTTGTACTCATGAATACAATATACAGTATTAATCCTGTAAATTAAAATATGGTACTTGTACTGTAAATGAAAAATACAGTACTCATACTGTAAATATTGATACTGTAAACACTTTTACAGTAACTTACTGGCATCCAGCTACAATTTACAGCAGCCTTTTTACAGTGTACATCAGAAAAGAAAAAAAAAACATATGTGGCTGATTTTGTGATGTAAAGATCAAATTCCATTAGTTTACAAATCATGCACTATGGTAAAAGTGTATTGAGATCATAACATACAGTACAATTATTCATAGAATCACATGAAAATGTGTCTATTAATCAATAATCTGCCCATAATCATAATTTGTGGAGTTTTGCAAATTTAAATGTAATGTCCAATCAAAGCATAACATCTGGTCCTTAATGAGGTGATTTATAAGCAATGTGATCCACACATCTGCGTTTTCACATCAGTCGACAGTGACGCGTAAAATCGAGATGCTGACGGAACATCACCTGACCCAAAGAAAAATCAACCATTGGTTATTTGTTATTATTTTGGATTTGTTACACGCCGTGCCGCTCGCTTGCAGTGCCGGTGTTTTAACAGCCAATAAAGCGAGGTGTAAATGAAATATTTACTGTGCAGCAGAGACAGCGATGCGGATTTTAAGGGGAGAACTCGCTGAACTCACACTGAACTGCATCGCTCAATCAGTGCACACGTGCAGCGACAGCATCAGGGGTTTAATGGTTGCGAGCGCCAGTGTATCGTCGCGTTGCTCGGTTTCTGGCCTTAATTAGAATCGTGTTTTCGTGCTGCCCAGAGGGCCAATGTGAAGGTCACTCTTTAGATGATGTCTTGATTTACTCATTGTTTAATTAGAGCTTTCCAACGGTTTAAACTTTTAATCGGATTAATTACATGAAACGACAATTCATTAATCAAATGAATCACAAATAATCACATTTATCAATATTTGCAGCTGAAACCCCTCTATTTAAATATAATCCCTCTACCCCTCTAATTAAATATAATCTGACTGCTTTATTGAGTAAATCTTTGAATAGGCAATCAAAAATACATATAAAAAAACATAATATTTGGAAATATTATTCAAATTTAATGTATATATATATATATATATATATATATATATATATATATATACACACACACACACTACCAGTCAAAAGTTTAAGGTCGGTAAGATTTTTTATGTTTTTAAAAGAAGTCTCTTCTGCTCACCAAGGCTGCAATTATTTGATAAAACATACACAAAAAACACAGTAATATTTTGAAATATTATGACAATTTAAAATGACTTTTTTTATGTTAATATATATTAAAATGTAATTTATTCCTCTGAAAAAAAGCTGAATTTTCAGCATCATTACTCCAGTCTTCAGTGTCACATGATCCTTCACAAATCACTCTAATATGATGATTTTATGCTCACATGTATGATTATTATCCATGTTGAAAACAGTTTTTTACATTTTTATTTCAGGATTCTTTGATGAATAAAAAGTTCAATTATATATTAATATTTCCATGTATATACTGTATATAGATTTATATATAATGTATATTATATATAATTATTTTATATATAAATAGTATTTTTTCTTAAATATTCATGTGTATATATATATATATATATATATATATATATATATATATATAATTATACACAGTGCACATATTATGTAAACACAAACTTTTATTTTGGATGTGATTAATACACGATTAATCATTTGACAGCCCTAATATATATATATATATATATATATATATATATATATATATATATATATATATATATATATATATATATATATATATATATATATATATATATATAATTTATTTGAAATAGAAAGCTTTTATAACTTTATAAATGTCTTTACTGTTCAATTTAATGTGTGCTTGAAGAATAAAAGTATTCAAAAATAAAATTTCTCCAAAAAGGGAGTTTAAAAGGATTATATTTTGGTCACATTTTAGGGTCCAATTCTCACAGTTAACTAAGACTTTCGCCTCAATAAACTCCTAATTTATTAGTTAGTAAGGTAGCGTTTGTAGCATTTGAGGTTTAGATATTGTTTTGTATTAAGGGATGTAGAATATGATCATGCTAATACGCAACTAGTTAAGAGTGAGAATTATCCCTAAACTAGTGTTATGCCTATTCCATTCTACTCAGTCTAGATTCTTTTTCTTATACCTAAAAATATACATTCAAGTCAGGAGAACATGATTAATTGCATTAATTTTGGAAAAATATTTTTAATAAATAATTAATAACACTAAATGAGCATGTTAAATTTACAGCCTTCATTTATATGCAAATTTTCTTATGTGAACACAAGAGTGATTACAGTATCAAGGGAAATAATTGACAATTGTGCAGCTTTTTTAACATTGGTTGTAATTACACCCAATTTTACCAGTTCAGAAATCCATGGCGCTTTTCTCTCTGTTTGTGTTATTCAACTATAATGAATGGTAATTTGGTCTCTCCTGAACATGGTAACTCCACCATTAGCACCAAAACATGCCAATTACACAGTGGCCAACAGAAACATTACCAGGGAGCACTCCGACTCGAAGCCGAGCGTCATTTATCCAGACGTTTGTCTCTTCAAGAGCTGATGAATGAAGAACAATCCGCAGTGTCTCTGCACTCTCTCTGTTTGTGTCCTGAATGTAATCAATTACCCTTAGCTGTGTAATATATGAACATGAAACACTGCTCCAGTGCCTTGACAGTCATTTCGTCTTCATCTGTATGGGTGTTTTCTCTCTCTCCCACAGAAAGATTGGTGTATAAGAGCCGATGACTCGATGGCTGCTGTAACTCAGTGACTTGGTGTCATCGCACCCTGACGAGAGGAGAAAATGGACGGGCAGAAAACTTCAGAATGCTGGGTCAACTTCTCAGAAGGTCAGTCAGAGTCCTACCGTGATGCTGACGTTCAGTCTATCTACAGGGCTGTTGCTGGATGTTTGTGCTTTCCCCGTGAGGGAGAGCAAGGGCAAATTTACCCGCAGGCAGCAATTATGCGGATGAACCCCAAACTCAGACGCCTCTCCCCTTGGTGACAGGATGAAAAGTCGATTTACATCTTTTGGGCAACAGAGCATTGTGGCAATGATACGTACAAAAGTATTGCACACATCATTTTATAGATAATGACTGGAGAATTACCTGACAGGCAAAGAGAAACAGGACCCAGATGCACAATGCAAGACTAGGCACAATTCAGTAAGGCAACGCCAGAATATTCTGTTGTATGAATATCTGAACATGCAATATTTTCAATAGAACGGACCCTCTGCTTTAATAAAGCATGCATTCTTTCATAATCAACACTTGAATGTGGGTGAGTTTCACAGAAAAAATGAGAATATCATGTTTTTGTCCAATAATTCGATTCAGAATGATGATCAATTCTGTGGAAAAGAGTAGTTCACTTTCGAAAAAACTTGTGCTGATGATTAGGGTTGGGGAGTAACGGAATACATGTAAACGGCGTTATGTAATTAGGGATACAAAAATCCAGTAACTGTAATTCGTTACTATTACATCAAAAAACGTAGTAATCAGATTATAGTTACTTTTTGAAAAAGGTGGGGATACTTTCAGGATTACAATGGTTTCATTTAAAACGAACTAAATCTGTATTTTGGCATAATAACACTACATTAATGACTCGCGACATCGAGTCACGTGTGCCACCCGCTGGTGACTGCGTAAAATAACTTCGACAACAATCTATTCAGACACCGATTTAATCACTGCTGCTAGAAACGATGATGTCCACAGGTAAAAATGCTTTATTTCTTGGAAATTCCGCTGCCCTTTTTTTTTAAAAAGGAAAATTCCAACAACATGGTTTTACAGTGCAAACTGTGATTTGTTAGCTAGTATGTAGCGTTTCATTACTCCTTTAAAATTCAGTGGTTTGTATGAACGCTGTTGTACATTTTCTAGCAATGCTGGAATCTGTAGAAATTAAGAGAGTAGCTTTTTTTGTACCTAAAATGTCCTTTCATAATCTTCTCATGTCTCACTTAAGATATTCGCTGCTAACGAACTCAAATTAACGAGTCAGGCAAATTAAGAAAGATCACGGCTTCAGTCAACAGTTTATTTCCTATTTAAAATAAACTAATATGTAGATTGTGTAGAATTTTTAAATGTTGTGTTTTTATTATTTCCTTATAGCCTAAGCCTACATAATACATAATCATCTGTAAAACCTCTATAGGCCCTTAAGTAAATATATATTTAATAGACGCCTTTTTAGATAACATCTGTCCTTAAAGTAATCCAAAAGTAATCAGTTACATTACTTTCATATTCTGGTACTTGGATTACGTTACTGAATACTTTTTTATGAAGTAATTTGTAACTGTATCGGAATACATTTTTAAAGTAACCCCCCCAAGCCTGCTGATGATTTACTCACCCGAGCGATCGTTTCGCTTGATAAGACCCTTATTCATCGTCTGAACCATTTAAAGCCCTTTGAACAGTTTGCACTGAAACTGTCTTTTGGACCTTGAACCGTTTGGTCCATTATATGAAGAAAATCCTGGAATGTTTTCATCAAAAACCTTAATTGCTTTTCAACTGAAGAAAGAATGAAATGGATATCTTGGATGAGTAAATTATCAGCAAAAGTTTTTTGAAAAGTGAACTGCTCCTTTAATGCATTATCTAACATTAACTAATGGGTTTATTAAGTAAGTGTTGGCAATTTTAAAACACCAAAAAATCACAAGTTAATTTTGTGAGGTTTGGGGAAGATTGGACACACAGTGTAGGACGAGTAGCAGAAAACGCAATGTGAATTTGTTCAAAATGCTGGAAAGACAGACCTTGCAAATCTGATAATCATATTATTCTACACACAAACTTGTATTCAGGCTACATTATTGAATCAAATACTGTGATGTGTTTCAGTTTAGCATTGCAAAATCCTTTGACTAGCATGAACAGCCACAGGAATGAACCACGAGTTGTTCCTCTCCGAGTGTGCAGTGGATGACGGCTGTGGAGATTTGCTCCATTGAGGTCAGGCGTGATGTTGGGTGTCGAGGTCTGGCGCTACAATTCATCCTCAAGCTTCTCAGTGGGGGTTTATTCTGGTCTTTATGCAGGCCGGTCAAGTTCACACTAGACTCTATAAGCCATTTCTTTATGGTCTTGGCTTTGTGCGCTGGGGTATTATCGTGCTGGAGAAGAAAAAGAGTGCTTGGCTGTTCACTGGTTTGTCAAGAGTGGAACTGAAATAGCCAGACATGTTAATTAAAAGATATCCACATACCTTTGGCAATGTATTCAAAGGATAATTCCACCGGTGGAGACATGAATATGTATTGAAAGTGGGTCATATATGTAGTAGAATAGTATCATAAATTTCTAATTTGGGTCCTTCTTAGCCAATAAAAGGCAGAACATGACTTGTTAGTGCTTGTGGATTGTAGACAACAATCCCCATAGTGCATTGCAATGCTCAGCTCCGCAGGCCACTCCCACTACTCCGCCCATCACAAGCTCCACTCTACGCTGCCGCCTGGAAATCATTTCACACAATGAAATCAGATAATGCGCGCTAATATGATATGACAACGTAAGTGTTATGCGGCGCCCGCGCCATCAGCCGGATTGGCGTGATTCTATAAGGGTTTCAGACGATCGTCACACTTTCTCTGACGTGGAATTTTCATCCTTATTTGGTCTGGTTATTACCGTTTACGCTCTGAACCGGTCCCCTATTGGCACCCAATCCTATCCATAATGCATCCGCTCTGCGTATTCAGTACCTTCGTCCTTATTTTCAAAAAGTTTCTGCTGTTGAAATCAAGCGGCACTGGCACTGATCTGTGATTGGTCGGTTAGTGCATTAGGCCCAACCCCCTATGGGCAGGTTTGAAAGGGTGGGATCTCAGTGCTTGTAGTCTTTACAGAAATCTTTTTTGAGTCCTGACTCTGAAGGGTCCTAGATAAGACCCTTATTCATCGTCTGGTGTCGCTTTAAACAGTTTGCACTGAAACTCTCGCTTTGGACCTTGAACCGTTTGGTTTCTATTGAAGTCCATTATATGGAGATAATCCTGGAAGGTTTTCATCAAAAACCTTAATTTCTTTTCGACTGAAGAAGAAAGACATGGACATCTAGGATGACATGGGGGTGCCGTAAATTATCAGCATTTTTTTTAAGTGAACTACTCCTTTAATGCAAATGGGTGGAGTGTCCCTTTAAGTATCCAAACAGCAGGAACAATGCTAAAAAAATAACTTTATATTTAAAAAGTGAGCATCTCTCTGACATCCATAAGCAGAAGATGAAGTCTGAAATGTACAGGCATTCTCTGTACTGGTTTTTATATCTGAGCTGGCCTGGTTTAATCTCCGGTGGAGAGGATGTTTTTTAGAGCACTAAATGGCCGTGGCTCAGGAAAGCCCATGACCCATTTGACTCCCAGCGGATCTGCGGTGGCCGAATAGAATTCAGCGGTGACAGTGAGAGAACACATGCCGACTGAATTTGGATTCCCTAGAGATCCTCCTTCACAAAGGGACACTGATCTTGAACCCTGGAAGTGAGATGATTCCTGCAAAGTGTAAATGTATCCGGACTTTTGTGTAGCAAAATGGCTCAGCTGAGAGGAAGTGATCGTCTGATGAATCAGTAGAAAATCAATGTGTTTTTGCTGATGTGGAATAATGTGAGAAAAGACTGACACCCCATCTAATTATGAATGGAAAATCATGTTTGTGTGTGTGTGTGGTAAGCAAACACCCATGCAGATGTGCTGAATATTTCCAGTTCAATGTCCAAATGAATGTATGTTTTTACACCAGCTCATAATTGCGAGACATCTGCACTCTTCTGATGAACAGTGCTTCTGTTCAGACACATTCTCTGTTTTCTAAATGCCTCAAATCATCTACTAAATCATATACAGTATTAATGTTCCTTGAAAGAGATCATTTAATTTAGATAATAATCAAGTTGTAAACGAGCTATTTAAATAATGTTGTTGTTTGATTTTTATTTTTATTTATTTATTTATTTTTTGCGGGAGGGATACATCATACTATTAAATATACGATAATGACAGTGGTTATAATATATTTGAATGTGTAACCAATTAACCATTTAGCTCACTTAACTGTAAACCAACACTATACCAGCCCAATCAGGATCAGTAATATTGTTTTCAAGCCTTTGAAATATGTTTCTATAGGCTGTATTAAATGGGCATATGTAATATATTACAATTTAAAATTGCTATGTGACTATATAGCTAAATGTAATTTATTCCTGTGATTAAAGCTGAATTTTTACTCTTCAGTCTCACACAATCCTTCAGAAATCACTCTTAATATGATGATTTGCCAGTCAAGAAACATTTATTATTATTATCAATGTTGAAAACAGTTGAGCTGCTTCAGATTTCTGTGGTAACAGTTAGGCTATATATGTTTTTTTTATGAATAGAACTGCATTTATTTCAAAATTTTAATCTTTTGTGTCTTTATAAAAGTCTCCACTCTCTCTCTCTCTTGATCAATTTAATGTCGAGACACTACAGGTGAATAGGGCACAATTTTTAAATAATAGATATCACCATAAAACTATTATGAAAATTAGGCACCTTTGGACATTCACGATTGGTTACTGATAGAAAGGAAATGGCCATATTTTGGTTAGACAGTGTTGTGCAGGAGATTCAATGCTTTACAACGATACGGTCATGACTGACTTCAGTAAACAGGCGGTGTGACTGCGTTGGAATGCTATAACTTCTTGCTAAATTCTAGGAGAAATTTGCTGGTGAAAGTAAACTAAATGTAATAAAATAAACATCTTAATGTATATTTTTAACGTTTTCTTTATTGCAGCTTGAAAGAACACATATTGAAGGAGTAAACTAGCCCAAAATCTCAAAACTGATCACTGCATGAAAAATTTATATTTTTGCCTGCCTTGTGATAGTATAAACTAGACCTGACACACGTAACTAGTACAGTAAAGTAGGTAACCAGATCAAGTAAACGCTAATATAAAGTGGGCCCGTATGGTGTTAATACATACAGTATTTTCACCAAGTAGCAACCTTCGACCATTCAACTTCTCTCTCTTGAATCCAACACTGAAGTGACTGCAGTTCCTCCACTGGCCACTAGAGACTGGCTCCAAAAAGAGTAAATCCATAGACCGCCATGTTAAAATAGCCAACTTTACAGCAGATAAACACGTTTACAACCTGGTGCAAAAAGTGGTTTCGGTCTATATTGTAAATTTTGCCCTTCAGTGACGGACTGTGAGGGGTGAATGTTTTTATAACTCATCCGTTTAAAGTATATTAAGCCTTGAAGTTCTGCATAATTAAGGGCGTGTCCACTCAAGTGACAGTGGATTCCGCTGATGTCACTACTAGCGGTTTGTCTGCGGTCTGTTAGCATCACGGCACCTCAGGCTAATCCGCCTCGCTTCTGAGTTTTCGTTTATTCGGGATTGGTTGGGCCAGGATGGGACGGCCGGCTTCGCCCACTTTGGGCTTCTTCACACGGGTGACGTACACGAGACACTATGTCCATTTTTTTTTAACAGTCTTACACAAAAAACACTAACTTGAATCTCCCTGAGTCGTTTTTTGGGTCAGTGTTCAGCTGCTTTAGAGATCATTGAGCTTTAAGGGGCCGTTCTGGAAGAGACGTGAGCTGGCAGGAGGGTGTTAAAGCTTCGGTCAGTCGGGCAGCGGTTTTGGCAGCTCAGTCTGTGGCCGGACGCCCTCATTGACTATCAGCAGGTGCTTCTGGGCTTCCCAGAGGTGCCAGATGTGTGCAGGAGGAGCGAGGACGGGAACAGGCTCGTCGAGCCACAGCGCTCATTAGGAATTGGACAAACAAAGATAAAGGCATTCGGATCGGATCCTAATGAAGTCCCGTTGCTCTCTCATTGTGTTGGCCTGTGCATGTGCGTTTGCATCTCCATCTCTTCTAGCAGCACGTCTCTGTTTCTCTCGTCATGTCTCTTTTACCTCTGCCAGTGGCAACAGACTCCATTTGCATTGGATTAATGCAACCCTCCCCTCCACATCCCGCTCTCTTGGTCTCTATCTCACCCTGTTTTGAAATTCATTCTATGCAGTTGCAAGGAAAGTTGGGGATCAAGCCAGGAGGGCAGCTGAGGAAGAGCATAAGTCAACGAATTACACCGTTAGTGTCTGGAAGAGCAAGATAGTTTCTGTGTGTCTTCAGGGCTTCTAGACTGAGACCATCCTTTAATGCATGCAACAGCATGAGGACTATCCACCTAATGGCTGTAGTCTGGTTCATTGAGTGCAACAATTATGGTTTTGGTGATTAAAACCAAAGAGTTTCTATAGTCTTGCCTCAGTGGGACACGGACCTCATAATGTGCTCATAAAATAGCTTCTTTTTGGTTATTGATGTTGTTGTTTTTTATCCTCGGCTCTGCATACTGCATAATAAAAAAGATCCGTGCTTGGAATGGGGTTTCACATTGTTGGTGTTATGATGGGTGCTTTCTCATTGGCAACAGTGACTGCTTTGGTATTTTGCCATGAGGAAAATTGTAAATAACAATAAAGGTTATTTTGCAGCTGTATTATGTGTCTTTATTGACTGAGAGAGTCTTGGAACAACTGCAGTCAACGCTTTGAATCCATCCCAATGGCCAGACAGATCTCGGTTCTTCATTGTTCTCTGACCTTTATGTGCGTAATGAGGACGGGACGTGTGGGTGTGCAGATTAATCCTCCTTCCGTATCAGAGGACTGTTTTATGTCACCACACATCTTCCTGATTCATATTGTCTCTCTGTCGAACACTAATGGACTGACATTGGATAATAGTCAGATCCACGTGTCCTCCCAGGTGCCATTAAAGACCATTGCAGCCTGGGGAATAATGGAAACACACTCTATTCCGGCTGTTAGGGAGTTTCAGGAGTCCGCAAATCCAGTGTGATATTACTAAATATAACAGTGTTGGGCTTTACCTAATGCGATGTTGGTTTGAAAATGTCCACATGCATGAATGGGTTTGATTGAAATAAAGGTGATGATATACTCTCTCCTTGGTCATTTTAGTTGCAGTTCTAGGTGATGTTTGTGGTGAATGCTGTAACTGTTCTTCTCTTCTAAAGTGATTGTACTAATGATGTGTGTTTCTGTGGACCATGCACTTGTTCATCATTGTTTACTAACTGAATGATGATTAATGAATCATTGAACATTTGCAGATGAGACTGTTGAGGCTTTCTTAAATTGACTGATTTGCTGCAACGTATAGAAGCTTGTTTCCGCCACTAAATAAAAAATAATAATAATAATTGCGACTTTTTATCTCACAATTGCGAGATATAAAGTCAGAATTGCGAGATATAAAGTCAGAATTGCGAAACAGAAAGTGAGAATTGCGAGATATAAAGTCAGAATTGTGAGATATAAAGTCAGAATTTGCAAGAACAAAGTGAGAATTGCGAGATATAAAGTCAGAATTGTGAGATATAGAAGTCAGAATTGTGAGATATAAAGTCAGAAATTACAAATATAAAGTCAGAAATTGCCAATGTAAAGTCAGAAATTACGAATATAAAGTCAGAAATTGTGAGATATAAAGTCTGAATTTGCGAGATATAAAGTCAGAATTGCGAGATATAAAGTCAGAATTGCGAAGATATAAAGTCAGAATTGTCAAGATATAAAGTCAGGAATTGCAAGATATAAAGTAGGAATTGCGAGATTAAAGTCAGAATTGCACGAGATAGGCCTAAAGTCAGAATTTGAGATACAAAGTCACAATTGCTTGATATAAAGTCAGAATTGATATGAAGTCGCAATTCTGAGAAAAAAGACAGAATTGTGAGATAAAAAGTCGTAATTACCTTTTTATTTTCCATTCTGTGCCGGAAACAAGCTTCCATAGTAACGTGCATGTCTTATGTTTTAAATGATTTTATAATTCGGCGAGCCGGTCTTACACTGTTCTTACACGATGGTTTATTAAAGGAGGCACAGACTTTTCCCCTACCTTCATACTCTTTCCCCCTCACTTGTTGTCTGTTCTGACACCTTTTTTATTAGTATTAATTTATGCAAGCATGCTTTAGTTATGCAAACTGATCTTGACAGCCAATGACCATAATGCATTTTCACTGTTTGGCGAAAAAGTAACAAGAATTTGTCTGGAAGTGACATTTATAACACAAGTTTGAATATGCATGACGCTTCTTTTTACAAATGTCTTTCATCTCCATCACACAAGTCATCTCAATATCTATCTTCAATCTAGCTGATTATAAACACTATTATAGCTGTTGCTCAGAAAGTATTGGGTTTGAGGGGATGGTGGTGGATCAACCCCTTAATGAATAACTTGTGTTACACATATTGCATTTGAATAAGAATATCATGCCCATATGTTTAGAAAAGAAAACGCTGAATCTTACGCTGTCAGTAGACAAGACTGAGAGAGAGAGAGAGAGAGAGAGAGAGAGAGAGATGGATTGAGATGGGGAAAAGAGAAAGAGATTGCTCTCAGCCCCCAGACGTCTCAGCCATCTGGTTCTCTTGGTCCTGCTGGTGGATTCCACCTCATTATACATTCACACTCTCTGCCTTCTGATTGGCCGGTTCTGCGGGATAGCATTGTCATGTCATGGAATCTTTGGACGAGAGTGGCTGAGCCTCGCCATGACAGCATCCCTAAAAATCCCAGTTGACTGGATTGAGTAGGAGGACCCCTCGCTGTTCAGCGTCTGACAGACATCTCACTTTAAAGATTGTGATTTGAGTTCTTTTGTGTTTCTGAACTGTCTGACACACATACTACATTTTTACACACCCACTCGCTCTAATACACTGTCTGAATGAAGGATGCTTTTCTCTCAACTTCATCATGGTATACTATTTTTCCTTCATGACGGAAATGATGGAAATGCACTAACACACACACACACCTGTATTTAATTTTAGTCTAAATAATGTGTCTATATACATTTGTATTATTTTTTATTTTTAGTTTATTTATAGTAATTTCATTTAAGTGAAATTTTGAAATATAGCCTTGGCAAGTATCTAAAATAAAATAAGGTTAAGCTTTTATATCCCATTTTCTTAAAGGGGGTGGTTAATTATGATTTCACTTTTCTTTAATTAGTGTGTAATGTTGCTGTTTGTGCATAAACAACATCTACAAAGTTACAATGCTCCAAGTTCAAAGCAAAGAAAGATATTTGCTTTTAAAGAAATAGTTTTTAAGGACTACAACAAACGGCTGGTAGAACTACACAACATTCCTCCAGGTTAGTGACATCACCAACCCTAAAATTTACATAAACCCCACGTAACGCGCAGTGAGAAGAGGAAGAGTTGTTGTATAAGAGTCAGCTCAAACTTTAGCATCCATCTTTTCACATGCAGAAAGTCTCTTTGTGTGCATCTCACAACAGTTCATATACGAGCGATGTATAGATTATCATGACAGAATATGCTAATTGAGCATAGTTAACTCCACATCATCAACATAAATTCGTTTCTGACATTTTAGTGTGTGTTTGCATGAGGTAATCACAGCTGCTAACACACACGAGCTCTTAAAGCTCCGCCCACTGTGGTGGGAGTAGCAGCTCATTGCATTTAAAGGGCCAGACACAAAATGGTGTGTTTCTAAATTTCTGTTACTAAACACAACCTATCAAAATGCCACAGTCATCAGTGTCTCACACACACTCCTCACATGTGCAAACACTCATTGCTTTACTTAACACTTTGAATAGGCCTATTAAGGCCAAAGGTCGAAGTTATACGTTTTTCGGATTGTGTAATATTGTATTCATTCAATATTGTAATTTCTATATTATATTATAATATAGAATCTATATCTATATATCTATATTATATATATAATATATTATATTATATTATATTATATTATATTATATTATATTATATTATATTATATTATATTATATTATATTATATTATATTATATTATATTATATTATATTATATTATATTATATTATATTATATACAATATTGTAATATTGTATTCATTCATTGTGTAATTCATTGTATTCAACATTTCAAGATTAAAGTCAAAACAATTCGAGATTAAAGTTGAAATGATTGGATACATAATGATGCACTTAAAATGTATCCAGAACGTATTTACGGTAGCACCTGTGTAGAATTTTGCTGAAATTAAAGTAAGCTTCTATTTTGTGTTGATCCATGAAAGTTCGACTTCACAAGTGCATTTATTTACACACACTTAGGCCTGTTGGAACGAATTCCAAAATTCAGATATAATTTAAATAAAAAAAATCAATACTATTCGAATGCTGAAGTTACTGTTCGAATATTGCTTTTTTATGTACATATATATATATATATATATATATATATATATATATTTTTTTTTTTTTTTTTTTTCATTTTCTTTTAAATGCAATCATGCCTTTTTGCCGCCTTGGCTTACACGCATGTGAAAATTAAATGCGTTTGTTTCGTCTGATGAACAATAACGTTTTTGACAACTGTAAAAAATGGTAGCCTAAATGTTTAACGACGTAAGAAGCACCCCCAAAGCGCCTGCGAAGCGAAAAATGCAAATATCTCGGATTCGGTGCCCATCGAGCTTGTTTAAGCGTCTAGTTGAAATGAAAAGAACTAATAAGTTTCAGAATATTTTTGTGGTGTTTTCGCAGAGATATCAGCTGAAAACCATCGGAAGCGCTTCAACCATATTCAGCATTAAAAAAAAAATTGTATTAGATGTCCCTCTAGTAGACCTAACGTGTAAAAACAACCACATGCTATAGTTGCAGTGGCGATCCATAAGCATGTGTAATGTCGTAAATATTAATAACAGGATACATTTTAGCATTTAATATTAGAAATGTTATTCAAATATTAAATAAAATAAGTAATGGAATTCAGATTAGTATTATAGAGGAAGATTGTGGAAGCACTCTGTTATGAATGCACACTTCTATTATCGTAATTTTTCGACTTTAATCAAAAAAAATGCTAGATTTTTTTTTTTTTACAGATTTTTTTTTTACATTGCGTTTCAGGGCTTCGTATTTTTATATCTTTTATGTAACAGTGCAAAAAAATTGTTACGTAAAATGTCATGAATTTGATGAACTCCTTTTGACATTTTTCACGCTTTACTTTCTCTCAGTACACTCAGTGTTTTGGGCATGGTTCTGTTGTTAGATAAGAGAGCGAAGAACAAGACAGCTTCTCAAAGAATGGTGTGTGTGAGTGTGAGCGAGAGAGCGTGTTTTTAAGCAACCTTGCCGTAATCATTCAGGTGTGGTGAGAGTAGAATGCACACAGCTGCAGTCTGTCAAGTCAACAGCGTTTCAGATCCTCCTCCTAATCTGAGCACTAGCGCTGACTGTGGGCTTTTTTGTTTTTTGCTTCTCCGACATGATTCCTGCCACAATGAAAGCGTGCATGTAGCGCCGTAATGAATCCAATCAGCTGCTGACTCAGACAAACCAGATAAAAGACAATGGAAAAAATGTGTGTGTAGGTGTTGAGTATGTTTGGCACGGCACACACTCTGCTTTAAGTGCTGTAGTGGTTCAGGAGTGTCTGAAGTTTATTGGCTCTCAGAGGGTAGCCAGGGGACTTCATGTTTACCCAACTGCATTATCCAACAACACTGAACTTAATGCAGAAAGCAGCTGGAGCTGATCCAGTTCTCCGGTCTCCATCCGACTGTTCTTTATCTCTCCTGCCAGTGTGTCTCATGTATTTCTGAGGGCATCCGTTTCTCTCCTCCCTGCCACTGCGAGGTGGTGTGTGCGCATGTGTATCTGCGTTCAGACAGAGAGAGTCGGGAGCTGGAGGGCCCATCTGTTTAAACACTGCAGAGAGAGCTATAGTGAAAATATCTCCCACAATCCTCTCTGCCTGGGACGGACAGATGCTCTCATCCACAAAAGCCCCATAGTCCTAATGCCTGAGGTTCTCTGGCTGCTTAGCTACCCGCTCGTATATCTTATGCTGAGAGTTCTGTTGTTCAAACTCTCTGTGATCCTTCGTGACTTACAGTAAAGATCGACAGAAGTCTCTGGAGTCATGAAGTCTATTGTTCAGCTGCCTCAGAATATCCCACTACATTCTTGCATGAAACAAGGTCACAGACCTGAAGAGTTAGAACACAAACTGAAAAGGTTCAATGAAAGTTTGAACAGTTCTTCAAGAACATTGTTAAAGGAGTAGTTCACTTAAAAAAATGGTGATAAAGTCATCCAAGATGGTGATAAAGTCATCCATGTCATCCAAGATGTCCATGTCTTTCTTTCTTCAGTCGAAAATAAATTAAGGTTTTTGATGAAAACATTCCAGGATTTTCTCCATATAATGGACTTCAATGAGAACCAAAACGGTTCAACATCCCACTCCCACCCGCTTCTGCCAACAATATATTAGATATAACCCAGCTCACCGGAAACATTCATTTTTTTATTCCTTTACGGCGCTAAAACCCGTAGGAAGAGATGTACACTGATTTATCAGTTCCGGTCCAGTTAGATTCAGTCTCTTTCTGGTGTTGAATTTGAAATTTCCACACACACAACACTTGAGATCTCCAGTTACAGATTTCTGCGTGCTGTTATTAATAGATAATTATATTTCAACGAGAACCCATGATCAAACCTCTATTATATGGTGATGGAAAAAACAGATATGGGTTGAAATGTTTTTGCAAAACGCTTGCGATTTCCCTCAGAAAAATGCATTTGCTTTAAAAAAAAAATTTGCATTTCCAGTTTCCCAATGAACTTCGCATTTATTTATTTTTATTTTATTTATTTTTTTGCAAAACTTTTGCGTTCACTTCCTAAAACATTTGCATTCAACTGGAAAAACTTTGTGGATGCACAGTTTCTTGGAGGAGCCCAAACTTGTATTCGCTTCGAACGGATGCATAGTAAAAGTTTTGCAAGTGAACGCAAAAGCATTGAGATGTATTTTTGCATGCAGTCCCAATAATGGTGCATTCACACCGGACGTGGAAAGCATGTCAGTCGCAAATTATTTTAAATGCTAAGTCAATGCAAAGATGCGTTACACGTGTAACAAATTCCTGCGAGAGCGAATGAGTTGTAGAGCGCGGTGCGTTAGATGCGATACGCCTCATCCGCGCGTAGAGTTCGCGCAATTGAGCGTCTGCCGTAAATTGAGCTCCTGGCGTGTTAAGTGAGTTACGCGCAAATGATTTAGTTAGTGCTATTTGTGCACTCACGCGTTTGACGCGATCCGCGTCTGCCGCCCAAGTTGAAAAATCTGAACTTGTGGCGTCAATTTGCGTCACGTTAACCAATCAGGAGCCTGCTGCTTGGATGCTTCAATAAACTATTTTGTAATATGACTCAATGCCTGGTGTGGTTCTAATGCACAACAAAGAAAATATTTTATCACTGAAAACTGTATTTCAATATTCGAGACATGTTAATTTTGTATTGAATGTTATTTCGCTCCATATCTAGATTATATGAAATATTGAGCCCGATCTTCATGAAAGTTCGTATCTATAGTATCGTAATGTCATTTCTCGTGGCATTTATACGCCAAAACACGCTTTTCGCGTGCATATGATACACACTTTTTGGCGTATAATACGCACAAACTCCCTACCCCTCTCCCCCAAACCTACCCCAGGGTTTTTTAGTGCATAGGCATATACACGCAAAAATCATTTTTGGTGTATAAATGCCACGAGAAATGACATTCGTGGTATTGAAACGCATTTTCATGAGACTATGTTGGAAATATTATCTATGATCTAAAGACTACCAACAACATACATGTGCATAAGTTTGTTTCTGAACGTAAGAGAGAAAAATCACAGGACAGGTTAATAACTTTTGAAGGCTGGCTCTATTTATCATCAAAACGAAAATAAATGACAGATTAGATGGATGAGGCCAAGGATGATCCTCGTTCTGATGTGGGACAACAGGTTCTCGAACTGGGTGCGGGACAGGTGGAAGTATACCTGGAGCGAGCAAATGAAACCCGCCAAACGGTTTGTCTCCGAAGGGTCCGGTGAACAGAGAATACGGCGACAATGATCCCTATGCTGCCAACGGGCTGCCAAATATGGCCGCCAGACGGGTTTCGATTTTGACACGTGTGACGTCAGTTTAATACAATTTAATACAATACAGTTTAATACAAAGTGGTTAAACGTCAAATTACACGCGGTAGACGTGAATTTGACGCATTATCCGGGTCCGATGTGAACACAGTTTTTGAAGAGGGCTTTTACACTGACAGTCTGCCAGTTATTAATTTCCATTTAAAGTTGCAATTTCCAGAGCAATCAGCCACAGTGGTAAACAGGTGTTTAACTCACATCTGAACCAGTTCATCCACCAGTCAATTCATCAATAAACCAGTTGAACAGTGTCCTGCGATATAGTCGTCACTCGCACAGCCTCAAGATGACCCGTGACTATCTCATTAACCGCTTAACAGGCCTCCACTCCTGCCAGGGTTCAGATAACACTCCAAGAACAGCAGACACCATGTTCATTCGCACCTTCCTCGGTTCCTGTGCAGATTTGAATTTACACCTTTCTCCCAGATTGGATCCCTGGGCTCCTGGCTTTCCGCTGGGGTTCTGATCGGAAGAGGGATGTGGGTCATGACTCTGCCGTCTCAGACGTGGTTAAAGCTCGGCTGATGCTCCTGACACACGAGTCTCCAACTGGGCTCAATTTAGGACAGATCCCGAGTCCTCATCTCCACACACTGAGGGACGAGTCCTCGTACTGAGAAGTGTTGAGCTGCTCTCCTGCTGTGGGTTCAGAGCTCATCTGCTGCTGAGTGTTGGAGGATAATGAACCTACTCACATTAGCTGTGTTTACACGCATGCAAGAGCCTCTTTACATGGATTTGCAATCTGGGGTCCCGTGACTTTTGGTCACCTTTTTTTGTGTAGCTGTTTTCTGTGCATTTTACAGATGCATTAGTTCTGGTTGAAAAGATGTTTTAGACGTTTATCGCATTAGTATGTCAATCAAAAACATAATTACTATATAAAAATATGTTTTTATTATGCATATATTACATCTCTTCATTTCTCAATGCATGCATACTGATTTCTAATAGCTCTGTGCAAGTCACATGATCACATTCGAATATGCAGATTTGCTGCTCAAGAAACAATTATGATTATCATCAATGTTGAAAACTTCTTTTTTTACGTGGAAAGCATGATAAAAAGAACAGCATTAAGTGAATCCATCCATGATGAATAGCACGTATGTGTGTGTGTATACTATATTTATGAACTGTCATATACATTTAATGCTGTTTAAGATCTCAAAAATGGCAATAATTAGGCCTCACCAACCCAACAGCACAGTAAATCTATGAAACATTTGATATTCAGTCTGTCTCATACACAGTCTGGAAGTCGTTTGTTTGTTCTTGTTTGTAAATGAAGTCGGCGGATGTGAAACTCCAGTTAGTGTTAGCAGCCTCGGGTCTGTAGCTGACTGTAGTGTGAGGCTTCAATAAAAATCAATATTAGTGAAACAATGAAGAGAACAAAAAATATGTTAAACAGTGTCTAAAATACACTGATAAAGAATCATGTTCTCACTATACTGAAGATTTAATAAATTACTGACCTTTTCAGGAAATGTAGCATGAGGAGAGGACATGAAGGGAAATATTGATTTTTTTGCAATTCCAACATTTTTCAAGTAGTGACAGAGAGAGAGTGTGTGTGTGTGCTGTGTGTGTGTGTGTGTGTGTGTGTGCTGTGTGTGTGTGTGTGTGTGTGTGTGTGTGTGTGTGTGTGTGTGTGTGTGTGTGTGTGTGTGTGTGTGTGTGTGTGTGTGTGTGTGTGTGTGTGTGTGTGCTGGAGCTGAAGCAGTTTTATCAGATAAGATGATGCTTCATGTCTGCTGTTCAGCCAATGGCAGCCGAGAACTTCAGATCTCATCAAATCTCACCCAGTGGGTCTCTCTCTCTCTCTCACTCTCACACACACACACACACACCAGTCTTGTATTTAAGGAACAAGTTCCCCCGTTCAGTCGCACCCGTGTTATGTCTCTGGCTGTTGTTGAACTGATGGTGTTGAGATGTTGTCAGGTCTCGATCTGAGAACACTTCACTTCTCAAAGGATTCACGGATCCTCAGGTTCATTAACAATTGAAGAACTTCCTTCTGTTGTTTCTCTAAGAATAAGAGATTAGCATGTAATTTGGGATTGTAGCTCTCTGAAAACAAGCCAGCACATGATGCAAGCCAATACTACACTGTATATATATAAATATATATATTTTTTTTTTGCAACATACAACATATATAAATATATTTCAGTTAAAGTTTTACTAATTTTGGGTAACACTTTATAATAACTACACGCTAAAAATCATTAGTTAAGCATGATTAAACAGTTAATTCATCATTCATAAACCATTAATAGAAATTAATAAGTTTATAAATACAGCTATAAATGTTTTGATAGACGAGTTCGAACAGGAGAGTCACGAACGTGAGTAAAAAACAGAGCAAGGCGATCATTTGAGCTTATAAAACTTAAACTTTGTTATTTATTTTCTTAAACGAGCGATCGTTTTCGCTTGATAAGACCCTTATTCATCATCTGGTATCGTTTAAAGCCCTTTGAACAGTTTGCACTGAAACTGCCTTTTGGACCTTGAACCGTTTGGTTCCCATTGAAGTCCATTATATGGAGAAAATCCTGGAATGTTTTCATCAAAAACCTTAATTTCTTTCGACTGAAGAAAGAAAGACATGGACATCTTGGATGACATGGGGTTGAGTAAATTGAACTACTCCTTTAATGTCTATTAATGCTTTATAAATGATGATTTAACTGTTTACTCATGATTAACTAATGATTAATAGCGTGCAGTTATTATAAAGTGTTACCATTTTATTTTATTTCAAGTAACTAACATGTTACTGTCACGAATCTGGTCCATACACTTCTGGTCAATCACCACCAGAGGTCACTCACTCACATCATGGACTCTGTGCACTTCACTACAATCCCCATCATTCATTGCATTGACAACTCGCACAGCTGATTCCACTAATCACCCTCACACCTGAGAACATTCACACACTATCTCACACTCTTTATAAGCCTTGGACTTCCTCTCTCTGTGGCCGGATATTGTTTGTATGTACGTACTGAATTGGTAGCATTTAACACTCCCCATGTGTTAGCTACTCTCTGTGCCTTCTATTGAACTCTGGTCTTGCCTTGTCCTTCTAGTTTTGATCCCTGCCTGTATTACTTGGATTCTCCCTTAGCCTAGCCCTTCGGATTCTGTTTTCATCTCGTTGACCCACGCTTGCTCTTAGGATTTCTCTGTGCTATGCCTCTGCCATACCTGTCTGCTGTACATTGACCTTGCCTGTTCTAAGATTTTCGGAATAAAGCCTTGCGAATGGATCTGTACACCTCTCCTCTGGTTCACCCCGTAACAGAATATCCGGCCACAGAGAGAGGAAGTCCAAGGCTTATAAAGAGTGTGAGATAGTGTGTGAATGTTCTCAGGTGTGAGGGTGATTAGTGGAATCAGCTGTGCGAGTTGTCAATGCAATGAATGATGGGGATTGTAGTGAAGTGCACGAGTCCATGATGTGAGTGAGTGACCTCTGGTGGTGATTGACCAGAAGTGTATGGACCAGATTCGTGACAGTTACTTTCAATAATCTCATGCTTGCTTACTAACGAAATCAAACAACTTGGTGAATCCATTTCAGGACAGACAGTATTTCAGTATTTTGCAGGATGTGTTTGTTTGCTTGTTTGTAATCCACTTTTGCATCCACAATAAATGTCTTGTTAAACGAACTTAAAGAAATGAACGCCACCAAATGTCAAAGACATGGGGTTTGAGTTTATATTTAATGGCGCATTGAATCCAGCATCAGCATCCTCCGTATTTACTGATGTATTTAGCTGTCTCCCGGCCGCTGTGTTCATCCAACTTTCAGAGGAAATGCATCCACATGATGTACAACCTGCCAAGAGCGAGCACATCCCTGCCAATTTATCTTTAACCAAACACCTCGCCTGACGCGCAGAGTTTGACACCGCTACCGGCTCTATTGACCACGGATCGTGTTCGACGGAAAAGCGAGAAGATGAAAACAAGATTGATGCTCAAAATGGCTTTTTGAAGCGACTGGTGACAATTGCATGTTTTCCTTTTTGTTCCGCCGTCTCCGTCCGCTTCAGAGGGAGTAAACATCATCAGCTCGGAGAAGAGCTATTGAATTAAAGAGCGTGGCGGCGGTGTTTTAGGGAGTGGGAAATGATCCTGCTTAGTCTCCATTAGACGACTGTCATCAGAGAGAGGGAACAGGGCTGAAAGAGAGAGAGTGAAAGTAGTCATTACACCGAGTCTATTGGGAGGGAATGACGACTTCACTCAACACCAAGAGGTTCCTCGTTTAGACGTCACCATGTTTTCACCCAACAACTTTCAGACTTTCTCATCCGACGTCCACCCATGGCATGATGAAGTCTAATAAAGGGTTATGGGGCGAGTGTGTTTATACTTCCATCAAAGCGAAGGGAGGTGTGTGTTTATAGGTGTGCTGGAATATAAGGCTCATTTATGAGAAGGGAGTCCCTGTGGTGCAGATGAATTGGCTAAACATAGGCACGTTTCCATTGCAATTTGAAGGTCTGTCACAACAACTCTCTGAGTGTTTTGCATGATAATGGGTATGACAATGTTGATATGTTTGGTCTTGGTGGAATATATCTGCTATGCTCCTGCTATTATTGCTGCTTCAGGGACCAAAACACACATGACACACTGATGTGTAGAAAGTAGCGTACATGAATGACTCATTGGAGATCTACACAGGTGGAGCTGGGGAAGGGTTTCTATAGCAAATGAAAGAGTATTGGAAGGTTGAGGAGCGATCTCATTGGCTACTGATAGGAGCCAATCAGCTGTGCTCTATAGATAATGATGTGATTACAAGGAGTTTGAGTTGAAGACCAATCAGATTGTGCCATCTAGAGTTCCGATGGAAGAATTATCTATCATTTGCAACCTAAATTTTAATTTCAGCCTGCATAATCAAGATATTGAATAATATTCAAATATTATATCATACACTCTAAACAATGCTGGGTTGTTTTAACCCGCAATTGGGGCAAAAATGGACAAACCCAAATGTTAAAAAAAAAAAATTTAACATCAAAAATTAACCCAAATTTTACTTTCAACTGTACATTTTTTTAATTGCAATTTTAAACCCAACATTTGGGTTTGTCCATATTTGACCCAAATTTTGGTTGAAAAAACCCAGCATTTTTTAGAGTGTTTGAATAACGTCTGAATTATTGTGGATATTCAACCATTTCTCGCATGCACACACTTCACAAAAGTGAAGTTGAACCAACCCAGCATTTTTTAGAGTGTAATATCATCACTCTCAGTGATGTCCAGGCTAGATATTTCGACATCTTCACCTTCTATTCAAATATTATTGAAAACTTTTTGTAAGCATATTGTGTATTTGTTAATTATTTAATTTGCAATAACGCAAATAAACATGCCAAATATACATTTGCATACACAGTAGTGGCCAAAGGTGATTTTAGGATGGTTTACGAATATGTATTTGTCATTAATTTACCACTAATGAACGATGATGTACTCTGTTCAATGGGCAATTGTTAGGTCACATGTTTACTGATTTTAACAGTTGTCTTTTTATTAATTTATTTATTCACTGTTGTTATTAGTCAACGCCTGGGTATTTCATAATGCCATCGATTCAGCTGAACATGTACACAACATACAACATTTGAGTTTCTCAGTTAGTCTTCCATTATGTTGTTCAATTCAGTTCTCCTTCATTCCCTCCTGTTTGTTTATATGGTTACTGATTGTGTTAGTAGAGTTCATGTTTGTCTTGTTAATCAGTCTCATTATTCCTCTTGTTTGCCTGTGTATTTAAGGCTGAGTTTAATCTTGTCTAGTTGTGTGTCGTCATCTTCAGCTTGGTGGTTCTGCTCCTTGCATTTGTATTGTGCGTATCTTGAGTTTAGAGATGAAGCCTCGATAAAGCACTAAGGCTTTCCCGTGAATTTTTCGAAACTGAAGCATCATTCGAAGCTGTCAAACAGCGCCATCTTGTGGCAGGTTAAAATGAGCAGCCGTGTATGTGCGCAGTACCGTTGTTTTATCCATTAAGCACAAATAAAAGGCAATATAAATATTTTACATTGCCAGAAGGAGCCTCCTAGTGGTGTAACCCTAACACTACCCAGACCTAAACCTACCCATAACTGAAGTGTGTAATATTGACGTGTTGGATGTCTACGCATTGGCAAAAGCGTCATATATGACACCTTGGGATGAGAATGCGTTGCGATACGTGCTATGAAGCTTCAGTCACATGTAACATCACTATATTGAGTATTTCTGTTTAAGTTTGTGATTAACAAAAACAGCTACTTATAGATCCTGTTTCTTCTCTGCTTCAAACCGGATCCATGACAACAACCCATTGAACAGACTTTGCTTTCATTTGCGTGCATTTTAATGCATTTCACGTTTCATTACAGGACGTGGACATCCCTTTCTAATTAACAGATTGGGCTAAATGAGCTACACACTCTACTAGCACGTGCATAAAATCGAAGATACGGCTATGAAATCATAAAACCATGTAGAATGGCACACATAATTTCGTAGAACCTTTTCTGTTTTAGTGTGATAATGCCTCCTTTGCACAAAGCGAAGTGAACGAAGAAATGAATCGTGTGTGGAGAAAGCCCACTAAACACCTTTGAGATGAAGTGGAGCGCTGACTGTGAGTCATTGTGTCTAAATGGGAGTAAATCTCTGCCACAGCTTGAACAACAGTCCAGCATCAAGTGGAAAACCTTCCCAGAAGAACAGAAATGCTTACAGCTGAATAACACAACCACAGTCTCTGGTGGTTTTGAAATTACATACAGGTGTAGTGTTCAAGCGTCCACATACTCTTTCGTCATATGGTGTTGCCTTTTAGCTTTGGAAACTTGCGAATTATCCTCTATGCAAATCACACTTGAATATGATATAAAAAAGCAATTTCATTTATAACTGATGAGCATGTCAGACATGATTACTCAAAGATGATTGAAGACGTCTTACAAGGATTAAATTGAACAATCGCAACAATTCATCACGCCATGTTGAATAATAGTTAACATAACAAATGAGCATGAAATGGGAAATTCAGTTGGGAGGGGCCTGAATCCTCCCTCCCTCCTGTGATCCAGACTCATCCAGCATTATGCATACCTTCATCTATTAATTAGTTAAAATCAGATCCATCTTTCTTGGAAGAGGGTTTGAAATGAAGATTTAGGAGGACATTAGATTAATTGTAGAGAGCAGGTGGGAAACCGCACACTGGGAGAGAGACAGTGGGAGAGAGAGACAGAGATGGGGTGATATCTGTCAGCTCTTAAACTGAAAGGAGGAAGGTTTCAGGCTGGCGGATGGCTGAAGATCCCAGTCCCTTCTGCGTGCCACTCCCTGAAGAACTGTAGCCGGGACGTGATCCAGTCCTGGCCATCTGTTCCCGCTGCACTGTGCCAAAGAGCCAACACAGCCTAACCCACTTCATCTCACTAGATGGGAAATATACAAGCGTGTCGCGGATGAGTATATTTGCAGAGCTGCTTCTATATTTGCTTGCATGTATGCATGTTGTGTAAGGAAACCTGCCCATCTTTCTGACTGCTGTTATTTTATCGCAGTGTTTTGTGATAGGAAATATAAATTTGTGCATTTGTGTGTGTGTGTGTGTGTGTGTGTGTGTGTGTGTCTGTGTGTGTGCAAGTATGAGGGTGTTAGGGCAGGAGCGGATGTCTGCTAACCAGAACAGTCAGACTAGAGAGAAACCTTCTGGCTGTTTTCCATGTCGCCAGGCACATCAAAAACAACAACACTAATGAACAGCAGGAAGGGAAGGAAATGAAGAGGAAGGGAAAGGAAGGAAAGGAACTGAAGGAAAGGAAAGGAAAGGGAAGGAAAGAAGGAAAGGAAAGGAAAGGAAAGGAAAGGAAAGGAAAGGAAAGGAAAGGAAAGGAAAGGAAAGGAAAGGAAAGAAGGAAAGAGGAAAGGAAAGGAAGAAGAAAGGAAAGGAAAAAGGAAAGAGAAAGGAGAGGAAAAGGAAAGAAAAAGGGAAAGGAAGGAAAGGAGCGGAAAGGAAGGAAAGGAAAGAAGGGAAAGGAAGGAAAGGAACGGAAAGGAAGGAAAGGAAAGTAACAAAGCAAAGGAAAGGAAGGAAGGAAATGAAAGGAAAGGAAATGAAGGAAGGAAGGAAGGAAGGAAGGAAGGAAGGGAAAGGAAAGGAAATGAAAGGAAGGAAGGAAAGGAAGGAAGGAAGGAAGGAAGGAAGGAAGGAAGGAAGGAAGGAAGGAGGAAGGAAGGAAGGAAGGAAGGAAGGAAGGAAGGGAAGGAAGGAAAGGATAGGAACAGGAAGGAAGGAAGGAAGGAAGGAAGGAAGGAAGGAAGGAAGGAAGGGAAGGAAGGAGGAAGGAAGGAAGGAAGGAAGTGAAGGAAGGAAAGGAAGGAAGGAAGGAAGGAAGGAAGGAAGGAAGGAAGGAAGGAAAGGAAAGGAAAGGAAAGGAAAGGAAAGGAAAGGAAAGGAAAGGAAAGGAAAGGAACAGAAAGGGAAGGATAGGAAGGATAGGAAGGAAAAGGAAGAGAAAGGATATGAAAGGAAAGGAACAGGAAAAGAAAAGAAAAGAACATGAAAGGAAAGGAACATGATAAACAGTACAGGAATTGAGAATTGGACAGGACAGGGAAAGAGACAAAGGAAAGTAAATCAAATGAGAGGAAATGGTCAGGTCAGGACAGGAAATGAAAAGGAAAGGAAATGAATGAGACCTCCTAGAACAGGGAAATAGAAAGGCGCTGGGCAGAATAGGACATACAAAGAAAAATGAAATTGAAAATAAACTGGACAGGAGATATATAGAACAATGAGTAGATGGGACTGGAAGGATTGAAAAGTACAGGAAAGTGACACAGAACAGGAGAAACAACAAGAAAATCTGGATCCCTGTGCTTGAGGACAGCATGTGGGATATGTTGTATACAGAGTGGAGATAGCCAACTGTGAAATGACAAAGAAGAGGAAGACTGACTGCGAAGTAGAAACATGAAATCATAGACTGAGAGAAGGGGAATGGATAAGTGAGGATGTGTTGTGAGAACAAAGGAAGAGATCCGAGGATGGGAGTGGGGCGGTAGAGAGGGAAAGCAATCACACTTTCCCAGAGTGAGGGACCGCGCATTCGGCAGAAGTCCTCCACGCGCATCCCGCTAATCTCAGATTGATTTCTCCTCTTTGATGCCCACAGGCCCTGTGGCCTAGTCAGATCCTAATTAAGATTCACCAGCAGGGAACCGGGAGGAAACAAGAAGAAGAAGCACACACTGGGTGGAGTGGGAGGTAATCACACCAGATCTCTGGCAGCGAGATGTAACAGAGATGACCAGAAGCAAAACAACAGTACACAGGCAAACTGCGGATCAGGTCGCCATTTTCAGGAGAAAAGCGCCTGTCATTTCCCTCGTGATTTTCACTCTCAACATCCAGAGGGAACTGGCACTGCAGATTTCTCGCAAGCCATCAGACGCAGATGAAAAGAGAGTCGGACTGTGAGACTCTCTGAGAGCGTGAGGAGAGATGAATCGTGGCATGGAAATCACTCCTGCAATTTGGCTGGTCAGAGAGGAAACGAATAAACAGAAGGGCACACATTCTCACAGGCTCTACTCTCGCTGACAGGCGGATATATTTATTCTGCTTTAACTGAAGTGATGTGTTAGGGAAAAGGCGTTGCCTGTCCAAAACCCTCTCTACACAAATACACACACTGAACATACTACCATGCTACTGATGTTGCTACAGTAAGTAGCATGTCGCGCTGTCCAGATCTAAACCCTGTATGTCCATTTTGACGATTTCGTAGATTTTTTCATGGATAGAATGTCCAGGTTCATTTCCGTATACAGCATGCTTCATGTTATCTCAAATGACCAATGAAAAGTTGTGAAATCATGTCATCTGATTTCCACGTATTTCCATTTGCTGTCAAAGCTGTCAAACATGCAGCGTATCTCTCCATAGACAGTATGGTATCTCCCCGCCTGTGGAGCCATCTTGCCGGTCTCGTGAAATTTCGCGGTCTCGTCTCTGAGACCCCTACACCTGGTATTATAATGCGATCTGTATCCAGATAAGTTATCCAGATAATAGAAAAGGCATGTTAATGCAAGGTATAAATACGTCGTGATCGGATTGTGATCGGATCTGCCTGACCATCTGGAGGCAGTCTGGCTTGCATTGTGTCCGGATCTTTACTAGGTGTAAACGCAATCTGGTTGTAACCACATATGTATATTTTACTCCTCCCAAAAATACTAAAAAAATAAACGAGTGAGAGTGTGTTATATAGGCTATATGACACATTATAGCCAGATATGACGGCGCTACTGCGACACGCATCACTGCAGATGAGCAGCTGCGTCAAAGCGAAAGTAAGTCACAGACACAATCATTTCACAATCACACAATCATCTTCAAGTAAAGAAACGAAGTGATCTTACAGAGCAGACTCTCTTATTGATGTATGTCTTTGATTTTGAAATTAGCTGATGCAGCTCATAAAAAAATGCATAAAATGCAGCTCATTTCCGACAAAATTACGGTAGGATTGTGTAAATAAAGTATCAGTCTAAGCATCGCCATGCCAGTGTATTGATTCATTGTCTCTTCATAGTTTGCAAGAAACATTTGATAAACTGAGCGTATTTAATAAACTGAGCGTAGCCTATTCATCTGTCAGTATGAAATGCAATTTGGTCATTCTAATTAATGATTGGAAGAACGCGCATCGAGCCACCGTTACTATACAATATGCACGTATGTCCATTTAAACTCGAATTTTGGGTCAAATATGGATTATATCATGACACTGGCAAAGAATATGGTTACATTTAAAGATGTTGTGCCAAGCATGACAACGCTGACGTTCAGCTGCTTTTGAAATGACATGTTTTTTTCACTTCCTGAAAAGTAACCGTTTTGGACATACGTGAGTTTCATCGGGCAGCGACGATGTGTTCCTAGTGTGTGAATTATCTGTATGCATAGAATGATATAACATTTATCAAAATGTGCATTATTTAAGGCATCTATCCATCCATCCATCCATCTATCTATCTAGCTATATAGCTATATAGACATATACATATTGGGGAGTGTTAAGTACTGCACAGTATGTTAGTATACCATTCTTAACATAAAACCCAATGTTCCCTTCTTAATCTATATAATTTTCCCTACACGTCACATGGCATTTGAGAGATTCAGAGTTGAGCTAGGTGATCATATTATACTGATCACGTAAATCCAGGTGAAAATACGTATGAATCATGAGCAGAATGCAGAAGCAGCATCTCTGTGTGTGAATGTCAAGAGCAACTTTTTATATACTTACCTTAAATTTCTGATAATATTTCACAATATTACTGCTTTTACTGTAATTGTGATCAAATGAATGCAGCTCAGCTGAGCAATAGAGACTTCTTTCAGAAACGTTCCCTGACCCCAAAGCAAATAAGCAGCAGATTATGGTCTGAACAGCATCACATGGTTTTGTTGGTCGTGTTAATGAACATCTTTGTAGGGGACAGCGGTCGTGGGGAGCCCTTCCACTTCACTGCGTTCAGCCTGCCTGGGAAAGCTCATCATCACATTCCTGCAGGACACACACACACACCTTAATTATTATGTAAACCAACCCACCTCACTCACACACACATTCATATATTTGCACATCCTCTAAACATCTGTTTTCAGAGGTAAAGTGTGTCACTCTGTTCAACTAGAGCCATTATACAGAATCACAAAAATAAAAGATTGAATGTGTTGAGAACACTTACCGACTACTGTGCAGTGTACTGCTATTATTACATATAACAAGGGAATCTTGATACTGCAAAGTGTACATTTTACATTGGCTGTATATGCATGTTGTGTAGTTTTAAAAATAAGTTAAATATTAGTTATTACTGTTTTTCATCAACATCAGCCACTTTTCCACTGTATCGAGGCGAAGGCTATAGCCTCTGGATCTGAAGCACTGAGCCCAAAACCACTCTGTGTTTCCACCACCTGAAGCTACACTGAAACACACTCTCTGGAACAATGTCACACACACCTATCAGTTCACCAACAGATGAAAGTTTTAGCAGAAAACGTAATCAGAAAGATATCACTAGTAACAGCGAGATCGCAAACTAGCATGATAAAGCGACGCTTGTTGGCATTTTGTTTGTTTACCTAAAGATTTAAGCATTGATATTTACTTTACACTAATAAGTTATGCATTCACCATAATAAATTGAAATGTCAAGATTGCACATTAAGTCAAACAGAAGTGGCATTTCAGTTATTTCACAACAGAAAGCGGACACACTTATTCAGTCGCTTCTGTTTCTGTTTATCTTATCCACAGCCATAGGACATGTGTTTACATCACATTTAGAGATAATGATCATTTCTACAAATTTTCCACCAAAAATACGGCCTGAGGAAGCTTTAGCACTCTTTTCAAGTAACAGTCCCAATAAACTTATAGTTTCAATCAAACTGAGGAAACTCCTGAAAAAAAAACGGACTTGGTTTATTTTATGAGATATACGGAGCTAAATATTGAATACCAGACAGTTCGGTAATAAAGAGACGTAGATGTACGAACAAATAATATAAGTACATGATTGTGATAGCCTATATGAGTTGTCGGATGTTCGGAAAGCTTGTATCTACCACATTTATACTGGAACTGGATAGCGCATCATGGGTCTTTTGCGCATCGCATATACATAGTTTCTGCCTAATACGGTGACCAGAATTCACAAACAGAAGTTATTTCAAACACTTGCTGCTGTCTGAAAAGTGAGTTTTGAGCTGAAATGATTTTAGAAGTCTTTAATGCTGATGATAGCTGGTATATAAAAAATCATCTCTGGCACTGCCAACAATGAAAACACGGTCTGTTTAGGCCTGGTTTCACAGACAGGGCTTTGATTAAGCCAGGATTAGGTTTCAGTTCAATTTGGACTTTGTAATAGCTTTCATAAACGTGCCTTAGAAAAACATATTTTAACATATGCTTTTGGTTAAACAGCTCAAACATGCATGTTTGTCTGGAACTGATCTAAAGCCTCATCTGTGAATCCGGCGGGTGAATCTCTTGGCAAATATTGAAAATACAAATATAAAATCGCAGCAGTAACAGATACACTGAATCAATATATTGTGCATTTTTTGCACATTTATCTCATAAGAAAATGTGCATAGTTTGCATCCTGTAAGTTAAGCCATTCGATCATGTTTCCGAACAGGTTTCCCAGTTCCTCTTTTTGCCTGTCGGTTGTGTAATAGAAACCAGCATTACTGGTTCAACTGAACGTTGCTCGAACAAATGCACACAAACTCACTTTCTTGTCAGTTCACTCTAACCGTATCTGATGACCCCCCTGTATTCATAGACACGTACATCAAGGCCTGAATTCATTTCACACTCCATTGGTAGAAATATGCTCAGTAACCTGAGACTAATACACGTGAAGGTCATCAGGGGGAAACACTGCATTGTAGTCCCAGAATTCAATTAATTTGTCCTGCTGTGTTCCCTCCTGCATCATGGTGTGTGACGTTCTGACACGAGAGGAATTTAAACCACAAGATTAATGTGTAAAAGTCTCTCCGAGGCGCACACCTAACCCTCTGATGGCAAAGAGCATGCATTTATATTTATACACCTTTGCACGTGTCGGCGTGAGTTTTAATTGGCTTTCGTGATAATTCATTTCACAGGTTGAGCACACAGCTCCTCACTCGCCCCACTGGAATATTTTTCCTCCTCTTAGTACCTCCCAAAGACACTTCTCGAATCCAAAGAACTTTCATCTCTTTGTCAGTGCCGTCAACTCAGCTTCCAACGGATGAAATCCTCAACACTCAAAAGCGTCCCTCGGGCATCTTCTCACTTCTGCAGCATGATGTGGCACAAAACAAATCAAGCTGTGTGGCAAATCAAATAGCAATCAGCCACAGTACGACTTCTGCTGAGTTCCACAAAGTCCTAGCCGTTTTAAAGGACACCCCACCAAGTTTAAACAAGTAACTTAATGGTGACGCCATTGCATTGCTAATAATCTTCTTTTTGTTTCTCAGACATTCAAGTGGAAATAACTAGACCTATCCATTCCATCAACTGATAATCCCGATATGTGACACACATATCTGCATAAAGAATATTAATCCAAAACAAATAACAAAAAAACATGACGAGTTTAGAACATTGTGTTAGGATTGTGCACTTATTTAATGGAGCTTGGGATTTCAAAACTAAGACCATTTTTATATGTTTGCATTACATATTAATATGAATATTTGAATATTTTGCTTAATTCTGCATTTTCTCATCAACTAAAAGACGCCATTTTAGTCTTTTATATTCAGTATATTCAGCCCGTTTCAACACAGTCTCATGAAAATACGTATCAATACCACGAATGTTATTTCTCGTGGCATTTATACGCCAAACATGTTTTTTTCGTGCAAATGCTATGCACTAAAATACCTGGGGTAGGTTTAGGAGGGGGAGGGGGAGTTCATGCGTAGTATACACCAAAAAGTGCGTATCATATGCACGCGAAAACGCGTACCATATACACGCAAAAAAACTGTTTTTGCCTTATCAATGCCACGAGAAATGACATTCGTGCTATAAATACGAACTTTCATGAGATTCGGGCTCGCCCTTCTCATCCTAAGGCATCATATACTGACATTTTTAAGCCAAAATATGAGAGTGACTGAAAAAAACAACAATAATAATAATAATAAATATAGCTGCAAAGAGCAATTAACAGGGTTCAAGTGTTTTAAGACCTTCATGCCAACTATGCTGTTAGGTCTAGGCCAGCGCAAAATGTAGGGCTGACTGACGTGCTTAATGAAATTAAATGAATATCACTGGTCACGATCACAGAAAATTACCATAAAACACTCTAAAATGCAAATCAAAATACTAAATATGGGTAAAACATGCTAGAATCCGTAAAGGAAATTCTGTTATTTTAACAAATGGGCTGTATTTAAATGGGACTTTTCTTGGAGTGTGTGTAAATGTGAGAGGAGTGGAGCTACACAGTTTCCTCTCCTCTGCTCATAGTGCTTCAGCTCCACGCCAGGTTTCTTGATTTCACTGGATTAGCTGTCAGAGAGAGAGAGAGAGAGACCACCAACACCTGATTGTTTTGCTGCAGTCAGTCTGAGCAGGCCAAACATAAGATTCAAAACTGAATTATGATTCATTTACGAAACATTAGGTTTACAGGCAAAGTTCCCAGATACAAGGCTTTTGAGCTCAGTTCCCAGAAGCGATCGATCTGAGGGCAGGTCCTTGCGATGTGTAAACATGTACCCGAGGAGCATTGAGAACTAGCAGTCTGGATACAACAACCTTTTCAAAGTTGTAGTGGTGTACAACACAATCTGTGAACTTTTAATGGATTGTTTTGATGGCTTCTAGGAAGCTGCAGCAAAAGTGTCACCAACAACCTCATAATAAATAGAAGATTGCACAAGTTCCACATTCCTTAAAGCGACAGTACACATAAAAATGTAACGTCTGTCATCATTTATTCACCCCTTTCACTTACAAAGATTTTATTGTATTTATTTTTTTTTTGGACCCCATTACTTTTCATTAGAAAAATTATTTCAAATATCTCCTTTATTGTCTTACAGTTTTTAAACAATATGAGGGTGAGTAAATTTGAGAAACATGTTTTATAGGTTACACCAGTAGGTGGCGACAACAAGTGACTTTTATTTGAACGTATTCGCCATTGAATCATTCATTCAAAAGATTTGTTCAAAAACACTGATTCATCCAAATAATGAAACAAGTCTATATGAGTGAGTCATTGAATCATTCACTCAGTCCGATTGATAAAAATAGATTGCAGCAATTAAAACGTTGTCAGAACTTGAAGTAAATTATATATATATATATATATAGCTGTTTATTCAGAAACTTTTTTTCATTAAAAAAATTCCATTTAGAATCATGTAGCTCAGTTGTTTCTTTAAGAACAGTTTTTAAGAACCTTCCAATATTTCATCACATACTTTTATTTATTCTTTTATATATATATATATACAGTAGGCTCAGTAATATCTGCATAAACAAACTGTGGAATGATAATGTGGCTCTCATATAAGAAAGTCTGTTTTCCAAAGCGAATCTGCACATAACTCATTAGATGTCCTACCGGCTTGCATCCATCTGATTTAATGCTTTTCCTTTCTATTTAGTCTCTTTTCTGTTGTGACTCTTTTCACAACAGATCAGCAGTTTAGTGGTTGTTCCACAGTGAGATTTCAACCGTTCAGTTAAATCCCTGCACAGACGATAATGGCACAGGCGAACAAGCAGGAGGGGAAATGGGCACAGCGACAGAGAGATAATTCGACCATCAGCAAGAATGCCAATAATTCCTCAGGAAAGGGAAATTAGGCAAGTTTTCCACTTCTATTCGATACATATTGAATTGAGGCAGATACAAGGTGCTTGTGAAGTTGTCACTTAACACTGACAAAAACAAAGAATCCTTCCAAAAGATATTCTTCCAAAGGATCCTTCCAAAGGAGTCATTAAGATTAATGAAGCTCTGCGATTAATTTAAATAACGGGTGTGCGGAAGAGAATAAGCCTGAGGACAATACCTTGGCGAACCTGTGAACTCGTGCTGAAAACGATGACAAGACAAGAGCGGCTCTTATCGCGAGTGTGGAAACACAGACTCATGCTTGGCGAAGCGCTTCCATTCTCTCCCGGCCCACTTTCCTATCGCTCACGTCCATTTTCTGTGCTGTGTGTCACACCTGCGCTTTCTCTTCTCCTTTATTACAGCCTCTTTTATCCCTCTGTCCTATTAAATAGTGCTGTGTAACACGGGAGTAAAGGAAGCCACGCCAGACGCTCTGAATCAATTCTAGTTAAGTGAGCATAGGAACATTATTGCTATTCTGTTATGCATATACAGCAGTTTTAGGCAATTGATGTTTGCAGGAACTGATCTGTTGAAGTAACAAAAACACTTGAGGAAGGTTCGAACAGAGAGAGCTTTCCAACCTGTGAGTATATGTCGTTGTAGGTTATACTTAGTGTTGCATCAGTTATATTGTATGTTTTATGTATGCTTTTTGTTTTAGGTTGATATTTGATGTCTCGTTTCCTCTGTTTTTATATTTAGATAACCTTTGTTGAAATGTAACACTCCCTTAAAGTCGGAAGTTGCACTCGTCTTGTCTTCTCTATTGTGCCGTATATCTGAGAGGAACATTTCTGGAACATGAACAAATGTGGGCGGGGCTTGTGTCTGAGGAGTTGATTGGATGGTTGTGGTTTGCTATTGGCTGATCTCATGTGAGTGACAGGTTGCTCCGCCCACATCATCAGAGAAGAGAGTGAGGGGAAGTTTTTTTTATTATTATTCAATATTACCAGGAACATAATTTTAAAGCAATAATGATCTGCACAGATAAATAATTTAGAAGTAACACTGCAATACTTTTATGGTGCATGCAAATATTCAAATGATATCCATTTTTCATACTTGTATCATTCAAAATTATTTATTATTTTATATACACTCTAAAAATGCTAGGTTGTTTTAACCCAACTTTGGGTCAAACATAGACAAACACAAACGTTGGGTTAAAAAAGTAATTAAAAAAATTGAACCCAATGGCTGGGTTTGTCCATAATTGACCCAAAGTTGGGTTAATATATATATATATATATATATATATATATATATATATATATATATATATATATATATATATATATACACATACACACACACACACACACAAAGTAGATATACAGTATATAGACAGTAGAAATATAGACAGTAGATAGTAGATGGGCAGTACACTGTAAAAAAAATGTTTCAAAGATTTGTAATTCACAACATTTTTTCTTTTGTCAAATCAACTTAAATAATTTATTTAGTTGAGATAACTTATTATTTTGAGTTTCTGATGTATTAAATCAATCTCCTTCATTGTATAGACTCACTTTTTCCAGCTCAATCAACTTAAAATTTTAAGGCAACCAGGTTACTTACTTTTTTAAGATTAAACCAACAATATTTTTTTATAATTATCATGCAGAATACCTGTATTGTTGAATTCTTCCATGCTTAAAATAGTATGTGAAATCTAAGATACAATATGAGCTTTATACAACAACTGGATCACAAATAACAAAAGGTTTAGAGGGTCAATCTATAAAGCAACAAGAATTAAGGTCAGGAAGTGAAGCTTGACAATCCTCCAATCACAACAGACCACAAATATGTTACATCATCATCAACATCTGCGAAACAGCACAGTAGCCTGTAGTGTAGTCCGCTTTATTGTTCTGTGGGCTGAATGCAGTATCTACCGAGACGTCCCAGTGGTGGAGATATCAACATGTCCTCTGCTTCTCTTCTGGTTATGTGTAATATAATAAAGCAGTCCCTTTGGTGAAAGAACAAAAAAGAAAAGGATCATGTAAATAATGTGTCTGAGACAAGGGCTCGTTTCTCTAAAGAACTGGGAAAAGGCATCATCCCTATGGAGTGTGTCTCCATCTACTCTCAGCAATGATGCCTTCACTTTATTTGGCATTAACTGGGTTACATCACGCTGTGACGGAGAATGAAGAGGCTGTTCTTCTGAGAAACACACAATCACAGAAGTTAATCTAGCAGTGAAATCTGAATTGAGTTTCCGCTCTGATTTTAAACAATCGTAAGGAACTGTGGATTACGTCCTTCTGAGAAATGTGTTAACACATCCTCTCTGGATAAAAGCCCTTCTGTGGTTTCTGACAATACTGTGCGACGTGTCCTCCTCGTGCAACAACAGAACAACAACACACTGCTACCTGTGTGTTTAGTGTCAGCGCTGACAACCTCCTGCCGTAAAGCCAACCTGTTCCTCCAAGGTCAGCGATCTCGCTCCTGCTGCCGCTCGCCACACGCAATATGGTCCCTGTTTCTCTGAGGAGGGATCTATTACGACAGTCCGCCGCTGAAACTGAGGTGTGTGTGTGTGTGAGCGGATGATTGGCTGTCCACAGGTGTTTCGTTCTGAACAGCTTGTGCTGGAAGTCATTGAACAAAAGATGGATAATGCTTTTAAAATCACTAAAATCAGGGCAGCACAAATGCGTTGGAGACCACTAGTCATGCAAAGTCCCAGACCATTTATTAATTAATAGAGAATTATTATTAGCGTAACTTTTTCAACGAAAATGTGAATTTCAGATTTCCTTTAGATTTTGCTTTAATGATTTTTGTGTAAAACTTATATGATCATGTTACTCCAGAATGATCTGATTATCTGCACAAAGAGTCACATGATCAATGCAGAATTGAAGTTTGGTGATATATTAGGACTGTCAAACGATTAATCGCGATTAATCACATCCAAAATAAAAGTTTGTGTTTACATAATATATGTGGGTGCACTGAGTACACATGCTTGAATATATTTAAGAAATATTGCCAGTGTATATACTGTATATAGATTTATATATAATTTATATTATATATAAATATAAATATTTTAATTTATATTTATAAATAATATTTTTTTCTTAAATATACGTGCATATGTGTGTATTTATATATACAAAAATAATTATACACAGTGCACCCACATATATTATGTAAACACAAACTTATATTTTGGATGCGAATTAATGACGTAATTGTAACAGCCTAATATATATGTATATATTTTTTTTTCTGCTTTAAAGCAGTGTGCTTTTGCCTTCCCTTAAAAGCCTGAAAATTAACGGAGTAGCTTCACTTTAAAAAAATTGCTGATAATTTACTGCACCCCCATGTCATCCAGATGTGTCCACTGTCTTTCTTCTCCTCCAGTCGAAAAGAAATGAAGGTTTTTGATGGAAACTTTTGCTTCGTGAGCTTGGCAACCGGAGGACAGAACGAGTGTGAGAGTGAACGAGAGGAGAGCGCGTCTCCTTGACCTGCCGTTGTGTGGCCTCTGGTGTGTGTAGGACGAGTGATTTATCTCTGTCTCTCTCTGTCTCTATTACACAGCCTGCGCGAGCTATACGTGTGTGTCCCAGCGATCGTGTGGTATATCATGTACCGCATGCTATTCTCAGCTGTATGATTAGCAAGTCAAATACACTGAAGTGCATGTTTAAACAACACAGAATATGCTTTATTCACTGATGAAATATCATGAGAGAATTCAAGAAGAAAAACAAGCATAAATTGTCCTGTGATTATAATAGTGCATGTTTATTTTTAAAAGTTATATATATATATATATATATATATATATATATATATATATATATATATATATATATATATATATATATATATATATGCATTGGATCTTATTTATCACTGCAAACAATAATAGCAATAACTGTTAAGGGTCTGAGGTCATGAGGTAGAAAGTGTTTTGTCAATTAGCAACTGCACAATTAAATGTCAGTATATGTGGATAATTAATTTGTTGGTGTTTTTTGAAGGAAGTCTATTATGCTCAAATATGCATTTATTTAATCAAAACCAGCTTTCTTGGATGAATAGAAATGTCAAAATTTGACAACTAAATAAAAAACCTTTGTAATATTTAATAAAGTATTTTCAAAAGCATTGAAAAAATTTTAAATATTCAAAATATTTGACTTGTAGTCTATTATTTCATTCATTCTTTTATGAAAAGGACACTTTTCAAAAGATTCTCTCTTTTTTTATGCAATACACAATAAAAATGCAAACAAATACCTAAAAAAAGGGCTGTCAACGATTAATCGTGATTAATCGCCATCCAAAATAAAAGTTTTTATTTCAATATTTATATATATATATATATATATATATATATATACACACACACAAAATAATTATACACAGTGCACCCACATATATTATGTAAACACAAACTTTTGTTCCAAATACGAATTAATCACGATTAATCGATTGACAGCCTACTAAAAAAAAAAATTATTTGTACGCTAAAATGAACGCACTGTTCATCATACACTCAGAAGGGTCATAGATCTCCAAAATATATTGCTTTAAAATGTTATCACTCCCTGCAGCGTTCCTTAATGTTGTAGTGCAGTGTAATTCTAAAATATGTTCTTGAATATAAAACATGGATAAAAGTGTGTAATAGATGATACTGGCTTGAAGAAGATGTAATGTTTCCCTAGTGACAACGCGAACAATCGGACTGAGAGGCTGTCCGTGTGCCGTTGGTTTCGGGCGGATCTCAGCACACAATATGTGGGATTTCACAAGCTGAACCACCTGATGTTCGTGTCTCATCCAGAGTGCTCTCTGTCTGGTTTCTTGATTGTAAGTGTGTGTTGGTGTGTGGGTGTGTGAGGTGAGGGAGCGTGTCTTTGAGACGAGGTGAGCATGTGGGAGGTTGGTTTGCTGTTTTGTTGCAGTTGTGTGGGTAGACATAATGCACTTCAAGAGACATCGAAGAATGAATGTGTGTGTGGATTTGTGTGGACTTTGAGTCAACACAGTTAACCTGAACAATAGCATTGTTGTTTAGGAAAACCATTGACTGTTACATGACTTTAGCCCCCTGTGAAGTATCAAGTTTGGATCTTTTATTGTACTTTCTCTGTACTTATCATTTCTCATTATCATCTCCTAGCTACTTAATGTGCTTATAGTACTACTCGACGTCCAATGAAATGATTCTATCATCATTAATACACATTCTTTCTATGGAATTCAAAAGGAGAGATTTAGCAGAACATCTAAGATGATCTTTTCCGAATGGCAACAACAACAGAAAAAAATTTGTAAAGCCACATTTCATTTATATAATATAGTTTATGTATTTTATGTTGGTTTCCGGTGTATTTAAAACATTATACAATTATCAATAAATGTTTTAGTTATTCTCGATAAAAGAAAACCAATGCCTTGGAAATGATAAAAGAGGTGTAAAGAGTACCAGAAACCCATAAGTCAGGAAAGTAGAGATACCTTACTGTGAAAAGTCACCATTTCCAATACATCTTGAGTAAAAGTCTGATTTTAACAGAAGTTAAAGGAGAACTCCTTAACTTAAAATAAAAAGCGCAAAATAAACCTTTGGTCTAATAAAACATCGGTACCTAGTCAACCGTTCTTCGAGATTTGTTTATTTTTATGATAATTGAATGTAAAGAGTTTTATCTCTAAAAACTGTTTCAGCGTATAATGCTAATACTGGGGGCATTGACTAAGTAAAAAGAAATCTCTTCTTAATACCACTAAGAAGGCTCAAAATATCCACACACTAACACAGTAACATAATATGGGTTCCTAAAACGAAGCATTGAGAACTTTGTAAGTGTACAGACCATTTAATAAGAAGATACTTTATAAAGACAGTTCACTTCGTGTATACAGACAAGAACCATCTTAGAAAATAGTCTCGATAGTCAAACCACGGAAGGAACTGAAAACCTCCATCAGATGACCCAATGGAGAAAAAAAAAAACCTTGGGAGGAGCCCGATCTCATGAAAAGTTCGTATCTATAGCATTTCTCGTGCCATTTATACGCCAAAAACAGTTTTGCGTGTATATGGTACACGTTTTTTACGTGCATACACTCTAAAAAAAAAAGGTTCTTCAGGGGTTCTTTGCGGTGGTCATGGTGCTATATAGCACCACTGAGCCCAGTTTGGTTCTTCAGCGGTTCTTCAGTGGTTCTCTGGCGACGGTACCATGCTCTATGGAACCTCTTATGGTATCTACATAGCACCATATGAAAAGGTAAGTGCTATATGGCACTTAAAATGGTTCCCCTATGATTACAGCCAATGAACCACTTTTAGTGCTATTTAGCACCATTTTTTTAGAGTGTATGATACACACTTTTTGGCGTGTAATGCACAAACTCCCCCTAAACCTACCCAGGGTTTTTTAGCGTAGCATTTGCACGCAAAAACAATTTTTGGGCGTATAAATTCCACGAGAAATGACATTCGTGGTATAGATACGCATTTTCGTGAGACTGTTTGGAGAACCCAGGCTCAGTTCGGGGGCCAGTTCTCCTCTGGTGTTTATGAACTAAAGGCCAAATTTACACTAACTGTGAGATAAAAAAAATATGAATGCCTGGCTTAAGAGATGCATCTTTAATCTTGTTTTAAACTCTTTCCTTTGGAGGATCTGGATATCCTAGGAATGACCAGAAGCCTCGAATTTAGTGATCTTAAAGAGCACGATGGATGTAGGGCGATAGAAGATCTGGTAAATGACTGGAGATAAACCATTTAGAATGGTAGCACCATATTTATTTTTTGCCAGGGATAAAAACGAGGCTGAAGGGATGGAGTACAGTGCGTTCAGTGGATTTAACAACAATACGATCGCTCAGCTGAAAAAAAAACATATTTCGTAGACTTTCATTGGACAGACACTCCATTAAACACTTTTAAAAGGCGCATGAGTGAAAATGAAGTAAACTATAACCTTTACCCAGTGCCTGCCAAAGACTGTCCCTCACAGCCTCGTTTTTATTCAATATGGCGTACCAATGGCATGTCCTCGTGTCATATAGGAAACACCTGTGATTCTTCAACTGCTAATGCACTCATATTGGTGTAAAGTGGCATTGTTGACAAGATTGGATGAATAAGTATATATAGTACCTCCAATGCCCCGTAGAGGGCGATATCACTTCTTTTTGTAGCAAAAAATAAAATGTATTGGAGTAAAAAGTGAATGTACTAGGGCTGTTGGAACAATTTCCAAAATTCGAATATAATTCGAATATTTAAAAAATCAACACTATTCGAATGCTGAAGTTACTATTCGAATATTGCTTTTATATATATTTAAAATATATATGTGCAATAGCCTATTGTCTTTCTTAGCGGCTTACACGCGCATGTGAAAATTAATAATAATTAGCCTATCTAATAAGGTGAGCTAAGTTATTATTAGAAGATTATTGGCGATCCATAAGAATGTGTAATGTTGTAAATATTAATGATAGGATGAATTTGAGCATTTAATATTCGAATATTATTCTAATATTACATAAAATATGGAATGGAATTCGAATAGTATTATTAGGAAGATTGACAGCCCTAGAATATACTAATCAGAAATTGTCAAGTAGAGAGTAAAATTTGCATGTATCTGATTCTCAGCCAAAAAACAAAACTCAACTAATTACTCAAATCCTTCACACCACTGCAAAAACAAAAAGATGTTTTGGGATGAACATTCTGCGAAACATCTCCTTTGGTGATCCACAGAAAACGAATGCTATCCGGGTTTTGAAAGACACAAGGGTGCATAGATGAGGCCAGAAATGCTGAGATAACCCTTTAACATATCTTCAGGCCACCGCCTGTCCTTTTTCCCTCTGTATCTAGTCCAAATCTTACTAGAACAGAGACCAATCACTATCCCTGGAAACTCGATCTCTAGCCATGGGCTAGAGAACTGAAAAAGAAAAGTGTTTGTTTGATGTTTGCCAAGAAGCGATGTGCCAGTGTCCAACATGGCCACCGCTAATATGCTTCCGCCTGAGCTGACGCCAGATTAACCCGAGGCGAACTTTAACCGAGCATTCCGATTCCAGTCCATCCTGAGATCTGAGATCCGGCTCACGCTGTCGAGAGAACCAAGAGCTCGTTTTCTCTCCTTTTCTGTGTCTTCCCATGAACAGAACACATCCAGGCTAGTTAGCACTTCTGAAATCTAATAACACAGACCTCCTGAGCAATGCTAATTTGATATGAATCTCGTCTCTCTCCCTCCTTTCTTCTTGAGGAAAGATCAGAGAATAAAGAAGAGGAAGAACACACTCATATAACAGGCTATTCACGTTCGGCGAGGCCAGACTGAGACGTTGAACAATAGCACTGACTTCCTCAGTGTGACTGTGGAAATACACAAGGTCTTATGGATGTGTTCATGAAGTTAACGTGTATTTGCAGACTTTTTGCACACAAATCTTTCTTTTCTTTACGGTTGCGAGTTGGTAAAGTCGCCAATGGAATTAAGTGTGTTCTTGCTGTGAGGTCTGAGAGTTCGGCTGAGGTGAGTGTTTTCATCCGGAGGCAAAACTGTTCCATTCTGCAGCGTTTTTAATATCAGACATGAGCGCGTCTACAACTGTAGTGTGCTTTATGCCTTGATGATTTGCACCGTGTCCTCCTTGCCTCCGTCCTCTGGCAAAATACCTCGGGCGAGCATCCACTGCTAAACAACTGAGACAACAGCGCTGACGTGAAAGTCACAAACACATCAGGCCTTCGTCGCTCCTGTGAGTCAAGTCAAGTCATCATTTACATAGCGCTTTTAACAGTGTAGATTGGTTTAAAGCAGCTTTACAGAGATAAACATATCATTTAAGAGAACAGAGATTGGTTTTGTGTTATAGCAGTTCTTGAACGAGGATGAAGATGTTATGTCTGTTATATCACTACAGGAAATTGTATTGTTTGTTATATGAGTATATAGAAACTGGTTTTGAGGGTCAGTGTCAGTTTATTAAAAAATACAATAAAAACATTGACTTGAATATAAATCTCTTATGCATTTTTTAGTTTTAAAATAAGAAATATTTTTTTATTCTTTGTGGCACAAAGACAGAAATTTCAGGGTGAAACCTTATCAACTATCTTGATGTCATAACTTTATTATTATTATTAAGAAAACAATAAGTAGCTTGGCATTATAGTTTATCATTATTTATCATGTGGTGTGACTTACAATTTTAAGAGACTGCAGTGTTTTCTTGAAAATATTTTAGTAAAGCAAAAAATTGCAAATAAAAAAATTATAAAAAATTCCGTTTCGCACTGAAGACTTGGAAGTAAACGCCCACTGCTGTGAGTGGATAACAGTTTTGCATATTATAAATGAGTTCTCGACTCACCCGTCAGTGCACTTGGGGAAATTGTTTTGAAAACGTCCAATGTTGTAAAATGGCAACCGTAATCAATTCACCCACACATGTTTTACCCAGAGTCCGTGTGTTGCACCATTCCTGTCAGATCCAATATAGACGGCACAGCACCGTTCTTTACTCTTAATCGGTCTGCAAATCCAGTCGTTTACAAAACAATCCAAAATATAATCCAATAAATTACAAAGTTCATCCATGCAGTCCTATGGAATCCAGAGGAAGCTTATGCAGCGACTGTCTTCTTCCACAATATTCTGTATTGCTCGGTAGCTCTAATCCAGTTTGTCATTACGAGGTAGGAATCTATGTTATTTAGCTATGTGTGTAATGCCTGAATGTGGTGGGCGGGCTAAACCGGCCGTGTCTGAAGTAGGTGTTGATCTTCTTCTGCGGGGGTGGGGTTTTATCCTCTTTGACATCATAGTTCCCCACTTTCTGAAAAACGAGTCGATTGTCTTTTTTTTTTTACAGTGTACACTTAACAAAAATATGTTTAGTTTGCTTGATTGTTACTCAAGGAGACATTTAATGTAATTAAAGCGTCTCTGTGAGGCGAGATGTTTAGAGACCGCTCGACTCACTGGCAGATGTGTGGCTGAATCCAGGCCATGATGATGATGATGAAGTAATTAGCAGTGTTAATATCATGTAATGTTTTGGCAGTGATGACTGCAACGACTCAATCGTGTGACTGTGTGTGAATGTGTGTGTGTGTGTGTGTGTGTGTGTGTGTGTGTGTGTGTGTCTAACCGACGGACAGAGTGTGTGTTTGGCTGTGTGTGTAATGGGAGTGACACACTGGTCCTGGCAGGCATGGTAGCGGTGACTGCGAGGGAAGGCAGCTCTGATGGATCTGTCAGGCGTTGTGTGTGTGTGTGTCACTGCTCCTCCTCTCTCCATTCTGATCTCACTGTCTGTTTGTTTTGGCTAAAGAAAGAGGAGTTGTTTTGTGGGCTGAGAAATGGAAGAGGAGCCGCAGCTGTACTCTTGACTGTGAAATGTTGGAACTGTTTTATAACGGGGATATATATATATATATATATATATATACATATACATATATTACAATTTAAGATTTGCCTTAATGGAAACCATGAAAGCTTGAATTAAACTGGCCACTTGACGTTGAAATGGAAATTGGATTGAAGTCGATAGGAAGTGAATAAACTGAAGCACAGTTCAACACATTCACACAACAGAGACATTTCACTGACAAATCTTTTATATATCGAAACAAACTGGGTCTGTTTCTCTAAAGGGTAGATTTGTTTTCATTAATGATTAGACATATTTTGTTGAACTAATTTTGAATATATTTAACAGAGCCATACAAACCACAATATTATTTCAGAAATATCCTAGTTAAAAACTGACATCAAAAATATAATTTATTGATTTGATTTATTTGCTTTATATACATAATAGGGATCCACTGGTCTATTGGCCAATTATCGGTACCAGCCAATAAAAGCAATTATTTTCACGATTTGTTAAAACAGCCGATGATCAGGGCCGATTACAATCCTGTCAATCAAACGCTGGTGGAAAATATGTCAGTCTGCAACTCTTACTGTGTGAAGAAAATGTCTGTTTTGTTGAATTTAGGGTTGAACGTTAAGTGTCAATGTGAATCACCCGTAATTCAAGCCGTTTGCTGGTCCGCAGTTCTCCTATCAGACATTTACTAGCGTGCATTCCATCTAATAATCACAAAGAGCTTTCTTACTACAAATTCTGTCCATTTATCACACAAATTCGAAACAATAAATGGCATTTTGAAGCTCTTAAATGTGACATGACATCTCTGTTCCTCATTCAAAGCTGCAGTGCAAGTCTTTTCTTACACTTTAATAAATGTTATAGAACAAAAAGCATGAGCAAACATCAAAAGGCAACTTAACTTTGCCACATCTTACAGAAATATTTTAACATTGGAAGACATAAAAAAGCTTGTGAACAATGTCACGTAATTATGCATGTATCACAGTTTGCTATTGAAAATGAAAAGCGGTTAAAAATAATAGTTTGGACTCAAATAGAATTTTAACCTCTATTTTCTTATGAAAATCAAATTACTCGAGTTTCGAGATCATTCTGAATAATCGGCTATCAAGTATCGGTAGGGATATTTAGTATCTGTGTATCTCTTATATACGGTTGTGTATGTGATATATAGACTCTAAAAAATGCTGGGTTGTTTTAACCCAACTTTGGGTCAAATATGGACAAACTCAGCCACTGGGTAAAAAAATTTTCATTACATTTTTTACCCAACGTTTTTCCATATTTGACCCAAAATTGGGTTAAAACAACCCAGAATTTTTGGAGTGTATAGTATTTGTGTATGTATAAATCAAGCATGCTTATGCTCAATTCATAATAAATTCATATATTTACAGCAGAATTTCTACTTTCATAAAATCCATTTATATATATTTTTTTTCACATCGAAAGAAGACGTTCTCCATTCGGTTCTGAACAGCACTGTTATACAGGGTTGAGTTGAGACACGGATTGAGTTACGGATGTTTCTCAGGTGTGATGGTGTGTGTCTTTTTGCAGAGAGCGGGTGACTTTATAGACTATTAGATATCTTCATAAACATTATGGACCTTGATTGCAAGAGAATATCCAGCGAAGGCATAAACACGCTGTGAAATGTGAAATCTGTCATGTAAAGGAGGAATAAATCACTGAGGACTTCATAGATTTAATTCATATCCTGCAAAAACCCCACAGTAATATTAATAGGCTCACTATTTAAATGATAAAGGTTATAATACAGTATATACGGTAATATATGACATATTTATTATTACCAATGCTGATAACTCAGTCGGAATACATATTCAGTCACACTAACATACTCAGTCAGTTCATAAAACGTGTCATATCAACAAGGACATTAAAGTTTATGGATGTTTGCTAACAGTAGGAGGCATGTTATCGATTAACAATTGGTTTTAGGGAAACTCAGGCCAGAAACATCTGCGCTGACTGTGATGTTCAGGCCAGGAGGTGTGTGTGTGCAGGTGTTGATGGCCTGTGTTTAATGCACTGCGAAGGCTAATTGCCAGGCGAGCGTTTACTCTTTTAAAACCCCAATTATTCAACACTCAAATGGTCAAAGTACTGCAGCCTCTGACCGTCTCCAAACCCCCCACCTGTGTACATTACAATCATGGATGGCTGGCCATTACAGGCTACGAGAGAGACAGTCCATCAGACACATACGGAGGGAATAGTCTGTCGTACAGTTAGTGTTGTGTAGGTTAACAAGCATACAGTGAAGTCCCACTATCATCCTTTGATTGCCAAGTCAAGAGACCTGTTCCCTGCGGGACGTGGAGTCATCCGGGGTGGAGAAGTGAAGAGGTCTGTCTTTGTTTAAATATCACAGGCTGATTCTGCTGTTGACTCTGCTGTAAATGAGCAAAGAAAGACGGAGAGATTGCGACAGGGACTGAGGGAGTAACAGCGGGACACGGACACAATCAGCATGCATCTTTCACGGGCAGGTTAGAGACCTCTGTGTAATCTGCATAACATTAGAGGACTCTGTACACACACACACATGCACACACTGAACTACACAACCTCTCTGACGAAAATGTTATTGCTGTTGTGTTGCACTGTATCCTCTGGAGAAATAAGATAGACCTGAAGTTGTACATTTGGTGTGGATAGTGTGCTTGCACGTATGTGTGCTGAAAACAAATTAACAGAAGTATAAATGCAGAGAAAGATATTGTGTTGTGTTGAAAGAGGAGTTGTGTTTAGGGTTAGGGTTAGGATGTACAGTGAAATATACAGTATACGTAATATACTATATTAAGTTTGTAGATCAAAATAAAATTGATGGATTGATGGATGGATGGATGGATGGATGGATGGATGGATGGATGGATTGATGGATTGATGGATTGATGGATTGATGGATTGATGGATTGATGGATTGATGGATTGATGGATTGATGGATGGATTGATGGATTGATGGATTGATGGATTGATGGATTGATGGATTGATGGATTGATGGATTGATGGATTGATGGATGGATGGATGGATGGATGGATGGATGGATGGATGGATAGATAGATGTGCTAACTGAGAGCAGTATTTGAATCCCTCTGTTGTTTTTTGTCCTGATTTCTTAAATAAGGACACAGAGAGACTGTAAACTGTTCCTATCCTTGCGGTTATTCCTCAATGATAATAAATCCCTGATGGAAGGAACAAAAAGCTGAAATATGCTGAACCATTGTCATCAGGAAACCAAAGGAGAACACATTTAGAAATATCTTGCATTGCTACAGACGAAATGATCTGATGATTGCAGTAGCATTTCACAGTAAATCTAACTTTAAACAGTAATAGACGATGTTTGAATATCTTTCTAAGTCACCACAGGTTAATTGGGGACACTTTTAACTAAGCGAATATCATCATACTTCCACGGTTTTTTCATCACAGTACATTAACACATTCAAATGATGCATTGCAAGTGTTCTGAATGGTTATGTATAAGCAAATGAGGCATTATGTAATCAAAATTGCATACATTTCCAGAACAGAAATCCGAACTTTGGATAAAGCCAGATTCAAAATTCCTGTTTCTTCATCTATCAGTACTTGCCGTACTGTTCTCATGTATACACAAACAAATTCCTTGTATACTTATACTCTGAAGCCTTTATAAAGTATTCATACAGATGATAATGCATTATGTGTGTTTGCCCTTCATTTGTCGAAGAAAGGCACCAGTGCAGTGCGGTTTAATTTTTACACACTGTGTCAAAAACCCACAGCAGCCTGTGTCCTCTCTGAAATATTAATGAATCCTGTCGATATGGAGAGAGAGAGAGAGAGAGAGAGAGAGAGAGAGAGAGAGAGAGAGAGAGAGAGAGGAGATGCCAGTGTAAAATGTTGACCATGTTGACATTTCATCTTCACTAATTAGAACCGCTTTGAGTTGTTTTTCAACCACATTTTTATCCACTTGCACTGAAATCCATTCATGCTTTGCAACAAATTCAATTTATATCCATTTATCCCAAGCAGAAAACATCCATTTACTCTCGCATTGTCATAATGACACAAGCCAGCACAGTATCACGTTGTCGTGTTTTCTGGAATTAAACGCGAAGAGCATCCGAAAGAGGCGCATGTAAATCATCCTCCGCTTTCCCTGTAATCCTTCCCGTGTTGTGTTCGTCTCACTGGCTGAAACTGTGGGAAATATCAGTGGTCTAAGCCACAGTGCAATATTTGGAAATCTGTCGTGCCTTTCCATTTATATGTGAGACACATGTCTATATCGGAGCGGGCAAATGCACATGCCCCTAAAAAGCCGATGCGAACTAAAGTGAGAGACTGCTTTAGTGTGTAGTTAGTTGTCTGGATAATGGCTCTCTCTTGAGGGTTTCCGTGACTCTGTTTTCTGTGTGTAATGGAGAGAGGGAGCTTAAGCTCGCCTGAATGCATCACACAACATCTCCACTTGAGCACTTTCACTTCTTATCCCGGACTGAAGCTCACTGTTCCCTCCTGCTGGTGGAGAGAGGTAAAGTCCTGCTGGGGAGAGAGGTAAAGTCCTGCTGGTACGGAGCCCCCCTAGTCCCACTTTGGCAAAAAAAAAAATCATTATAACTATCTCATGGCCTCAAGATAGTATATAGTGGCCACAAGATAGTAACCCGTGGCCGCAAGATAGTAACTCGTGGCCTCAATATAGTATCCCATGGCCTCAAGATAGTAACTCGTGGCCACAAGATAGTAACCCGTGGCCGCAAGATAGTAACTTGTGGCCTCAAGATAGTAACCCATGGCCGCAAGATAGTAACTCATGGCCACAAGATAGTAACTCATGGCCACAAGATAGAATCTCGTGGCCTCAATAGATGCAGTAGAACTCGTGGCCACAAGATAGTAACTCATGGCCACAAGATAGAATCCCAGTGGCCTCAAGATAGTAACTCGTGGCCACAAGATAGTAACTCATGGCCACAAGATAGTAACTCGTGGCCTCAAGATAGTAACTCATGGCCACAAGATAGAATCTCGTGGCCTCAAGATAGTAACTCATGGCCACAAGATAGAATCTCGTGGCCTCAAGATAGTAACTCGTGGCCACAGAGATCATGCCAATGAACTCGTGGCCTCAAGATAGTAACTCATGGCCTCAAGATAGTAACTCATGGCCTCAAGATAGTAACTCGTGGCCGCAAGATAGTAACTCATGGCCGCAAGATAGTAACTCGTGGCCTCAAGATAGTAACTCATGGCCTCAAGATAGTAACTCATGGCCTCAAGATAGTAACTCGTGGCCTCAAGATAGTAACTCATGGCCGCAAGATAGTAACTCGTGGCCTCAAGATAGTAACTCGTGGCCTCAAGATAGTAACTCATGGCCTCAAGATAGTAACTCGTGGCCTCAAGATAGTAACTCATGGCCTCAAGATAGTAACTCGTGGCCTCAAGATAGTAACTCATGGCCTCAAGATAGTAACTCGTGGCCTCAAGATAGTAACTCATGGCCTCAAGATAGTAACTCGTGGCCTCAAGATAGTAACTCGTGGCCTCAAGATAGTAACTCATGGCCTCAAGATAGTAACTCGTGGCCTCAAGATAGTAACTCATGGCCTCAAGATAGTAACTCGTGGCCTCAGATAGTAACTCGTGGCCTCAAGATAGTAACTCATGGCCTCACAGATCGTAACTCGTGGCCTCAAGATAGTAACTCATGGCCTCAAGATAGTAACTCATGGCCTCAAGATAGTAACTCGTGGCCTGCAAGATAGTAACTCATGGCCGCAAGATAGTAACTCGTGGCCTCAAGATAGTAACTCATGGCCTCAAGATAGTAACTCATGGCCTCAAGATAGTAACTCGTGGCCTCAAGATAGTAACTCGTGGCCTCAAGATAGTAACTCATGGCCTCAAGATAATAACTCATGAAGACATAACTCTTAAAGGACTATGATATGCAGCTCATGAGCTTCAAGATATTAACTCAGTGGCCTCAAGATAGTAACTCAGAACTGAGAGTCTTCGATGGAGAGAGGTAAACTCATGGCCTGGAGAGAGGTAAGCTCATGGCCTCAGAGATAGCTAAACTCATGGCCTCGAAGAGAGGTAACTCATGGGCCTGAAGATAGGTAAACTCATGGCCTGAAGAGAGGTAACTCATGGCGCTCAGAGATAGTAACTCATGGCCTCAAGAGAGGTAACGTCATGGCCTAGGAGATCGTTATACTCATGGACCTTCAATGATACTAACTCATGGCCTGAGACCTAACTCGATGGCCTCAAGATGTCTAACTCGTGGCCTCGAAGATAATAACTCGATGTGCCTACATAGAAGTTATTAAACTCGAATGGTATGCCATAGCAAGATAGTAACTCGTGGCCTCAAGATAGTAACTCATGGCCTCAAGATAGTAACTCATGGCCTCGAGATCAGTAACTCATGGCCTCAAGATAGTAACTCGTGGCCGCAAGATAGTAACTCATGGCCACAAGATAGTAACTCGTGGCCTCAAGATCAGTAACTCATGGCCTCAAGATAGTAACTCATGGCCTCAAGATAATAACTCGTGGCCTCAAGATAGTAACTCATGGCCTCAAGATAGTAACTCGTGGCCTCAAGATAGTAACTCATGGCCTCAAGATCAGTAACTCATGGCCTCAAGATAGTAACTCGTGGCCTCAAGATAGTAACTCATGGCCTCAAGATAGTAACTCGTGGCCTCAAGATAGTAACTCATGGCCTCAAGATAGTAACTCGTGGCCTCAAGATAGTAACTCATGGCCTCAAGATAGTAACTCATGGCCTCAAGTAGTCAGTAACTCGTGGCTGCAAGATAGTAACTTGTGGCCTCAAGATAGTAACTCATGGCCACAAGAAATAAAATATGAAGAAGAATTTTAAAGGATTATGGATATGCAGCCAATGAGATTTACAAGATTTACACTACTAGTAAATAAATAGAAGCAGAACTAAAGTCTTGCGGGTGGAGAGAGGTAAAGTCCTGGGGGTGGAGAAGAGGTAAAGTCTTGCTGGGGAGAGAGGTAAAGTCTTGCTGGTCGAGAGAGGTAAAGTCCTGGGGGTGGAGAGAGGTAAAGTCTTGCTGGTCGAGAGAGGTAAAGTCCTGGGGGTGGAGTAAAGCCTGGGGTGGAGAGGTAAAGTCTTGCTGGGAAGAGTCGTTATAGTCAGAGATCCCTTCAATGATAAACCACAGGCCTGAACCTCTTGATATTCACAATGTCTTTGCGAGCGGGTGGAAAATAATTGCATTGATGTGCTTTTACATAAAAGTTATTAAAATTGAATGGTATGCACAAGCAATAAAGAAAGAGGCACAAATCAGATATTAGCATTTGTGTGAAAGCAATGGCAGAGAATAATAATTCATATTCTCACAGCCTTTTTTATTCGCCTCGCTGTAACCCCATATGAATTTCAGGGGGGCAGAGATGGGTGTCAAATATCCTGACTTTAGCACAGCGAGCGAGGGCTATTAAAACCAGCCGGCTCCGGACGCCCTGTCCTCCAACTCACTCTCTCCTATTGTGTTCTTCCTCATTGGTCTTTGTGTGAAATGATAGCTGCCCCCTCCTCTTCATCTCTCTCTCTCCTGCTGCAGATCCTGCATATGTTATTGAAGGCAGAGACAGCAGTTTTATCTAACACGGGAATAGATGCCTGCATTAACACATCCAGACTGAACGATAATATCCAGTAGGCCTAATCTTGTGATCAACATCAGCTTTGGTGAAATTAAATAAGCAGTTTCTCAGTCTCGCAGCGACTGAGATGAACAAACCATGTTTTGAAAATAGAGTTAATCATTTGTATCATCATTTACTTTCCCTCATGGTATTTCAATACTGTATGACTTTTCCACTACAGGTGTTGAGCTAGTTTCCCCGCTATGCGGTGCAAGTGGATGATGGAGAAAATAAAGTGCCACAGGGTTTTTGCACTATAATCTTATAGCTTTATGTGATGAATTTAATTTGATATGATTCATTGAGAATTTAGCTTGACAGCCATTCACTTCTATTGTATGGAAAAGAGAAGTTTGGACATTTTACTAGGAACTCACCTTTCTTTTCAAAGGGATAAAAGAGTCATACAGGTTTCCAAAGACATGAGCATGGAAGACTGTTCGTCTTCAAAAGATTGCATTTAAAAGGGAAAAGGAACGGATGCTCAGATATATTTGATTGGTTTTCTTATGTTTTAGCTTTTTTCTGCTTCTTTTATTTTTACATTTCAATACATTTTAAAAACTTGCATTCACCAGAAGACAGAAACATACTTTTTGGTGTAATGCCCCTACAATACAGTTAGAAGAACGGTTTCATGCATAAAAGTCCAGTTTGCAACTGCAGGTGGAAATGCATGCACCATGTTGTTGTTAAAATGTTAGTGTGCTAGTTTATTTGCCAATTGCGCATTAGAAAATTTTGATACATGCAAGTAGGAATCACAATGTGTGCTCTGTTTTACCTTCTTACTGTCTTAATGTGTCCAACAGTATTTGCATGTTTAATACAAGCATTCTTTTAAATGTGTGTGTGCGTGAGAGTTTGGGAAGGTTATAGTGTGTGGAGAGAGATTCCAGACAGGAGGAAGTGACTCAGCATGAGAGCTAAAGCGTTTGTCCCTGTGTTCTGGTTCCTGCAGGATTGCACCCATGGAGCGGCTGCTGCTGGTCCTGGCTCTGTTCTCCATGCCGTCCCACGCCATGCTGTGTCCCAAACGCTGCACCTGCCAGAACCTGCTGCCCTCCTACACCGTCCTGTGTGCCAAAACCGGCCTGCTCTTCGTCCCACCCAACATCGACCGGCAGACCGCCGAGCTGCGACTGATGGACAACTTCATCACCACCCTGCGCCACCGAGACTTCGCTAACATGAGCAGTCTCATCCACCTCACGCTCTCCCGAAACACCATCAGCCAGATCCAACCGTACGCCTTCGGCGACCTGCAGGATCTGCACGCGCTACATCTCGACGCAAACCGGCTCACGGTGCTGGACGACACACATTTACAGGGGCTGGTGAATCTACGACACCTTATCCTCGCAAACAACCAGCTTCACAGCATCTCGATCGGAGCCTTTCAGAGACTTCCTAGAAACTCTTGAAGATCTTGATCTTTCTTATAACAATCTGGTGGATTTGCCGTGGGAAACTCTATCTATGCTATCCAGCGTTAACACTCTTAGTTTGGATCACAATACTCATCGACTTCGTGCCTGAAGGGATATTTTCAAATCTTCACAAATTGGCTAGACTGGATATGACGTCCAACAAGCTGAAGAAGATCCCGCCGGATCCTCTGTTTCTACGCATCCCGGTCTACGCGAAAACAAAAGGCTCGCCGCTGACCGCGCTAGTGCTCAGTTTTGGCGGGAACCCGTTGCATTGTAATTTGCGAGCTGGTTTGGCTTCGACGCCTGACGCGGGAGGATGATCTGGAGACGTGTGCGTCCCCGCGAGAGCTAGCGGGGAAATACTTCTGGACGATTCGCGAGGAGGAGTTCTGTGTGCGAGCCGCCCATGATCACTCGGCACACGTCGAAGATGTTCGTGATGGAAGGTCAAGAGGTCAGTTTGAGATGCCGCTCCGTCTGGAGACCCTGAGCCGACCGTCCATTGGGTCAGTCCTGACGGGAAGTTAATCGGTAACACCTCCGCGCACCGTGTGCTACCGAAAACGGCTCTCTGGATATCTTGACGGCTACGGTGAAAGACTCCGGCGTGTTCACATGCATCGCGTCCAACGCTGCCGGAGAGGCTGCGGCTCCGGTGGAATTAGTCGTTAACCCTTCGCCGCATTATGACCCCAAACTGGAGCCTGAACCGAACCGTCGGACATGCCGACGTCCATAAAGTCCAACAGTAGTGGAAGTGGCGGCCAGTCTCGAGCTGATCAGCGGGTCAGTGTCTCCGAAATAACCTCAAGCTCAGTGATGATCCGCTGGCCTCCTCAAAACCACATCCCTGGAGTTCGCATGTACCAAATCCAGTACAACAGCTCCACCGACGACATCCTCATATACAGGTGAGCTTCGTTCACAGATTCTGTTCTCTATGATTTGCACCAGTGTTATTTTAGTCAGGGTTATTATAGTTAACTAAATCTGAAACTTTTAGACTACACAATAGTTTTTGTCTGATATGATACTCACCGTGTCAGATTACGTGCTTTTGACTCCTAAATCCTCGGTGTTGTGGACGAGAAACATGTAAGACTACACAACCAATCATCACTTGTCGTCTTTAAGAACGTGCGTGATAAAGGCGGATCTCAGCGTCTGAACTTATGGAAACAAGAATGTAAATAGCTTTCCGTCCTATGTGATTTGCACCAGTGTTATTTCAGGGTACATTTACACGACAACAGTATGCTTAAAACGGAGACGTTTTTCCTTTAAGTTTTCAGCGTACAGACGAAACGATTGTCAAAACAATGCCCATTTACACAGATCCGCAAAAACGACTAAAAACACTGTATTCTGCTGCCATCGTCTTCAGAGTTTCACGTTTTGTTTTTTTACACGGACGGCATTTTCAAAAACGTGCACATTGAAACCTGTTTATAAAAGTTTGTCTTTTCAGGCATTCAAAACGATGTGTGTAAACGAATGGCCAAAACGCATAAAATATTTACGTTTTTAAGTTGAAAATGGTGTCATGTAAACAGCTTTTACTCAGGGTTATTGTTGTTAGCTAAACCTGAAACGTTTAGTACTACACAATCGTTTTTTGTCTGTTATGATACTCACAGTGTCAGATTATGTGCTTTTAACTCCTAAATTCTCGGTGTTGTGGACAAGAAACATGTAAGACTACACAACCAATCATCACTTGCCATCTTTAAGAACGTGCGTGATAAAGGCGGATCTCAGCGTCTAACTTATGGAAACAAGAATGTAAATAGCTTTCCGTCCTATGTGATTTGCACCAGTGTTATTTCAGGGTAGGTTTACACGACAACAGTATGCTTAAAACGGAGACGTTTTTTCATTTAAATTTTCAGCGTACAACGAAACCATTGTCAAAACAATACCCATTCACACGTATCCGCAAAACGACTAAAACACTGTATTCTGCTGCCATTTCGTGTTTTTGTTGTTTACATGGAAAACCAATTTCAAAAAGTGCACATTAAAAGCTGTTTGCGTTTTCAGGCACCCAAAACGATGTTGTTGTGTAAACGAACTGCCAAAACATATAAAAGTTTTACGTTTTTAGTTGAAAATGGTGTCGTAAAAATAAATTGCTAGTTAATACCACTAACCAGGCTCAAAATAGCCCCACACTAACACAGTAACATAATGAGGGTCCATACTGTACATACATACAATGAGAACTTTGTAAGAGTACAGACTGTTTAATAAAATATATTTTATAAAGACAGTGCACTTTCATGTATACAGGTGGCCCCAATCTTTGGAAAACAGTCTCGACAAGTTGAACCACGTAATAGCGTATATGCTAAACAGTTTGTGGAGAAAAACTCTCATTCGATTATCTTGAAAACAAATCTCAGAGAACGGTCGACTAGGTACCGATGTTTTATTAGACCAGAGGTTTATTTTGTGCCGAGTTCTCCTTTAATGCTATGCCAGCACCAATACCATTGTCTCCTTCGTTTCGCCATGTTTGAAAGCTGTGTATGGAAGTGGTCAATGTCACAGATGTGACTGAACCCGTCGTGGAGGACACAAAATGATAAACATGCTACTCTTTCTGTCATCATATCATGAAGCGTTGCAGACACTGTTGTCATTCACTATGACAAACTATATACTATATTTCTGTTATTAATTAAATTGTTGTTAAAGTTTAAGTAATTGTGTTGTGTTTTATCTCTTTATATATATTATTAATTTTAATTTCAGTTTTAGTTATTTCACTACTTCAACCAAATGAAAATGAGCATCCTTAGCAACTAGCTGGAGTAACGTTAATTTAACGTCTAGTAGCAGCATTTAAGCGTTTAAGTTTTAGTTAAGTATAATAGTGCAGGTTTGCAGTGATTTTATCGGTGATTAGACAGCAGACAGCACTCATGTTTGTGTACTAAGGACGTGAGCGGCGTGTCTTGAACGTGTTAAGGCTAAAATGCTTTTATTTTAATCGATGCCTCTACACTGGAGGCCGACAGACGCACTATTGATATTTTTGATGCACTTCTCCAGACACCTTATCATCCCCTTCCATAAGAAATAAAATGACTTTACCAACAGTAATTAAATGATTTACAGATATATGTAATACTGTTTTTTTTTTTATTCAGAGCCAGCTCATGGTTTCTCTTCTCTCTGATCTACTCATTTAAATCAGCTTTTGCCTCTAATGTATTCCCAGTTGCAGGAAAATCAACATTACAATAATTATTATCATATAATTAAGTTAAAAATAAAGTTGTGTACATAAGTTATTCACCCGGGTCAAATATCAAGCTCACAGTTGGTTCTGCCTGCATAATCGTGCATTTTGAAGAGATTTATGGAAACATTGCAATGTGACATGGGGATTACAGCAGTTTAAGATTAAATCAACGTCAAGCCAAAAACATGCAGTTTCGCAAAGAAGATTGTTGATATGAAACTCATAAATGCGACACTTGCCGACGGTAGTAAAAAAATCTCTCGTTCTGTAACGCAATATTTGAGAGCGCTCTGTGGACTGGACTATCTCCCCAAATGGGTTTTGAATACTGGGTTATTCTGCATTAGATAAACAAATCGATTCTGTCTTTGTTCAAAGGGAAAGGCTGGCATCTGAGATGGGGGTGTTAATGGCTTATGGCGCAATCCTATTCAGATAGTGGATGAAACATTGCAACTCCTCTGATGAATACAAATGGACCTCAATGATTGCCAGCTAACAAAGACACAACAATATCATGAATGCAATGTATGAAATACATCCATACTTTAGTTCTGTGCTAATCAAAGCGTCCTCCGACGGGAACGGCTGTTTCGGGTCTCCGCTCTACATGTCGGAAAAGCTCTTGAAGGATTTTCATTAGTGCGCTGACAGATTGGCTTCCACGGTAATACTTTCAGCCTGATGCAATTCAAACCGAATTTTGCAAAGCAGGATCCGCAAGCAGACGCATTGACACCCTTCAATAAATCACAGCGCTTGAGGTGCACCGAGGAAGACAATAATAACAGAATAACAATAGAAGCGCTTGACCTCGTTTCTGATGCTCCAGAAAGATTACAATAAAGGCGTATTTGCATTGATGTTGAAATATGTCCCACATTCAAAACCCAATCTTTCGCTTTGTGCCATATGAAGAGGATATGTTTTGGGTTGCATGTCGACAAACCATGCTCCTTTTTAGCATTCAGCCGCGGCTACACTCCCCGTGACGGCCATGACTCCTCACTGAAGGCGTCTGTAAGGATGTAATTAACTCCTGCAATAATCCCTGTGGATAGATTAAGAGAGAAGAAAAGATACATACAGAAAGCAATTTGCTATTAATTATGGAAAAGGCAAGGGGAGTTCTTTGGTTTATAGAGCTGCAGAGTAATCTAAAAGTCTTTCAGAATCAATTAGGAGTGCATGCGGCAGACTCCCCGTCCGACAGCGAGAGCACGACTGCGAGATGGTGGCCGAGGTGAGAATATAGAGTGTGAACTGTGAGCTGAAAAGACAGGTTAAAGTTGAAGCGGTGTGTGTGTGTGAAAGAGCGCTGGAGGCTCAGTGTGCATGATGCCAGACGCAGACCTGGAAGAAGAGCAAGGTGTGTGTCAGACATCAACATGCGTTCTCTTCAAGCCACTGGCTCTTCTTGGACATGTTGCTCTACTGTGTGCATTTACACTGCAGGTCTTGATGCCCAAATCCGATTTTCTGACTATATCCGTATTTTGAGGACCATCTTTTAAAAGTGACATTTACTTTATACACTGCTGAAACTACCAAATGTAGACGTTCTGACCCGGAAAATTAAGTAAAACAGAGCGAAATGCAATGGATGCGGATGCAAATAATTCCTGGTTCAGATTACACGATTTTAGCATGATTTTGGCACAATCCGTTTGACGTAGGGTGTCATGGGGATTCGTAAACGACAACGGGCATCGTGACGCAGATTCGATCGTATCATCTTGTATAGTGTGTCATAGTGGGCGTTAACCTACGCTTCTGCGATGCTTCACGACATCACGGCAAAAAGACTAGCATGTTTAATTTTTTTAACGGTCGTCCACGACGGTTCCGTCACATGTATGAGGTCGACCAATAGGAGCACAAAAGCTTTTCTGTACACAACTTTCAAAAATGCCGAAACGAAAGAGAGACGATGGTGTTAACGTTAAAACTAAAAGTAAAAATATATAAGAAAACAATATTTTACCTCAATTTCTTTTTGGAGGATTGACAACCCATACTGTCCTCTTCGAGCAATCCAGGAACGTGTCCATTGTTGGGTTTTCTTTGTTTACTTTTTTTTCTGAACACAGGACAGCCAATACAACACTCACTGCTTCATCCATTGTTTGTTTACGTTCGTTTGCAGAAGTCACTTGCTACTGAGTTTCGCATTCTCAATGACATCACGCGCACGTTAAAGATGGCATGCGATGACTGGTCAGGAAGCAACGTGTAGTCTGACATGTGTCTTGTCCTCGACACAGTCAAAATCGCGTAATCTGACTCAGTGACTATCGTAACAGACAAAAAAAAAATTTGTAATCTGAACCAGGCATAAAATTAGCCAGTGTTTTGCTTTTCACTAAATTTTAAGAAATCAGCTAAAAAAGTCAGCAAAACATTGGTCTTTGAGAAAAGAGGAGATCACATATCCCCATATCTCGTGAAATGTCTTCAAATATGGATTTATTTCTGTAACATCCCTGCATTTTTACCCACACCGTCTCTTCGCTCCACTCAAAACACATGAAACCTCCGCATTGCTCCACTTCGTCCTCCATCACGCCTATAATAAGTCATGTGATCTCAGTTGCAGGTATCCATCTGAGTTTACGTCCCTTTTTTAATGACGTACAGACTCGCATTTACTGGGGAATATCCGATTTGTCTGCTTATATTGCACACGCAAATGCACGTATCCGATTTATTCCCACTTATGAGTGAGGCCAGAATCCGGTCTGAGAAAATCGGAATCCATGCGGTTTTTTTTTTTTGGGGGGGGGGTTTCTGCTTACACGTTCACCAGTCATATCCGATCCGTGCCACATGAGAGGAAACAATCGGATTTGGGTCACTTGAACCATGCAGTGTAAATGGGGCCTAAATTTCACACACGCATATCGAAATCACGAATTTTGAAGGCGTTATGTTTATAAAAAAAATGTAAGTAACCAGATGTTACTTGGGGTGTTCATCAATTGTAAAAACCCTTCATTAAAACTTTATAGGAAAACCAGTGGCCTCATTGTGCCCTCGTCCCAGCAGCGCTCTATCACAATCAAATATTAACTTTAACTGTGATAACACTATAATCAAGTTCTTTACATGTGCTTTAGTATGGTAGTTAACACATCAACATAAGTGTACTTCTAAAAGCATGACAGGAAATTATTAAAACATATTTAAAATGTATTTTAAAGTAAAACTGATTGTTATAAAGTAACAATTTGACATAATTGCAAAGTGCACATTTCTAATGGCGCTTTTCCACACAGTACCAGTGGCAGCTCAACTCGCCTTTGTTTGGTTTTCTACTGTGTAAAAGTTGTACCTGTTCCTACTTTTTGCATCACTTCCTAGTATCGGCGAGCTAAGCCGATACTAAAATGTGATGTGAAAACAATGCCGACTGCTGATTGGTCAGAGAGAATCGTCACCATTCACTGCGTCGTCATTCCACGCACATTTTAAAATAGTTTGGCCGGAGATAGTTACTAAACTTACTACTATTATTATGGCAACTCGGAAGAATACGCCCTGGTCAATCGAGGAGAGGTGCAGACTTTCCTTAGTTTGGTGGCAGAAGAGAGGATCTAGCGAAGAAATTGATGGGGCAATGAGGAACGAATGGCGTCGATATTTGTGGCGGTACTGTCTGCGACTGAAAACGGAGCGAAGAGCGAGCCGAGTCGAGGAAAGCGTCATTAATGTGTACTCGTGTTTTAAGAAACATTCACTTAAGTGGCTTTTTATTTCATTAATGTTATATTATCTGCAAACGCACATTCCAATATATTAGGGCTGTCAAGAGCAATGAACAATTATTTTTATTGAATGAGTCGTTGAATCAGTGCCTTACCCGATCGATTGGCTCAAAACTCGGATTTATTCAGAAATCAGACACCGCTGACGTACAATAGTTCTGGCTTTACTGGTAATATTTTCATTGGCAAAATTGAGCAAAATCAGTCAATATTGTGTGAACTTTATTGATTTGTACAAAATCCATGTCACATTTGCACTCGTGCTTATCTGGGACAAAACAACACTCGTGTGATATTGCTTAACTATGTCATATGATATAAATATCAGATAAAAACTCAAATCTTACATTTTAGAGCCATTATTCCTGCATTATATAGACTCAATCAGTGAGTCATTGAATGTAAGATGAACTATAGGTCTGGGACAGTGTGCATTCAATTATTTTAATGTCATTTTTCCATGACTAATTAATTAGATGAACATGTTAAATTGACTATTAATATATATTTACAAGGGCTATATATATATTGTTTGCGTTCATTAAATTGATAAATATACCAGCACAGTCTTCAGAATTTCTCCCTTTGTGATTTACAGTATAGAACTGTTCCTTTAAAAAGAAGCTGTAGTGACGAGGGTCTCTGCTTAAGAATGCCACTGTTAGCTCTCATTATCTTCATCTTTTTCACATTCATCGTTGTCTTTCGCTCCCTTTATTATGTCCCTCTTTATTTGCATGTTATCATCATTAATTTGAGCGTTTTAAGTGTGTAATTAAGCTGTGCAAGCTCCTTCAGAGGACAGTGAGATGACAGGGTGACACATGTTCAGAAGCGCTCCTCTCCTCCACTTCCAGAGACAGAGGTGTGTCAACTCTGACCCAAACACACTGGGCAGAGAGAGAGAGAGAGCCTGTATCTCTCATTAGCACATGACACAGAGCTGAAGCTTCTTTAAACTAGCGCTGTATTAAAACTCCCTGACAGCTCTGTTAACAGTGTTTAACCGTTATGAGATATAAGACAAAGTTAGGACATTATAGGACAGCTAATCAGTGGCTTGTAAACATGTAAAAACAGTACATTTACTGTAATAAGTTATTCATGGAAGTTTTTGTGATAATGTATTCTATTTAAACTCTATTTTGTTAAATTGTTTATGATTGTGTTTTTGTAATTATTTGATTAAATTATGTATACCTGTACAAGTCATTTATTTTTATAAACTTATTTTTGTATATTTTATATTAATTTATAATATATTTAATTACTTATTGTGATACATTATTGTTTTATTAAATAATGTAATACATTTGTATTGAATATATTTTAATACTTAGTTTTATATTTTACATTAATTAAACATTCACTTATTAATAGCTGTTAATCTTGGATTTAAAATTTGACATGCTCTGGTTATTTATTTATTTATTTATTTATTTATTTATTTATTTATTTATTATTTATTTATTTATTTATTAAGAATAATTAATTTAAATAAAAGAATTTATTTGTGATACATTATTTGATTATTTTTCAGATTGGATTAATGCATACATTTTTATAAATTATGTAATAAAATAATTGTATTTTCAATAATGTATTTTTCAAAAAAATTATTGCACAATTATTACTTATTACTTATTTGTGATACATTATTTGATTATTTTTAGATTTTACATGAATTAAAAATGTCCTTAGTTAGCTGTTATAATAATATTCAGATTGGATCTGATGTACTGGTTATTGAAATACAACCCTAAAAATATATACATCAATATTTACTAGCTTTGTCATGTTTTACAATCTGTGATAAAAGTGTTTCTCCATCAAAAGGAAAGCATTGGGCCAATTCACTGCTGATATGGTGTAATTTCATATGTGTCTGTTTGTCAATAGCAATCAAAAAGAGCGAGCAGCTCTCAACAGTGTGTAAGCAGATAGCAGTATACACACTTACTCACACACACACACGTACACACACACTCATGCACCATTACCCTCACCGTCAACCCCTCGCTCACAGGCGCAGCTCGGCCAATTACCCGCGAGGTCAAATGCAAAAATATGCGGTCAAGCTCAGGGTCACACACACACACAGGGTGAGGAGCACGGCGTGACTCAGGTCTTCATCTTCATCTTCTCACCTCAGAGCATCAGAGAGAAGTGCAGCGCTGGACAGAGTCTGCTGAATAATGCATGCATATAACCACCAAACCTGCAGAAGCATGACACTCGCGCTCACGGGATTAGGACTGGCTTACACAGATTCAATAAATTAAAATTGGTAACAAAAATAATGCCTATATAATGCATCATAAATGTATTCATAATGAACGCTGCAATGCTAGATAAAATGCATGAGGCTAATTACCTGCTACACACGAAATAAGATGTTCATCTTGTGTTTTAAAAAAGTATACTTTCTAAAGGTATTTAAAAAGCATTATAAAGTATTATAACTGTTTCTCATTAAATCATGTACAAGACATAATGAATGCATTAAAATACTTTTATGATGCATTAAATATACAAAGAAAAACAAAAACTATGGGTTGTGATATGATGTTACAGTCAGATTATATTTCATAGAGTTTAACGTGTTTTATTTATTCACCAAAGCTTATTTCTTACGTGCATTTGCTGTTAATTGTGGACCCTGATAGCTATAATAAAATTACAATCATACACAAAATCTCCCCTTTTTTTTTTTTTTTTTTTTTTGCTAATGAAAAGGCACACAGACACAGTCTATCCGCTGCAGATGGCTCTCGGCACACACACACACGTTATGGCTAAATCTCAGTTTGACACGTGTCTCCCTTTGGACAGCACTGCAATATTGTAAACACTGTGTGTTCGTGACAGCCATCTGCCCTGATCTGAGATCTGTGGAGTTTAAAATAAAACACTCAGAACATTTGTTCACTTCACTCTCCTCACCGAGAGTTTGGAAGGAAATTGTTTAATGTTTTTTTTTTTTTGTCTCGTCTGCCAACCCAGAATGCATTTATTTGATTAACAAATACAGTAAAAACTGATATATTATTCCAATACACAGCTGTTCTCTATGTGAATATAGTAGTGTAGTTTATTTCTGTGATCAAAACTGAATCTCCAGCATCAGTGTCACATGATCCTTCACAAATCACTCTAATATGATATTATTGGTGTTATTATTATTATTATCGATGTTTTCAAATTATTTTTTTGTTGTAAAAACCATGAATAGACAGTTAAAAATAAAAGCATTTATGAAATATAAATCTTTTGTAACATTTTAAATGTTTATAATATATTTACCGTCGCTTTTGATGTTGTTGTTTTTATTCACCCTCATAATAAAAGTATTAAGTTAATTTATCTTGTTCTTTTTAAATCTTACCCAAGAGTTTTGAATGTTAGTTAATCACGGTTTCCACAAAAATATCTAGCAGCACTGTTTTCAACATGGATAATAATCATAAATGTTTGCATTAAATCATCATATTAGAGTGATTTCTGAAGGATCATGTGACACTGAAGACTGGACTAATGATGCTGAAAATTCACAGGAATAAATTGCATCTTACAATATATTCACATCAAACAGCTATTTTAAATTGTTGTATTATTTCACAACTTTCACTGTATTTTAAATAAAATTAAAGCTGCGAGCAGCATTTAGAGGGGTTCAAGCATTTAAGGCCTTTATGTGCATTAAAGACATTAAGTTTTATTTAACCACTGCATCATAGATGGAAAAGACCATTTAAGCCAACACATGCAATTTACCATATGGTTTTCAAAGCTTTGTGACGGTTATAGCGCCACCTATGGTCCGATCTCCATAAAACTTTGCATGCTTCTTCACCATGTTGCCCCTTTTCTAAATGACCCTGTTACAGCCACGCAGAATGATAAAAGTACTTTGTTTCGATAATTATTGATCTAGAGAGTCCAGAGAATTGCCCTAGACTGGTTTGGCTCTGATCGGGCAAAAAACCAGGGACTAGTTCGCAAAAGTAGGTTTTCGACAAAATTCGACATTGGAGATGTAAATGTTGCCCGTCTTGTACCAAGGATCACAGGGGTGTAAAAATCTTGAGTCCACCTATGGGCCAGTCGGGGTCATACACTGATTTGAGGCCTACCATCTGGCCAGGTTTCAAGTCTTTTGTCTTTTGATGCATTTGTTTTACCTTTTAATGTTCAAGACGTCTTTTCTCTCTCCGTCTGTCTCTCAGGATGATCCCCGCCTCTCATAAGTTGTTCACCCTGAGTGATCTGGCCTCGTCGCGGGACTACGAGCTCTGTGTCCTGGCGGTCTACGACGACGGCATCACCTCTCTCACCGGCACGCCATTGGTCGGTTGCGTGTCCTTCGCCACTGAGCGCGAGTTTCGCCACTGCCGCTCCATCCACGACCAGTTCCTCGGTGGCACCATGATCATCGTCATCGGCGGGATCATCGTGGCCTCGAGTCCTCGTCTTCATCTTCATCCTGCTGATGAAGTATAAACTGCACAGTCAGCACTACAAGCAGAAGGTGGCCCGCGTCAGTAGCGTTTGTTCTCAGACCAACGGAGGCCAGCAGGGGGCGTCATCGGGCCCTCCTCCCAGATCCTCGTCCTCCTCGGGATCCGCCAACAAGCCCTCCGTCCCGCTCGGGTTCGGACCGACAAGACGGGCCGCACGGCCTGAGACGGGGGTTACGGGGCGCTGAAAGGAACCACGGTTGTGGACTTGAACCCGGAATACGGGAAATCCGTAAAAGATGACGACTCCATATCGCAATAACACAGGTGTTCAATCCCGCCACCACTCCATTCTCTTCACACCTCAACCCATTCAATTTTGTTTTCTGTTGCCACGTCTTACTGAGGATTTCTTCCGTCCAAGGTGAGGACCATGTATTTATTATGTTTTTCTCCTCTCCTCTATCTGTAAGGATTGTTGTTGCTAGGTAACCGGTTGCCAGCGTGATAGAACATCCCCTCAGTGCTGATGCAGAGATTTACCAGTTCTGTTAATTAGACCTCCTTTAATGGGTAAATTACAGACGTACCGGCTCTGCTGTCTGTCTGTGTCAGGGCGACCGGCCTAAAAAGATTTCCCGAACGGTACGGTGCGCTTGAGATCACTATTTAAATTGATAGCCTGACAGTTGTTAAGTTCAATAGCATGCATTTAAATTACAAAGGCATAAAATTGAAACGCTTGGGATGTTTGCAGGAAAGTCATATTTGCACATTAGCCTGATGTGTATGTTCTGCATATCCCTGCTGAGTTCCCAATACTGCTATTTCCCTTTGCGAGAGCAGCTCATGCGTCTAAATATTGGTATTTTGCAGAGACTTCATATGAATTATCACTTCATCACAGTATCATGAGTCCAAGCGAGAGTTAAAGGAGTAATTCGCTTTTAAAAAACCTTTTGCTGATAATTTACTCACCCCCATGTCATCCAAGATGTCCATGTCTTTCTTCAGTCGGTTTTTGAGGAAAACATTCCAGGATTTTCTCCATATAATGGACTTATTGGGAACCAAACGGTTCAAGATCCAAATGATAGAGTTGGGGTACTCTGAACTCTGGACTCTAAGTCCAATTTTGAATAAACTCGGACTTGTCACGCACTCGGATGAATTTGTACTCGGGGCTTGACACGGACTCTGACATTTTAGACTCGGAAAAATGTCCGAAGTCCAGTCAAGTCCGGGCACTGGAAGGATGCATTATTCAAAAACGAAGCACGAGCACGAGCTTTATCCTTTTGCAAATCACATCATAAACAAAGTCTAGACGCGATATAAATGAGAGATTCACTGTGCAGTGTGGATAACTTCAGTGTTTATGACGACTTTTTCTTTCGCACTGGAAACAAGTGAGGGACTCGTACACAATCATTACAAAGGTGTAAATTGTTAAAAAATGTAACCAATATTACTGTAATACAATATTACTCTTATGACTGCTAGTTGCAAAGTTATATATAGTTTGAAGTGGACTATTGAAATAACGTGCAACACATCCAAGCTCATTTCATTTGAGGGAAGTAAAGTAGAAAACTACATTTCCATCCCCTTTCCCTGCTAACACCAGCACAGCGGCAGCACTAGAGGCATTGGTTTGTGTTGGAGTTGTATTTGTATTCAGTCAAAGCCGTGACGCCCTTGGAGGCTCGATCTCTGTTGGCTTGGCTCCTCAATCTTACATCACAGCGATGGACCACCTCAGCTCTCGGGTTCAAGAGATGAGTAATCTAACACACGCAGGAGAGAGCATCTCAGTGAGCTGGTCACGGATGCCTTGGATGGAGGATGAAGCGGATCAGGATGACAGACATCTCAAGTTTATGACATATCACCTTTATTGACCCGCAAAAACGTCCATCTTTTAATCCAGAGCTCGAGCCCAGAAAGCAGCACCTCTGGATCACATCTGGATCATTTTTTGCCAGGAGCCAGTGTTTGAAATTAACTTATTTACCATTCAGAACTTATATTAGCAAAAACTGCCTATCATATGCACGTAAAAACTCATTTCCGTGTATAAATTGCACGATAAAACACAATGTGTGCTATAGAGACGCATTTTCATGTCAGAAACAACTCAGATTATAATCCATGAATTTACTGTTTAGACCTTAATAGATTTAGTATTAATACTGATTTTCTTATGCATGGTACCATACAAATATCAGTGATTTATCTTTTAAAACAGCAAGTATTTAGAAATAAACTCAATGTGTATTAATAATTATTTTAATAAAATTTTACAATAAAAATAAAAATATATAATAACTATTTTTGTTCTAAAAAAAGTTTTATCTTTTAAAACAGCAATTGTTTAACAATAAAACTGATGTGTATTAATAATTATTTTTAATAATGTTTTACAATAAAAATACAAAAAATAAAATATAATAACTATTTTTCGACTAAAAAAGTTTTATCTTTTAAAACAGCAATTATTTAAAAATAAACCTAATGTGTATTAATAATTGTATTTAATAATATGTTTTACAATAAAAATACAAAAAATATAATATAATAAGCTATTTTTGTACTAATAAAGTTTTACATTAATTATGAAGTAAATGCATGTGCACATTTTAAGGATGTAGTATTATTCTCTAATGTTGGAAGCTCCTTTTCTGAAGTCGTTTGTGAGTTACGAGCCAGTGAGTTTATATGGGTTATTTTCAAACCTGTATCTCAGTTGAGTGCCGATTCATGATCTAACGTTTTTGATGGACCACAATTGATTAAAATGCAGGTCTTGTTTCTAAAATCAAATCACAAGAGGAGCTCCTTCTCCTGTTAGCTTCTGATGGATTTACATTTCCTTTTGCTCGGCGTGAAATGGGGCAGATTAGGCCGCGGAGGGGATGAGAGATACGAGGCCTGGAAAAGAGCTACGGAGATAGCAAACGCGCTATGATGGAAGAAAAAGGGTTGATATGAGTATTGTGATGGGGGTTTAGAGATTGAAGATAAAAGGGTAAAGGCCTCGTCTCTCAGATATTGAGACAAATGGGTTGATCTGTGGGGTGAGATGTTGCAGAATACCAGAAGACCCACAGTAGAAGGCAATTACTATTTGTTCTCCGCAAAATGAGCCGCAAGCTCTCTTCTTTCCCTGCCGACAGCCGTTCGCGAGCCCGAATCCCTCCAGGCTGAAGCAGGGCACGCTGAAAATAGCCATCTGAGTGAGGCCTAGCATTAGCGAGCTCGCTGCAGATAACTTAGCTAACCGCTACATATCAGGCCTCGGCGTCTCTGTTAGTTCTGCAAATCTGGGAGGAAAGTCTGAGCAAATTGATGATGGTTGGAGTTAATGAAGTCGTTAAATGTCTAATTAGCATGCGCTATGAATAGTCACTCACTCTGTCTGTTTATGCAAGCTCAGCCGGTGTTGTGAGATTTGTTTGCGTATGCCTGGGTGCCGTTTCTTCTGGTACGGATTAAGTTTAGTGCCATAATATTTGCTGAAATGGCACTGTTAACGTCTATGTTTGCTGGACAAAGCCAAGCTACAAATGCAATTATAAAGTTAGTCATTTATTTTACATAATTTATTCATTTACATTTCTGCATCTGCCAGCTTTTATCCAAAGCGACTTGCAAGATGTACATTTGATTAATACAACTGACATGGTTAGCAGCTATCATAAATCAAGAGCTACAGGAGTAATGAGTGAGTGAGTGAGTGAGTGAGTGAGTGAATGAGTTAGTTAGTTGAGTTAGTTAGTCAGTTAGTGATAGTGAGTTAGTGATAGTTAGTTAGTTAGTTAGTTAGTTAGTTAGTTAGTGTTGCAATTGATAGTTAGTTTGTTTGTTAGCTGGTTGGTTGGTTTATTTATTAGTTAGCTGATTAGTTAGTTAGTTAGTTCAGTTCAGTTAGTTAGTTAGTTAGTTAGTTAGTTAGTTAGTTAGTTAGTTAGTTAGTTAGTTAGTTAGTTAGTTAGTTCAGTTAGTTAGTTAGTTGTAAAAATATAATTACACTTTATTTGAAGTACTTCTTTATTGCACATAACACATTTTCTTAATAGTTAGTTAGTTAGTTAGTTAGTTAGTTAGTTAGTTAGTTAGTTAGTTAGTTAGTTAGTTAGTTAGTTAGTTAGTTAGTTGGTTAGTTAGCTGGTTAGTTAGTTAGCTGGTTAGTTAGTTAGCTGGTTAGTTAGTTAGCTGGTTAGTTAGCTAGCTAGTTAGCTACCTAGCTAGTTAGTTAGCTGGTTAGTTAGTTGGTTGGTTAGTTAGTTAGTTAGTTAGTTAGTTAGCTAGTTAGTTAGTTAGTTAGTTAGTTAGCTGGTTGGTTAGTTGGTTGGTTGGTTAGTTAGTTAGTTAGTTGAGTTAGCTAGTTAGTTAGTTAGTTAGTTAGTTAGTTAGTTAGTTAGTTAGTTAGTTAGTTAGTTAGTTAGTTAGTTAGTTAGTTAGTTAGTTAAGTTAAGTTAGTTAGTTAGTTAGTTAGTTAGTTAGTTTACTACAAATCTATTAACATATTAGATAGTCATACTGAAGAGTTACATCACATTTTAAATAGTTTTAAATCACACTTTTACACTTTCAGGGAGTCTATAAACACACTCAGATTATACCTGATATCACATCAGAGGTGGTCAGCAGAGACAGGTCACTGTTTAAACGCCTCTTGTGATCAGATTTCAGTGGGAGACACTTATAATATCAATGTTTCCTGGAATCGAATCCCTCAACTTTAGTGTTGCTAGAGCCATGACATGCTTGTTAGCTACATGAACTAGCAAATAAAGGCTAAAACACACAGAAAAACTTAGCATTTATGTCACATGCATTTCTGACTCTGAATGTAGTTAAAACATTATAGACCCCTTTTAGACCTGCAATGATCACCTCAAGATGGATGTAAGGCGTAAAAATGTATAATAATCACTTTATTGTGATGTCTTTACTGTCTTTTTCCATTACCTTGCTTATTCCTTTGCATGTGGAATATTAATACCTGTTTAAATGTGTTCTGCTGAATCTGATCTCGTTCCTCTGTTGTTTTTCAAGGCAAACTCACAGTCTGGGAGCTGAACGCAGAACGCCAGATTAAATGTGATCGGATCTAATCTATCAGCTGCGGTCGGAAGGCAAACAACCGGTTCTCCGTGTTCAATACTTTATGCAAGACTCTCCAGACCGTGGATATTATTACGTGCCTCTTTGGTGCATATGTTTCATTTCAAACCAGAGGTTAATGCCACAGAGAGAGGAATCATCACTTCATTTTATGGAAGAGACATTGAAACTGTTTGGGAATACGTTGCGGTTGTTTTTTTTGTGAAGATGTGGGAAATGTTATGACAGAATATCAGTGTTAAATAGCCGAGCTTCGATCTCTGCGATGGTCCAGTGCCAGAGGATTGCATCAGTGTGGATTTAATGTTCCCCCGGATCCAGACTTATCAAAGTTCGATGAAATATTGATGAGTCGGTATCAAGTTAACATTTGTGGACCGTCTGGAGCACTTTATTATGGATTCCCTCTGTATTGTCTCAGCTAATGACTCTCTCTCTATCTCTCTGCTCTCTTATTGGGAAACTGAACACTTGGATCGATATCCAGCTGATTAACAAACATGGCGAGTGTGTTCTTGGGATCTGGAGATTAGGTCAAACAGGAGAGGAACATTGATTATCACAATGCACTAAAACTTTCTGAATCTGCCGTATCAACGAGGATTGACGGTAAGACACTTTTGAGAACTCAATATGTGACGACAGACGACGTGAAAGCGGCGCTGAACACACTGAAATAAACACTGTTCTTGTTTCCCTCCAATTGACCGTGGATCGTATTTGTATGTGAAGTACACCTTCAGCCATCTCTGATTTTAATCATTTGATTTCAAGGAGAAAATAATAATAATAATGAAAAAAATAAACATGGGATGGAATTTTATGCTTTCATAGGTACTCTATGTGGATTTATAAAGAAATAAAGTATTTTTCTTCAAGGCTTGTGGGAAAGACTTTTCATTAACTCGTGATTTGATTATTTGATTATTTTCATAATGAAACATATTGAAAGGGTTTTTTCCTCTTCAGGGCTGAATGTAATGGAAGTTAAGTCAAGCATATGCCAGTGAGTCTTATGCATTACTCATAATCTCAATATTCTAGAGAGACTGTTTGTCTTCTTGCACTATGGAGTGTCAAATGTTTACAAATGCATGGATTATTTGTAGCCTAAAGCGTTTATGCTAAGTCGTAATGACTCGTATGACCACATGATGTCACTGCACACACACTAGCTCTGGACTGATGACTTGCAGTTTCAAGATGCATTTGGTGCTCAAACCTCCACAGCTTTAAAATCAGGCTTTTAAACTGAAAAACTAATTGCAGTATGCTCTTTCTTATTTTGGTATTGCTTATATGATTGAATAAGTAGTCAAAAATGGGTAACACTTTACAATACGTGTGCACTAATATGCATTAATTCATGCTTAACTAATGCACAGATAATCATGAGGTTAATGTATAACTCATGAAGAACTAAACCATTAATTAATGATTACTGCATCAGCAAATAATAAAGAGTCTATATGATTAATAGATTAAGTAATACATGAATTGCTATTAATTCAATGTGTCATTGTGTATTATTTCCTTAACAATATTGTTATGAACTAATAGTGTAAATTAATGTGTTAATTGCAACAATTAGTAAAGCTATGCACTTCAATTCCAGTTGTCATAATTAATCATTAGCTTAATGATATGCAAAGGTATCATTATGTCATTTAGTAATTGTAATAATTTGCACATGAATTTGCACTAACAATGAAGTAATTAATCCTGTATTAATGCATATTAGTGTACCTGTCATATTATCTGGAAGTTGAAATACAAGGCTTTGGCTCATTCTGGTAATTAACATATTAATTAACACTATTAGTAAAAAAATGAGTTATTATGGAATTAATCCACAATTACATATTTAATTAATAACAATTAATGTATGAACTGATACAGTAACCTTACAGACTCTTAATCAGTTCCTAATGTGGTAATCATTAATGAATAGCTTAGATAATCTTAGTTACACATTAATTCAGTATTAGCATTAGTTAAGCATGAATTAATGCTTATTAGTACCGTATTCAAAGTGTATTATTTGCATTATGAAACTTTCTAGGTTTATTTTGTTAAGCTAGAAAGGAAAGACACACGTTATCTTATTTTAGATTCTGCTCCTTGTGATGACGACAATCATGCGAACCCCCTGCCGATACTGAAAGAGTTTCAATGATAATCACAATGTTTGTGGATTCCTTTAGACTAATACCCCAGAGAGGTTGAAGTCATCACGCTGTGGCTGCTTTTACCCACAATGCCTCAGTTTGTCGTTATAGGGCAGTTATCAGAGTGAATGTGCCACACAGAGGCCGTGGACGGAGAGTGATGTCTTCTGATAAACATGCAAATGAATCCTAATGCTAAAATTACACAAATGTTGACCACTGCAGGGCATCGTCGCTTCTCAGATCTCTCCAACACACACACACACACACACACAGAGATGCCCTGAGAAACCATGCTCACTTCTGTGATATTTCTAGCTTTTGCATCTTTTGTTGGTGAGTTCAAAGCTTACGGTAAAATCATTGTTGGCAGATCTCAAGACAAATGCTTTATTTATTTATTTATTTATTTATTTATTTGTTTGTTTGTTTATTTGTTTATTTGTATATTTATTTATTCACAAAAACATGTACCTGGTTTGTCCAGTGTAGTTATGTCCATATAAATAAATAATAGTAAATAAATATATATATATATATTTAAATATATATATATATATATATATATATATATATATATATATATATATATATATATATATATATATATATATATATATATATATATATATATATATATATGAATCCAGGCAGATGTCTTTTCAATTATTATATTTTTTACAAATATAATTTTAAAGACCCAAAATACATGTTAAAAAATAGATTGTTTTATATTTTATTTTATCATTGGCAAATGTATTTTTTGATAATTATATTATTTTACAAATTTAATTTAAATGCATGAAAACATTTAGGAAATAATGAATACATCAGGGATGCATATTAATTTATTTATTTTTTAGGGAAAATGTCTCTTAATATATATATATATATATAGATATATATATATATATACACACACACACAAATTTGATTCAGTGTCTGAACTAATTAATTCTCTCTCTCTCTCTCTCTCTCTCTCTCTCTCTCTCTCTCTCTCTCTCTCTCTCTCTCTCTCTCTCTCTCTCTCTCTCTCTCTCTCTCTCTCTCTCTCTCTCTCTCTCTCTCGCACCATTATAGGCCCAAATAAGCGGCTTTTTTCTGCATATTATCCCCCAATAAAGCAGCCTGTGACTGGCCGTATTTATAAACGCTTCATAAGCAAGAACAAAGTGTCCAGAGTGAGAGAGTCAACAGTTCACACGCAGAGCTCTTCCCTCTCTCCTCTCTCTCCGCGGTCTCAGCATAATGGCCGGCGACTCCCCACACACACACACACACACACACACAGCCGCGGTTCAGTGTAATCTGATCAGAGTCTAAACAAGCTGGAATAAAAAAGAGTTCCCCAACACAGCCGAGGGTGTGCTTGTCTGAACGGTGTGAGCGTCTGATGTGTTCAACTGCATGCCTTCAGGTCATATCTCATGATGTTGCACATGTACTGTTGTACAGAGACTTCACTAAAGCTCTACTAAACCCCATGATTAGTGAAGCTCTGTCAAACAGCTGGCCGAGTGTTTGCTTCTGCTGGTAATTAAACACCATATTATGATTTTGAGGTGCTGTCTGGAAGCAAGCCTGAAGATATTCAGCACAACACGTTTCATATTGTGTGTTCTCAATTCAACACGGGATATTGATGAGAAGCTGTGATCGTTTCTGAAGCACTGGCTCGCTTCCAACTTCAAATGCGCTTCGCTGTGTGTTACGAACATAAGGGCTGGTTTTTAATTATTAGTTATTTATTTGAAGTAAAAACACACAAGAATGTGCCTTAAAAGTGACTCGCTTACAACTTTCATAATGCAATTAAAACAACACCGTGAGACATGAACGATTCAGTCACAGATTTCAACAGTTTAGTGTTAGCATACCGCTAAGCTTACCTTACGCTCACATATTTAGCAACACTTTGTTGTATGTTGAATGCAATTAAATGACAAAAGTGTATTTTAAACTTATATTAATTGCAAATTTCATGATTCAATTGTCTTTAAAAATGTTGTTAAAGTTGCTGCTGAATGTACTGACAGGCATTTATGATAATCTAAAAATAAACTGCACCGTTATGTAGGCTATATTGATCCGTCACGTGTTTTAAAATCTATTTCACACATTTGTCATGATGAAGTTGCAATATACTAACTTTAAATGTAATATTGAATAACACATATGGTTAAAATTGTAATCAAGTACTTTATGTTTTAGTATGTTAATCAACACATCAAAATAACTTCTTTAAAGCACAACAAAAGATTATTAACCATAGGCTATTGAACTTTTATTTTAAATTTAATTACAAAGTGCAGATTTTAAAAGTGAACTTTAACTTGTGCTCTTATTTTATAACATTAATATCTACTATAGTTATTAAAAATATATAAATGCCTACTATGTGATACAAAACATCAGTTGCACAGCCGAGCTCACTGGGTTTTGGCACACAGCCAGTGTCGTCGGTACAAATGCATTAAAGAAATGTGTATTTCCAGCTGTTATGTCAGCCATGGTTTGGCAAATTTCACGTGATTGACGTCTTGTCTATTCCTGGGGATATATGCTGCTGTCTTTGAAGGTTTCCTAGCTGAGGATCTCACACAGTAAGGATCATTGTGAGGCTCGCAAAGACGCAGATTAAGTCCGAGGGAACGCATTATCATGATTGTCTTGTGCCTGTTGGCTATTTAGGGAGTTTCCCCTTCATACTTGGGACTTTCCCTCCTCTGTCAGCTCAGAAATCACCACAGATACCCATCATGCACTGCACAAAGAGTGTGCACACTGGCTCTTCCCTCTCCATTAAAAAGTTCTCAAGAAAGCCAATGCAAAGTGCACTTTTTAATCTTAAAGAACATGCACTACAAGAAACAAATTAAAGAGGATAAATGCCAACGCAAGAAATGCATTAGGTAGTCATTTAATGGTTGATTATAGCCAAAGTTTGCCTTTAGCTTTAATTGATTTTTTGCGTCTGCAAACACGCGGGCATTTAGCAACCACAACAGAAACACTATCATTAAATATCCTGCAATGACCTTTAAGTGGAAATCATGCAAAAACACAGAAGATTCATTCGTCTCGAGTGCTTACATCCGCTGATTCGTCTCTTTCAGAGCTGGTGTTTTTGTGAACGTCTTTCAGAGGCGTCAATCTGGAGGTCTTTTAGAAACGGCAAATGCCAAAGCCATTACGGGCCGAGAGCCAGGCCCAGTGGTGAGCCGTCTGATTGAGAAAGCCTGGAGCAATCCCATCGGTAACACTTACAATACATGTGCACTAATATGCATTAATTCACACTTAACTAATGCACAGATAATAATGAGTTAATGTATAACTAATAAAGAACTAAATCATTAATTAATGATTACTGCATCAGCAACTAATAAAGAGTCTATATGATTAATAGATTAAGTAATACATGAATTGCTATTAATTCAATGTGTCATTGTGTATTAATTCCTTAATAACATATTTTATTAACTAATAGTGTAAATTAATGTGTTAATTACCACAATTAGTCAAAGCTATGCACTTCAACTTCCAGTTGTCTGCCTTAATTAATCATTAGCTAATGATTTTGCAAAGGTATCATTATGTTATGTACTTTACTTGCTGAGGCACATCATTATTAACTAGTCATTTAGTAATTGTAGTAATTTGCACATGAATTTGCATTAACAATTAATTAATTAATCATGTATTAATGCATATTAGTGTACTGTCATATTATCTGGAAGTTGAAATACAAGGCTTTGGCTCATTCTGGTAATTAACATATTAATTAACACGATTAGTTAAAAAATAATTATTATGGAATTAATCCACAATTACATATTTAATTAATAACAATTAATGTATATGAACTAATACATTAACCTTACAGACTCTTGATTAAGTCCTAATGTGGTAATCATTAATGAATAGCTTAGATAATCATTTAGTTACACATTTAATTCAGTATTATCTGTGCATTAGTTAAGCATGAATTAATGCTTATTAGTGTACACACGTATTGTAAAGTGTTACCATCCCATCTCTCCACTTTTAATTATTCATTTCTATTGGGGTATTTGAGGCCTTTCAATTGTTGTGTCCTTGAAACGAATGAGCGCTGCATGGCCGTTTGAACAGTTTTATGAGCTGAAATGGTTAAATATGCATATGCAATGTTAGTGATTTTGACTCTCAGTGAACCAAATGTTTTGATTCTATCCACTGAAAAGATTCGTTCATAGACTTCGAGTCTTCTTTTGACTTTTATGAGTGAGTCATTGAATCATTCAAACGACTACATGAATAAACGCATTATTTTCTGCCATTTTATCTACTACTGTGGTTGATAAAGTACCATAAAAAAGCAACCTAAAACAATTTAGTTACAACTACATCCTTAAATAATTTTATGCCATCAGTATATATACGCATTCCTTTATTCTTGCTAAATGCAACTGATTTACACTAAGAACTGAAACCAGAGCCGTGAACTGCCACGCCTTGCACGCACGGGTTTGCGCAATTGCGCTGTATTTGTTTTCAGCCTATCCTTTTTTTCTAGTCTTGTAATTATCGTGCCAATTTATTTGCGAAAATGAGTTTTTACGTGCATAGGCATGGGTTGGTCAGGGTAGGTTTAGTAGTGGTGTGAGGTTACGTGTGTATTATACGCAAATGAACAGCATATCAAATGCATGCGAAAACTGCATCTTATATGCACGTAAAAACTAATTTTCACATATAAATTGCAAGATAATACACAATGCATGCTTTCAGGGACACATTTACGCTTTAAAAATTTTTACGCTTTTTTTATTTAAGCTATAATTTTATATTTTAGTTATGTTAATTTCAGTTTAATTTATATTAATGTTTAGTCATTTTTATTAGTTTGTTTTTAAATATTGTTATTTATATTTATTTTTATAAAAAGTTTTTCAGCTAATATTTTTGCTTATTTTAATGTTCAATGAACATAAACTTTTTTAATAGTTTTAGTTAACGATAATAACCCTGCAGGGAGGTAAAAAGCCTCGTTTGTCAGTTCATTCATGTCCCTGTTCGTTTCATATGTTTGTGATTAATAAGTCTAGAGCTGTCTTTAAACTCTATTGTGTTTTTATGTGTGTGTACGGGTGACTTCTTTGATCTCAGCGCTCTCCAAATCCCCTCTGTCGCTCTGAAGGCTTAAAGGTCTCTCACGCTGAGGCGGCGACTGCTGGACGCACACAGATCTGGAGTAATGAGAGCGCTGAATTCAGAGGAGCGACTCACACTTCATTACGATCAACTAGCTAAAGGAAAATGCCCATATAGTCCTTAGGGTCAGGCTAAACCCATGCCTTCCTAAAAAAGATAATTGTATGTTAAAGTTCAAAATAAAGTCACATAGGTATAGGATCAAAATGACACAAGAAATGGTAACATCAACATTATTTGCAATGTTTTAAGTCAAATTGAAAAAACGTGCTGTAGCTGGGACACACTAGATGATTTTTTATTGTGAACGATTTTAAACCGTGGGTGACCACAGACATACAAACTATTTCAACCGATTTTAAAAGTTATAATCCTCTGAACGCACACACTCGACCACACACCTGCCGATAGTACTGATTAAACTGTGGCAGTTCCACAGACACATGATCTCACAGAAACTTATTTAAATTTTACGTGATTCTAGAAATTAAACGTGATTCTAGAAGAAAAACAAACACGGAGGACATGGATTATACAACACAGTCTCATGAAATGCGTATCTATACCACGAATGTCATTTCTTGTGGTATTTATACACCAAAAATCTTTTTTGCGTGTATATGCTACGCATGAAAAACCCTGGGGTAGGTTTAGGAGGGAGGGGGTGGGGATTTTGTGCGTATTATACGCCAAAAACGTGTGTATCATATACGCGAAAAACGCGTTTCCATATACACACAAAAACTGTTTTTGTGTATAAATGGCACGAGAAAAGACATTCGTGCTATAAATACGAACTTTCATGAGGTCGGCTTCGATAATACTGTTTGTTTGAAAGGATGCGAGATGCGGTTTGTAAAGCTGATACTGCGGGTATTCCATCAGAGGCAGCTCGATCCCAAATCATTAATATCAAACATGTTTATAAAATGATCGTAATGACACCAGTTGGTTGGTTATAACCCAATCTCACGACCAAGTCGTACGAATTCACGAAACGATTAAAAAGTGGCTTATCTGTAACAATCCATACGTTTATTTGTAACAATTCATATTTGTAACAATTTTGCTAAATCGTACATATTTTACAAATTGGCCAATTCGTATGAATTCGTACGAATGACCTACCCCTTACCCGCTCCTAAACCTAACCATCACGTGGGTTTAGACAAATCGTACAAATTCAAATGAGTGAGGTTGTACGATTAGTACGAATTTGACATTTTTTCATCATTTGTTGAATTCGTACGAATTGGGCGTGAGATAGTGATGTTGGTTACGACAAACCTCGAATTTGGCAAAGCCCCTGGCTCATTGGAAATGCAAATTGGGCCCAAAATCAGGCTTAAAATAATCAGGTACGGCCAGCATTAATGCGTAAGTTAACATGATAAAAATTCCCCAAAATGCAAATTCTGCCATTTACTCACCCTCATGTTGTTGAAAATCCATGAGACTTTCATTCATCAAAACACAAATGAAGATTTTTTTCACAAAACAAAAATCAAACAAAATCACAATGTGTCCTTATGTTTTGTGATGGATTTGCTCAACAGTGAAAATACTGTTATAAAATATATTTGAAACAAAGTTATGCAAAATACTGATAAAATAAATATTTATAGCCTATACAAAAATGTATTTTGGTACTTTGGGTGTAGCCGTCATAAGTGTTCAAGTAAGATCTAAAACCTTGTGTATGTAGAATTCATTCTATCAGAAAAATGCAATAGACATCAATCTGTATATAAATGCCACAAACACAACATTTGCCTAACTGAAAATCATTTGCATCCCTACAAACAGCATATGCACTCAAGAAATGTCAAAAAGGTTTTGTAATGAACTGAGAGAGCACTATATTGCTTCTAAACACATTTTTGTAGAAGAATACAGATGTATTTAAAGCACTGTCATTTGTAGTGTTTGCTTTTCATCCATTAAATGTGGAAGAGAAACACACTCGTACAAACACAGACCTCTTTGTAAACATACGTTAATTCAGGGGTCGGGGGATAGGAGGCACATCAAAATAAGTGCACGAGAAAGATTATCACAACCAAAAAGTACTTGATTTATAAAGTACTAAAAAGTCAAATATTTGATTTTGCATTAAAGTGCATTTGCTAAATGTGTCACTTATTAGGTACACCTTGCTAGTACCACATTTGACCCCATTTTGCCGTAATTGTTAAAGGAGTAGTTTTACACTTTAAAAAAAAAACTTTTGCTGATTATTTACTCACCCCATGTCATCCAAGATGTCCATGTCTTTCTTTCTTCAGTTGAAAAGAAATTTCAACTTTTTTGATGAAAACATTGCAGCATTTTTCTCCATATAATGGACTTCAATGGGAACCAAACGGTTCAAGGTCCAAAAGGGTTTCAGTGCAAACTGTTCAAAGGGCTTTAAACGACACCAGACTGATGAATAAGGGTCTTATCAAGCGAAACGATCACTCATTTAATAAATAAATAACAAAGTTTAAGTTTTATAAGCTCAAATGTTCGCTTGCTCTGTTCTGTGATGCGCGTCGTGACTCTCTTGTTCAAACTCGTTCATCAAAATGAACGAATCTTTTTTCGTGTCATTTGGTTCATTCAACGAACTAAATTGATTCAGGTAAATATTAGGTAATTTCGATGAATGAGTTTGTGTTTTTTTATTATTATTTTTTTTAATGAGCGATCGTTTCACTTGATAAGACCCTTATTCGTCGTCTGGAATCGTTTAAAGCCCTTTGAACAGTTTGCACTGAAACTGGCTTTTGGAGCTTGAACCGTTTGGTTCCCATTGAAGTCCATTATATGAAGAAAATCCTGAATGTTTTCATCAAAAACCTTAATTTCTTTTCAACTGAAGAAAGAAAGACATGGACATCTTGGATGACATGGGGTGAGTAAATTATCAGCAAATTTTTTTTTTTTTTTATTTTTTTTTTTTTTAAGTGAACAGTGTGTTAAGAAATATAGTCATTAAAGTGTGTGTATTTTATAATCTGCAAGCAGATTTTTTCAATATACTTTTAATATTTGAAGTACACTACAAAGTGCACATTCGGTACAATTAAGCGCACTTCTTGTTCACAAGGGACCACAAACGCAAAACATGAACAAGGTCCAAAATAATTCGGTATTTGTGAGAGAATCAGAATATTGTTGGCGCAACGATGCTAATCTGAATATCTGACACATTCGAATTACTGTCAGAATATTGATGTGCATGTGTGTTTGTTGCAGTTTATATATAATCAGGTCGAGTCATCGTTAAATGCAGTGAACGGTATGATCTGTGCTTTTCTGCAGTTCACTTTCCCCCTGTGGAGCACCAGCTCTGACACCAGCAGTATTTTAGTGTGTGTGTGTGTGTGTGTGTGTCTGCCAGGGGACTCCTCAGGCTAATGACCGCTGAGCAAGAGCAGATCCTGAATCCCTTAGCGAGGTCAAAGGGAAATGGCAGGCGCTGTCTGGCCTTCAGTTACGTCAAGCGAACACGTTCATTCGCTTCTATGGCCGAGTGCTCTTGGCTGTCTATTCTTATCAACGCCTGCTTCAAATCAAAGAAAGCGTTTGTGTGTGTGGAATGTCCATTGCTGGTGAACTCCAGTATTTGAGCTGTCAAAACACTGTGCGAGCAATGAATCGACTAATTATTCAGAAACGTACCTGCATTCAAAATAATTAACTATATAATAGAGTAAACACAATGCCATTATGTGAGAAAAAATCCGTTTCATTCAGGATTGAGTTACGTAAAAAAACAGTAATTATGTAAATGAACATCACATGTGCAAAGTAATAGAGAAATTTTTGTTTTGGTTCCCATCCGCAGTGCGAGGTGAGCGAGTTAAATGCTTTGCCTTTGTGCCGAAGCGCTTGTGAATGACATGGACCAACAGTAATGAAGGACTCTGCTCGTGAACAATGATAGCTTTTTGTGGCTCTCCAGCTCTTGAGTAACAGCCACATGCTTTGTGTCCTGAAATAGTATTTTAATGAATTGTGTAACCATCTACTAACACGCTGGGATTCGTGCGGACAAACCCTGGGCAGAGAACAGGGCACTGGAAGGGGTCGAGAGACCGTGTGCCACTCGCACTCATCCATCAGGAATGAGGGAACGGGAATAGCGTGTCCTCTGATAAATGTCAACTATTTTAACAAGAATGAGATGACATTCTGGAAAGATCAAACCATGCTGGGCCTAAAGTTAACACTCAACAAATGAGAGTAATAAGGCTGTGAAACTGGTGCAGATCGCCAGCGGTGGCTGGTACACTTTACGAATTATAACATTGTAATGTTGTGAGAACAAAAGTGTGAGAGCTACAGTTGACAGGCTTAAAGGGGAAATGAAGCAGCCAGATCAAAAGTTTACATGATTTACGAGATGGGATTGCCACTTATAATCAACAATTATCTAAGAAACATGGCAAATGCAAACATATACAAGAAAAAGAATAAGAAACAAAAATAAATGGAAAAAATAATTGCCAAATGTGAACTGTTTTAAAAAATGATATGTCTGTAACTGTTTATCCTCCTACAAAAAATCTAATCAAACTGTAGAAGTTATATGTTATGCTGCTGAAAAGTATCCTGTAACATATTATTTATTTGAAAACTATGCCTTATTTTATGTTTTAATTTAAATTTTATTTTATTTTTTCATTGTCAATTTGTGACATTTGGTTGATGCCTTGCCTGTTTATTTTTTATTTTTATGTATTTTTTTATGTTGTCTCCACGAGAGTTTGTAAAAAATATAAAAATGAGGTTTTCATTGCTTTAGGATGAACAGAGCCTTGGATGGTTTACAAATACTTGTCTAGATCTATTTTTGAATAAGGTTGCTGTTTTTCTATAGCTTTCTTCACTCAAGTCACGTGTATTTCAACAAACGAGGTTTTGATACATCAAATCGTAAAACCTTTTTTCGAAACATTTATGTATTTATTTATTTAATTTTATGCCTAACTGTACCCTTATTCTGAATTGTATACTATTACCCAGGACTTTTATTTATTTATTTCTGTAGTTGTTTTTCTCTTATTCTTGTTCCTTTTCTGTTTTGTTTTTGCGTTCATAATTGTATATTGTTTGACATTTCAACGTGTATAATAATAATATATAATAATAAAGAAACATTACAAAAAATCGTTATATCTTTCGCCACCAGGGCGCCGCCATTGTGCAGTATTACTAACATGTGACGTCACAGGTTGGTTGGCTTTAAGTTTAACAGGCTCTGCAGTGAATTATTCCCGACATCAAACTGTTTACACAAGTGTTTTGACCACAAACTGCTAATGTTAGGTACAGTCACTAGCTAACAGCTGTAAGCATGGAACTAGCTAATGCTAACTTAGTGTTTAGCTAACTTAGTGAAGTTTATTAGAACCAGACAAAAAGCCGACGTCTAATGTTAAATGTTGACAAACTGCACATAGAAACATTTTTCACAATGTCTGCCATCATATTCCCGTCTTGTCAACACCATGTGAGTTAGCATGTATTCGTTAATTGGGAGAATGAAACGTCCATGTTTTTGCACTGGTAGTGCTAGTAGCTACATATGTTTCGGATGTTTCATGTCTCCGCTCTGACATCCTTCAGGAAATGCATTGCCACTTCCAAACACGCCCTATCTTCCCGGCACAGGCATGGTAGCGGGCATGGCAAAACACAGTCGGCCATCTTTTTCTTTTTCTATTTTAGTAGACAATAGAAGAAGACAACAAATGAAATTACATAAAGATGAAACTGAAGTTTGCCTCTGCTTCAGAAGGTGGTCAAAGAACATAAAAGTTTGACTTATTGCACTTTAATGTTGACTCTGAACTTATTAAAGTTAGGTGTAAAATGCGTGGAATTGAGTGTCTGAAAACATTAGTCAGTTTGCACTATGTAGTGTAGTATTTAGAAAATATATTTAATAATATATATATAAAACATTCTTTTTCACAAAAATTAAAGATATTAAAATATATTCGTTGCTACTATAAAAGATCAAGCTAACACATCGACCGCATTAATATCACTGTGTGTGTCTAGCTAAGGGCTGTCGTATATATATATATTGACTATCTGCTTGGAATGAAACCTGTGAAGATATGGAGACACTCGTTGACGTCACTGCTGTTCTGTACAGATGTGGTATATAATATAATATTTCATTCTCGTTCATGTGTCAATAGTGGTAAACTTCACCCTACTACCCTCATTACAAATAATATTCATATTTTATGAAGGAATCGTGCAAGAGATAATTATAACTACGAATAAACATTAAGCCACAAGATCTATTAGCTAATTCCTAATGATGGCTAATGATAATATCAAATATTTGGGCTGTGTTACGGTTCTTGAGATAAGTATCTGACATTTGAAATAGATATGTTCAATGGTGTAAACATCCGCAACTTCATTCACATGTGATTCACGTCTACTGTAATAACAACATGGGCTCATTGTAAAAGAGTCTAAAACGGACAAGGGGTATATGTGTGCGTGTGTGTGTGTGTGTGTGTGTGTGTGTAGGAGGCAGCGTGGAGATGCATGAGACCCTGCTTTTGTGCAGTAGAGAGGATGATGAGGGGACGGAGAGCTCAGGTCGCTGCACTGGGACAGCACGCCAGCAGTCTGTGACTCCCTGAGGAGGAGCCAGAGAGAAGAAGAGCACAACTACACAGTTAAAGTGAGAGAGAGAGATATGGACAAAGAGAGAGAGAGAGAGAGAGAGAGAGAGAGAGAGAGAGAGAGAGAGAGAGAGAGAGACCTCGTGCAAGCCTTGAAAACTTTTAAGAAACTGTTTTGAACACTGTTTATTACAATAACTACACACACACACACACACACACAAATGGATTGTGGTTATATAACATAGGCTATATGTATTCATTTAATGTTAAAATATGAATATTAACTAGTTAGATAAATGGTTGAAGTTAACTCACATTTAACCTATTGTAGATTGTTTTACCAAATACGTTCTATATTATGTCCCCGCTTAGACGAAAACTTCTCTCGTCCGGTTATGTCAATTGCTCTTTTCATGACACCGAAATGCCAGTAAATCAGGCTCGTAACCTGTGTTAACACTCACAGTAGAGTTTGAGTATAATAGAGCAACGAACCATTTCATATCAAACTGAACATGTTTTTCACGTCACTCACCGGACATTTCACTCTGAGAAACATCCCAATGTGCAAGAAAAGCAGACGTAATGTTGTGCGTTTTCAAGCGGAAATGTTGCACATGAGTATATGTTTTATGATACATGTTGCTCTTTGAAGAATGCCTTTGATTGAAGATTGCTTGTTCTCATTTTAGAAAGTGTCATATTAAAACAGAGCCAGACTCGATATATGAATGCCCGATATTGTATAAAGCCGATGTCCACGTTTGCAAACTTGTCGTATCGACAGTATCATGGCTGATAAATGAACACTTCAAAAATAAAAGAACATTATTTTAGTTAAAGCTCATAAATAACTACAAATAATTTGTTGCGCGTTTATTGAAATATAAAAAATATAAAATATCGGCCGATATATTAGAATATTGATTTTAAAACCAACAAATATTTTCTCTAAATCTGAGCCTTCAAAATCCTTTATAGGACAGCTCTACTAAACACATGTTTGCCACTTCTGTCCATGCAAGACTGTGAGTAAGAGGCTGTGTCGTGAGCCGGAGTCGCGGCCTGAAGGGCGTTTGTTGGGCTCGTCGTGATTCGTTACTTGTTCGCGATACGATTGCATCGAGTACCTTATTGCTTTAAAAAATGGTTACCACACAAAAAAAATATTAAAGTAAAAAAAATGTTTTGGTGCGCGACTTACACGAGAGTAAAATCACCAGAAGCCGTCCTACCGGCTGGAAAGAAAAAATAGTCCCTGACCGCTGAACAGTAACAACGCTCCAAAGCTCACATATAAACACTACGAACTGGCAGTGTAAAATGAGAACCTTGGTCAGTGAAGCGGTCGTGTTTATCTGAGCGTGAAGCACAGCCATTGACCAATCAGGAATCAAGGATTGGAACTAATGAATTCATATCTATTAAAATAGAAATCCTTTATATAAATTGCTTCATAATAACTTTTTTCTCATCCGCCCTCCAACAAAAGAGCTTCTCTGGTCTGATCGTAAGAGTTTACCTTTGCTCTTTTCATAAAGCGGAAATGCCAATTAATCAAGCTCATTAAAACAATTTGACCCATTTTCTCTCTCTTCGCTCGCTCTCTCGCCGCGTGTTCTGTCCGAGATGCTGGAGATTAAGCCCAGATGCATATACTTGTGTGTGCAGGGTCTTCTCGCGAGGATGTTAATGAGGGCCGTGGGAAAGCAGGTGAACTGAACTAAAGGGCTGAGGATCAGATATTAATGACAAGCTCTTTCTCTCTGTCATTGGCCTTGAAGATGCTTCACGTCCCCGGTCACTCCGGCTCGGAGTCACATCTCAACACTGGCAGCTGTTGAAATTCATTAGCACGAGAATTAGAAGACAGGAGAGGAGGACGGTTTGGAGAAATAAGAAGTAAACACTGGTTTGGGGATCAGTGTGGCTCCCAGAGCTCTGTTTCACGGTTAATGTGGATATGGTGGCCTGGTTATTCAGCACCGAGAGCTCCCACAGTCAAAGAAGCATGTGTTAATTGATGTTTTGCTAAAGCAGACAGTCGACCCCGCCTACTATGGCCACGTTTACACAAAGCCCGGGCATTCAGCAAAAACTACATGTTTCCCCCTCTCGTTTTCCATTCAAAATGACATCGATTTACACACCCGCGTGACATCGCCGCGAGCGCCATCTATAACTGTGCCAAACCTCTAAGGCGGCCAGTGTAAGGGGCTTAAGGATAAAGCCATGCAAGCCAATCAGAATCCCTGGAAGTCGAACAAGAGAGAACCTGGAATGCCGTTTCTCCCAGTTTACACGACAACACAAAACCGCAAAAACGTTTCTCAAAAATCTCCACTTTGCCCGGTTTTAGAAGTACTCGGTTTCAGTGGTAATTAAGACAGTCTGCGTTTACGTGCTAAATCAGAGGGGCAAAAACGCAGACAAATGTCTGTGATTTTCTCATCAGTGTAAACGGGGCCTTAATTATGTAGTAATTTTAAATAAATAAGATTTAACTGGTCATTCTTTGAGACAATTTTACACAAATTACAATGTAAATCCTACACTAATTTTGATCAGTGTAATCACAATTCATTTATAAATTAATTTTTACCTACATTTACAAATAATGTTCAACTTTTTTTTGTGTTTGTAACAAAAGTAGAAGAAAATGAGGCAAAACCCCAATAACCAATATCAATGGTGGTCATTGAATTTCATGTGAAAAGTTCATATTTTAAAGATTACTAAAGACTTATTTTAGGAGTACACAGACACACACACATGCATGCACACACTCAGACACTTTCTCTCCCACTCACACACAGACACACACACTCTCTCTCAGTTACTCTCTCACACACACACACACACATATGTGGTTTCCATGTTTTATGGGGACTTCCCATAAGACATAATGATTTTTTGTACAAACTTTATATTCTGTCCCCTGTACACTAACATTTTCAACAAGAAATACTCATACTGTATGATTTATAAGCTGTTTTGACCACATTTGCTCTCTCTTTCACACACACATGAAATAAAATTTTGAATACCTCAGTTGAGTTATATATCTATGGGAGGTGAGTCTGGATCCGCTGGGAGCTTGAAGACCGTCTTCACCAGTCTCTGTGTGTCAGGACAACTGAGAACAAGAGAAAGCAGGGGATTATGGCCCGAGGACTCGGCTGGGAGGTGCAGAGGATTTCAGGGGGTCGCGAGCCTTCCTCTGCTCCGGCAAGAGTTGCCATGGGCCACAGGTTTAATGCCGCCAGAAATAGTTGTGTCACTGGAGCATGAAACACACACACACAACACAATCACACATGTGTGTTACCTGCCATCACCTCCTGCGCTGTGGCTTGCAGATGTTCTCCTGAAAACTGAAGAAAGCCTATTTGACATATTAATGAGAAAACTCATGCGGGAAACAATGAAGCGGCAAACAATGATCGGACGTGTTTCTGTCTCAGATCGTGAATAACCTATGACCCAGCATCTTTCTGATTGTATTATGCTACAGATATGGAATCTAAATTGTGCAGTGTTGACTTGCAATGCCTCCAAGTATGAATTAGGTGTCATTCACCAAGACACCCTCTTATTAAATATTATGGCAGTACCATGGAATAATTCATATTTGTTTTAATGTTTATGAAAGGCTGCATTTTTGATAAAAATACAGTAATATTGTAGGATTCAATTTAAAATAGCTGTTTTCTATGTGAATATAGTGAAGTGTAATTATTCCTGTGATGGACTGAATTACTCCAGACTTTCAGTGTCACATGATCTTCAGAAATAAATATAATATGATGATTGATGCTCAGTTATTATCCTTTTATTTTTTTTTCACTCTTTTGTTTTGGTGCTCAGTTATTTATGTGCTATATTTTCACCACTGAAACCATTTTGCATTCCCACTTTGTAAGTGGCTTTAAGTCTCTATGTACTAACTTGAAAATCAGTACAATGTGTTGCTCTGTATTGTTAAAACACTTTTGCTGCTATTAAGGTATGATATGAGGATTAAGGTTAGGGACAGGTGTTGGTGGTATGGGTAGGTTAAGGTTAGGTTAGAAGTGTGAGGGAGGTAGAATATGTGTAATTACAAATGTAATTACATAAATTAAATTACATTTGTAATTACATGCTAATTATTTTAAAAATATCGTGCCAATGTAAAAATATGTATGTACACAAAAAAGTCCATTATATTGATATTTATTAATTTCAATGTAAGTACATATTCTTAGCCACTTAATATAAAGTGGGACTAAAATTTTCACACACAAAATCCTTACTTGTCTCACAATTTCTGAAACCTGATTACCGCTAAATAAGCAAAACCCATAAACTTTTTAATTATCTGCCTTAAACTAAGTTTTCGATTTAATAAAAAACACTTTGCACAACACTCAATTCTATTAAACACCCAGAATCTTAACATGAAGTCTCATAATTTTGATTTATAGGCTACACACAACCTATCAAAATGTGTCTCACTCTCACACACACTCCTCACATGTGCGAACACTAATTGCTTCTAAACACCAACCAATCATGGCTTTAGAATAGGCCTATAAAGCCAAAGGCGTGAGTTTGCGTTTCGGACTGTGTAATTTGTATTTCCCAACCACAGATGCTTACAGTGAAAAAATAGTTGGTTTCAATCTTGCTTTTTTGATGTTTACTGTGAATTTTTCAACATCTCTATGCCAATATCTCATGAAAGAAGAGCTTTAGGTTTTGAATAACTGTGTAGAGCCTTGTGTGTAATGTTTAAAAAATAGTGTCTATGGCAAAGGTATTGTTTGTGCAGATGAGAACAAGATGTTTGCTTTGAGAATGTCTGTGATATTATTGGATGCAGTGCTTGATTTACTGTAACAGAGAGGCATTTTGCTTTGTGTGTGTGGTATTTGAATTTGTGTGTGAAGTTTAGAAAAACTGAAAAAGTAACAATGCACAAACCAGAAGATGAATAAAACAGAAAGCATATCATAAAATACTTTTTAATCTATTTTTTTTAAGATATATTTTTCTCCAAATTCTGACCCCCACAGCACCCCTTTGTGGCTTACAGTCCCCTCGCTATAGCAAAATTTATATATTAAATAATACATTAATTCCTCTAAATGACTTAAAAGGTCATGTGGACATGCGTCAGGAAGAGTTATGGGAATTCCACTGAACATAATCTCACTTCTTTATCCCAGTTTTAGCTCCTCATCATTAAGTAAAATGACATCATGCTTAGAACAATAAAGAAATAGACCTTCCACATTCAGCCGTGAAGGAGGAACGAGGCTGTGAGCAAAGCTGAACAACATCAGGAAAGCCTGAGTCCTGCAGGTGTCCCGAACACCTGAACTCGTCCCGGCTGAACAAGGCCCCTGTGTCCCGCCGTGTCGCATCCAGGTGTGTGTAGTGGCATTGCTTCGTCAGGGCAGAAGGTTTGGAGCTGGAAAAGCCCAATGGTTTGGGGGTTGGGGGACAAAGACACTGCGCTTTGACTCTCTCCCCACCAGCACAAAGGCATCATTGCGCGTGTCTCCCACTGGGACCGGCCTAAATGCCGCTTTTCAGCATTCAGACGCTCAATGGTTGGACACAGCCAACTGTTTTGGGGGTGGTTGTTTTAAAAGATTTATGTGAAGCCCCCTTTTTCCAGGACACATGGTAATGTCCAAAAGGCCCTTGGGGCAAGGTCGGCAACAAATAATTGACTTCATTGAAATAAATGTGTGAATGGGAGCTTTCTTCTGCTGCTGCTGTCCTTTTCTTGATTCTCCATCCAGTCATCAGCATACAGCAAGAATATGACCAATCCCAGCTTCTCAAACACATCCCAGAGCATTAAGGGTGCAAATGCCAATGCCATCTTGATGCTGAACGTTGTTATTTTCTCCAGATGAAAATGGCAGGGAAACGGTTCAGGAGCGGTTGAGCAATGCAACCAGTTGGCCGAGATTTCCTAATTCTTAAATTATGCAAGACAAACACAGCTTGTAAATGCACACCATTTGCAAATATTTAAAAGAACATTTAGATCTAAGCAAAACTAAAAAAAAAGGAGAACTGAAGAACACATCAATAGGTACAACTGCTGATTTAACAATGAGCATCAACGTTATGCTAAGGTAAGAAGAAGTATTTAAATCAAAATAATTTAACAATATATAAATTATCCTAACCAACTGCAACTGAAACTAAACCGCTGTTAATTTCGTATAATGGTTTAATAATTTTCAATGGTGTATTTATATAATGGTTAAATAAATCGGTACAATTGGCTCATTCACCGGCCACTTTATTTAGGTACACCTTGAAAGTGGCCCGTGAAATGAAGCCGATTAATATATATGGTGACATATAACACCTGATATAAGTGATAGCCTGGATTTAAGACCTATATTGTATTCATATAAAGCGTAAAAGGCAAATTTGCTTTATGTTAGGTCTATATTTCTCTTCCCCGATATCGAAATCAGACAAACATAAATGTAGGGCAACACGTTTGCTGCTGCGTGTCAATATCCATGGATAGCTGGATCTTTGTATCTAGTAGTGGGACCTATTTAAGTCCAACATTTAGCTTTAAATTGATAGAATCTTCAGTTTTCAGTCACAAGCCATGTTTATGCCACTTGTAGATGAATTATATTAGAAGTTCACATGTGGATGTAAACTCAGTGAAAGTTGTTTGCATGAACAAGCTCTAAAGCGAATAAAAACCTGTTGATAATGGTCACTGCTATTTCCAAATAAATATCATATATAAAATAATCGTTAACTTTAATGTTCCATTACATTTTGCCCTGAATTGGACAACATTTAAAGCAAATTTTGCGACTCAAGAAGTTTTGTAGGTAAAAATTGCACCATATACAACCAATGATAAAGTATTTCAGCAGTTAAAGGTAATAATACAACTGCCAGTTAAAAACCCAGCTAATCAGAAAACATATGTATGCGATAAATGTATAAAGGGATATTATTGAAGGTTGTGTGGCTATAACAACCGCTTCGCTATATATTATCCTGCTTATTACATATAAATCAACCAAATAAATAAATAAATAAATAATTTGACTTTAAAAGGTGGTTAAAAGATTTGTTTGTGCTGCTGCAAATCATTCTGTTCATATTGTGAAGTCGTCATGGCAACGGTGTATGGCACATTAAAGCTTAATCGCAATTCATTATTGTCTGTAAAAAACGTTTCAGTAGCTTTTGTGTAGCGTCACCGTATATCGATCAAGATAAATCGATGAGCTTAGAGCAGTCTCATTTGAGTTGAATTTAGTTGGAAATTTCATAAAATTTTACTGTTTCGTGCAAGCAGTTTTCATTGGATATAGCTAATTCGATAAAAGGTGTACCGAATGGAAACATCGCTACGGTTTCCCTATACTAAATCCAGTCATCTTTGCCACTTGATAAGCTGGTAAAGGAGAATTATTGCTCTTTGAAGATGGTACAATGTTTGATTTATTGAGAAAGTTTGAACTTGATAAAGTAAGATTAAAATCGGTTCTAATGTCTTAAAGGAAAGAACTTCAACACATAATAGTGCCTGCTTGCGACAAGAAATTATTTCTTGTGCATGCACCCTCAAAAAAAGTGAGTCACTGAAGTAATGATGATGAATGAGGTGCATGTTTTATTCCGCCACAGTGGTGTAACTGTATGGTGCCTGCGCTTCAGCTTTCGTAAACCACGAGATTCATCTGGCTTATTGATGTGCTCGCCTCTGAGCAACAGTTACGAAACCTCCACTTCTGAAGTAAAGCATTCGTGGCAATGGTAAGGTCATTGCACGTGTGCTCGTGATTAAACCAGCTAAAGCTTAACTTCGCGGTAATTCTTTGCATGGTGGTTATGGATCTGCGGCAGGTCGGAAGTGGGTACGAGGAAGACGTTGCATCAACTTCACTAGGTTATCAACAACCCAGAGCGTAGTTACCACAATGCACCTCCCCCAGTGCCAAACCCAACCGCCTCTGTTGGCAGCACTCACCCAACTGTACACATTCTTCGTAGCTACCATTAATTATTGTATGCTATTGTGTGTGTTGAGTGTGACTTTTCCATTTTAATTGGCCGATGACATGTTAATAAGCACACTAAAATTCTGTTTAGTCACATCAAATCAAGCTTCCTGTGGAAAAGAAGTGAGCACTAAAAAATGAAAGCTATATATTTAATACTTGCCAGTAAAGGGCACTTCATTGAGCAATAAGTACTTTTAAAAATGAAGTGCACTTAGTTTTTGATGTGTTGACTAACATAAAAGCACATCAAAAGTAGTGCTCATAATGTTCATTTGTAGTGTAAATGACACTTATGTGTAGTGATTGCAACTTCATTAATTCCAATGATGCACCCAGGGTTTAGCATTAGATGCTGATGTACACTTCAACAGTACAATAAAATTATTGAATATAAAGATGCCCTGGCAGTCCTACTTGCGTTTAACATACTTTAGTGGATAAAAAAGCACTCTAAAGTTAAACTAATTGCAGTTTGAATAAGCTATTTAGCTATTTAAAACATGACATTAAGTCATTAAGACACTAAAGATATATTATTTTTTTAAGTATTATTTCTTATGGTAAGCACTTTTTTAAAAAGAGTTATTGCTACTTCATGTTCACAAGGGTACAAACTCTAACTGACAGTCTGGCTCATTCTTGCTCTCTGTGTGTGTGTGTCTGTTTGTGTGTGCTGTGTGTAGTGCATATGCATGTGTATCCACATGTAAAATTATTCAGTGTGTGTGTGTGTGTGTGTGACTGCATATCTCCTGGGGCCTCCTTCTTAAGACCTGCTGACAGTCACAGCGCGTGTGGCTACAGCTCCGACATGATGTTGCCCACGCTGCCTCGTTAGCTACAGCCCAGTATAGCCCAGGTTTCACCCAGGTACAGCACCAGGTGTAGCCCAGTTAAACTGAAGTGCCATCTTGGCCTTCTTTTCAAAGCTCACAGGTTGACTTATGGGGCTGTAGGTATCTAGAAATGATATTAAAAGTGAATGAAGTTGTGTTGAATTTGGACTCAGGCCTAGATGGACAAACTCAGACTCTATTTAAGTGCATTTGTTTGATGTTGGCACTTCTGGCAGAAACACTAAATAAAGAAATGCCAGGCATGTGTGTGTGTGTTGCACTCTTACAGAGCCACTTAATGGTTGCGCACTTTGTGCCTTTTAGATGAAAAAAAAAATAAATAAAATTAAAATAAAGTTGTTTTAATGTGTTCCATTTTTCTATAATGGTAAGTTTTAAAGGTGTACTTTTAAAATTCTACATTAGCTGGGGTCAAAATGTTATTTTTTCGATTATCTAAACTTTTCTAACTTTTTGTATATGCAGTATTTCATTTTTTATGCATGAACAAAATCTTCATGAACAAATTATTTGTACCACAATTAGTTCATATACTGTAGTGTAAATAATAAATTATTGTCAGTTTTATAATTGAATATTTGTTTGGACACCGTTTTTAATGTGTCAGCTTGTCCTCTTTACTGCAAGTTAAAAATAAAACACAAATGATAATAACACTAAGTTGAAGATGCTGTACTTACTGAAAGTGTGATTTCTAAACAACAGTGGAAGCATAAATATGTTTGTGAAAAATGCTGGGATTGTTTAACCCAACTTTGGGGTGAATATCAACAAACCCAAACATTAGGATTCAAAAAAAGTTACTTAAATTAACATAACAGCTGTATATAAGATCTGTAGTTAAGCTTTATTGGCCGGCAATGCTTTGTGCGAAAACAAACATCAATAACGACTTTATTTACTGTATTACAACACAGTCTCATGAAAATGCGTATCTTACACCCAGATAACTCTCGTGGTGAGTATTTGGGGGAGTGGTTTTTGCCGTCCCATATGCTACACACTAAAAAAACCCTGGGGTGGGTTTAGGGGGAATGGTGCGTATGGTATGTGGTGTGAAAAGCGCAGGTACCATATACTCAAAAACTGTTCTTTGGCGTATGTAAATGGCACGAGAAATGACATTCGTGCTATAGATATTAAACTTTAGTGGTGGAGGACTCACTCTTCCTTTCTTTCCTCTGGGCCTGAGACGAGATTTCCACAGCGCATGCGAGAACTGAGCTGAACTAAAATAATGTAGTCGGCACATGCGTGGTGGAAATTGTCTTGAACTTGTCGTCTCAGCCCAGAAGGAAGAAAGGAAGTAAATAAATAATACCCCTTAATGTGCCATTTCTCCTAAGATCATTTTTAAATAAATATTATTTTGTAACAGATTGATTTATAAATAGGTCACTATTAAGAACAGTTATGTACAAATATAATGGCATGTAAAATAGGAGTCGGTTCTCATCCTTTATCGTCACATAAAACGCTATATGGGAAAAACAGCGCTATACGCACATGGCACCGTTATCGTTAATATAACAAGGCGTAATAAAT
>JAQIUQ010000832.1:0-42422 GCA_030378365.1 Hybognathus amarus | reverse complement strand
CACTTTAATTATTCATCTCCCATCTTGGGGTATCTGAGGCCTTTCAATTGTTGTGCCCCAACGAATGAGTTGCTGACATGGCGTCTCAACAGTTTCACCAGCTGAAATGGTCATATGCATATGCAATGTTAGGCCATTTGACTCTCTCAGTGAATGATAATGTTTCAATCTATCCACTGAAAATATCGTCATAGACTTCGAAGTCTTCTTTTCACTTTTATGAGTGAGTCATTGAATCATTCACGACTACATGAATAACGCATTATCTTCTGCCATTTTTATCTACTACTTGTGGAACTCCTTATAAATACCATAAAAAAGAACCCCAACAATTTAAGTTAATAACTATCTTATAATTTTTATGCCATCAGTATATATATCATTCCTTTATTTGCTAAATGCAACTTATTTACACTAAGAACTGAAACCAGAGCCGTGACTGCAGACGCCGTATTGGACGAATATTGTTTTGCCAATTGCGCCCTGTATTTTGTCTTCTAGCCCATCCTTTTTCTAGTCTGTAATTATCGTGCAATTTATTTGCGAAATGAAGTTTACGTGCATAGGCATGGGTTGGTCAGGGTAGGTTTAGTAGTGGTGTGGGGTACGTGATTATACGCAAATGAACAGCATATCAAATGCATGCGAAAACTGCATCTTATATGCATGGAAAACTAATTTCAACGTATAAATTGGAAGATAGACACAATGCATGTCAGGGAATACATTGGTAATTGCTTTTAAACTTTAATCGCTTTCATCGAAGCTATAATTTTATATTTTAGTCATGTCAATTTTAATTTTAATTTATATTTAATGTTTAGTCAATTCATTAGAGTTTGTTTTTAAATATTGTTATTATATTTATTTTTATAAAAAGTCTTCAGCTATATTCCGCTTATTTTAATGTTCAATGAACAGAAACTTTTTCTGAATAGCTTTTAGTTACGATAATAACCCTGCAGGAGGTAAAAAGCCTTGTTTGTCAGTTTATTCATGTCCCTGTTCGTTTCATATGTTTGTGATTAGAAGTCTAGAGCTGTCTTTAAACTCTATTTGTGTTTCTATGTGTGTGTAATGGGGTGACTCTCTTTGACTCAGTGCTTTTAAAATCCTTGTTGTTTCTCGAAGGTTAAAGGGTCTCTCACGCTGAGGCGGCGATGTGGACTCAAATATATCCTGGAGAACGAGAGTGCTTGTCAGAGGCCACTCACTTCATTACGATCAACTAGCTAAAGGAAAATGCCCATATAGTCCTAGGGTCAGGTGAAACCCATGCCCTTCCTAAAAATACCATGTGAATTTAATAAAGTCAACATAGTTATAGGATCAAATGACACAAGAAATGGTAACATCAACATTATTTGCATAATTTTAAGTCAAATCCAAAAATTGGTGCTGTAGCTGGGACACACTAGATGTATTTTATTGTGAACGATTTTAAAATCTGTGACCACAGACATACAACCATTTCAATTCACTTCTCAAAGTTATAATCTTCTTAACCCATATATTCAACCACACACTGCCGATAATACTGATTAACTGTGGCAGTTCCATATAACATCATCTTATATAACCTTATTCAAATTTTACGTGATTTTGAAGAAATTAAACGTGATTCTAGAAGAAAAAACAAACACCGGAGGACATGGATTATAGTACACAGTCTCATGAAATGTCAATCATACCATCAATGTCATTCTTGTGGCATCATATGAAAAATCTCTTTGTGGATATGTGACGCACTAAAACCCTGGGTAGGTTTAGGGAAGGTAAGGGGGTGGGATTTTGTGCGGATTATACGCCAAAACGTGTGTATCATATATGCTGAAAACGCGTTCCACATATAACAATAAAACCTGTTTGTCGTGTATAAATTTGCACGAGAAAAGACATTTTGTGCTATAAATACGAACTTTCATGAGGTTCGGGCTCAATAAGACTGTTTGTTTGAAAGGATGTGAGATGCGGTCCTAAAGCTGGATACTGCGGGTATCCTATTAGAGGCAGCTTGATTCCTAAATCATTAATATCAACATGTTTATAAAATGATCGTAATGACACCAGTTGGTTGGTTATAACCCAATCTCACGACCAGTTTACCAAATTTTACGACGATTAAAAAAGTGGCTTATTTGTACAATCTATACGTTTATTGTAATATTCTCACATCTGAAGATTTTGCTAAATCGTATTTTATATATTGGCTACCGTATGAATTAACGAATGACCTACCCCTACCCCGCTCCTAAACCTAACCATCATGTGGGTTTTAGACAAATCGTACAAATCAAATGAGTGAGGTTGTATGAATTAGTACGAATGCATTTTCATCATTCGTTGAATTTAAAATTTAATTGGGCCAGATAGTGATGTTGGTTACGACAAACCTCCATAATTTGGCAAAGCCCCTCGTCATTGGAATGTAAATTGGGCCCAAAATCAAGGCTTAAAATAATCAAGGTACGGTGAGCATTAGGCGCAAGTTAACATGATAAAAAATTCCCCAAAATGCAAATTCTGCCATTTACTCACCCTCATGTTGTTGCAAAATCCATGTGACTTCCATTCATCTAAAACACAAATGAAGATTTTTTTTCACAAAACAAAAATTCAAACAAAATCACAATGTGTCCTTATGTTTTGTGATGGATTTGCTCAACAGTGAAAATACCTGTTATAAAATATTTGAAACAAAGTTATGCAAAATACTGATAAATAAATATTTATAGCCTATACAAAAATGTATTTTGGGTACTTTGGGTGTAGCGTTGGAAAGTAATTTTAAATGTCAAGTCCAAACCTTGTGTATGTAGAATCCATTCCATCGAAGTTAATACATTTAATCTGTATATAAGTGCCACAAACACAGGATATGCCTAAATGCAAAATCATTGCCATCCCTACAAACAGCATATGCACTCAAGAAATGTCAAAGAGGTTTTGTAATGAACTGAGAGAGCACTATATTGCTTCTAAACACATTTTTGTAGAAGAAAACAGATGTATTTAAAGCACTGTCATTTGTAGTGTTTGCTTTTCATCCATTAAATGTGAAGAATATATTCGTACAAACACAGACTCTTTTGTAAAACATAATTGCTAATTCAGGGGTCGGGGACAGGAGGCACATCAAAATAAGTGCACAAGAAAAGATTATCACAACCAAAAAGTACTTGATTTAAAAAGTACTAAAAAGTCAAATATTTGATTTTGCATTAAAGTGCATTTGCTAAATGTGTCACTTTATAGGTACACCTTGCTAGGTACCACATTGACTTCATTTGCTTAATCCTGTTAAAGGTAGTAGTTTACACTGAAGAAAAAGAGTTTGCTGATAATTTACTCACCTTCATGTCATCCAAGATGTCCATGCTTTCTTTCTTCAGTTGAAGAGAATTAAGGTTTTTGGTGAAAACATTCCAGGATTTTCTCCAGATAATGGACTTCAATGGGAACCAAAACGGCTCTAGGTCCAAAAGACACTTTCAGTGCAGCTTCAAAGGGATTTAAACGACTCCAGACGATGAATTGATGAATAAGGGTCTTATCAAGCGAAAGATCACCGTGCATTTAATAAATAAATAACAAAGTTTAAGTTTTATAAGCTCAAATGCTCGCTGCTATGTTCTGTGATGCGTGGTCGTGACTCTCCTGTTCAAACTCTGTCATCAAATGAATCGAATCTTTTTTCGTGTCATTTGGTTCATTCGATGAACTAAATTGATTCAGGGTAAATATTAGATAATTTCGATGAATGAGTTTGTATTGTTTTTTTTTTTAATGAGTGATCGTTTCACTTGATAAGATGCTTAATTCCGTCGTCTGGAATCGTTCTAAAGCCCTTCTGGAACAGTTTGCACTGAACCGTCTTTTGGACCTTGAACCGTTTGGTTCCCATTGAAGTCTCCATTATATGAAGAAAATCCTGGAATGTTTTCATCAAAAACCTTAATTTCTTTTCAACTGAAGAAGAAGAACATAGGACATCTTGGATGACATGGGGGTGAGTAAATTATCAGCAAATTTTTTTTTTTTTTTTTTTTATTATTATTTTTTTTTTAAGTGAACAGTGTGTTAAGAAATATAGTCATTAAAGTGTGTGTATTTTATAATCTGCAAGCAGATTTTTTATATACTTTTAATATTTGAAGTACACTACAAAGTGCACATTCGGTACAATCAAGCGCCACTTCTTGTTCACAAGGGACCACAAACGCAAAACATAAACAAGGTCCAAAATAAATCCAATTTTGGAGAATCAGTAATATTGTTGGGCAAACGTATGGCGAATCTAGTAATAATCGACACATTCCAATTACTGTCAGAAAATATTGATGTGCATGTGTGTTTGTTGCAGTTTATATAATCGGCTCAGTCATCGTTAAATCAGTGGAACGGGTAGATTTTGTCTTTCTGCAGTTCACCTTCCCTGGGCACTGAAACTCTGACACCAGCAGATTTTAGTGTGTGTGTGTGTGTGTGCTGCCAGGGACTCCTCAGGCTAACGACTGCTAAACAAGAGCAGATCCTGAAGTCCCTTTAATGAGTCAAAGGGAAATGCAGGTGTTGTCTGGCTTCAACTTCATCAAGCGAACACGTTCATCGCTTCTATGGCTCCAGGCTCAGGCTGTCTCAATTTATCAACGCCCTGCTTCAAATCAAAGAAGCATTTGTGTGTGTGCGAATGTCCATCCGGGTGAACTACGGGTGCTCTGCGACTTTTAACACTGGTGGAACAATCACAATTTGACTAATGATTCAGAAACTACCTGCATTCAAAATAATCAACTATATAATCAACAAAAACACAATGCCATTATGTAAAAAAAATATCCCGTTTTATTCAGGATTTGAGCTCACGAAAAACATAATTATGTAATGACCACATTGTGCAAAGTATAAGAGAATTTTTGTTTGGTCCCATCCGCAGCGCGTGAGCCGTTAATACTTTCTCTTTTGCTGCTGAAGTGCTGGTGACCTATGTCTCGGCAGAACGTTGAAGGACTCTGCTCGTGAAACAATGATAGCTTTTTTTGCGGCTTCTCCAGCTCTTTGAGTAACAGCCACATGCTTTGTGTCTGAAATAGAGATTTAATGAATTGTGTAACGATCTATAACACGCTGCAATTTGTGTGCAGCAGCCTGCAGAGAATCAGCACTGGAAGGGGTCAGCAGAGAATTGTGCGCCACTCGCACTTTATCCATCAGGAATGAGGGAATGGAATAGCGCGTCCTGGATAATTAACTATCAACAAGAAATGAGATGACATTCTGGAAGATTTCACACCACGCTGGGCCTAAAACCAACACCAACAAATGAGAGTAATAAGGCGCTAAACGGTGTTTTATCGCCAGCGGTGGCTGGTCACTTTACGAAATTATAACATTGTAATGTTGCGAGAACAACGTGTGAGAAGCTGACAGTTGACAGGCTTAAGGAAATGAAGCAGCCAATCAAAAGTTACATTATTTACAAGATGGATTTCCACTATAAGCCACAATTATGTAAGAAACATGAACAAATGTAAACATATACAAGAAAAAATAAAATTTTTAACAAAAATAAATGGAAGAAAATAATTGGCAAATGTGAACTGTTTAAAATGAATTTCGCATGTTTTATCTGAAAAGAATCTAATCAAACTGTAGAAGATAGCCCTATATGTCTTATGCTGCTGAAAGTTTCTGAAGATCTGTAACACATTATTTATTTGAAATTATGCCTTTATTTTATGTATTTATTTTTTATTTTATTTTATTGTCAATGTGCATTTTGGTTTATGCCTTGCCTGTTTTTTGTTTTTGTTTTTTTGTTTTTTTATGTCTCCACCAACTTTGTAATAAAAAAGGGTATAAAGGAATAAATTATAATATTATATACACATATATATAGGCGACATAAAAATGCAGTTTTCATTGCTTTAGGATGAACAGAGCCTTGGATAGTTACAAATACTTGTCGAGATCTATTTCTAGAAGTTGGTTTTCTCAGAGCCTCTCACCAAGTTATCGTGATTCAACAAACTAGGTTTGATACATCAAATTTGCAAACCTTTTTCTAAACATTTATGCATTTATTTATTTAATCTTTATGCCTTAACTGTAGCCTCATTCTGTAATCTGAATAACCATTACCCAAAGTGACTCTTTGATCTTATTCATTTCTGTAGTTGTTCTCCCTGATCTCTTGTTCCTTTCTGTTGTTGTCTGCCCGTTATCCAATAATTGTACACTGTTCAACATTTCAACGTGTATAAGTAAGAATATATAAGAATAAAGAAACATTAACAAGCAAAAACGTCTGATATCTCCCCCTACCAGGGTGCCTCTTGCCATTGGGCAGCACATCTCTGAACATGGTGACCTCACAGGGTCTGGTTGGCTTTAGACCTTTAACAGGTCTGCGGTGTAACATCTTGACATCAAGCTGTTTACACAAGTGTTTTGACCACAAACTGCTAAATGTCAGGTACAGTCACTGAGCTAACAGCTGTAAGCACTGAATGCTAGCTAAATGCTGACTCTAGTGTTCAGTGGCTGACCTAGCGAAGTTTATTAGAACCAGACAAAAGATCGACGTCCTAATGTCACAAGATGACAACTTGCACATAGAAACATTTTTCACAATGTCTGCCATTGTCATATTCCCTGTCCTCTGTCAACACCATGTGAGTCAGCATGTATTCGTTAAAAGGGGAAATGAAACGTCCATGTTTTGCACTGGCAGTGCTAGTAGCTACATATGTTTCGGGATGTTTCAAAATGTCTTTGCGTTTCTGACATCCTTTCAGGAAATGCATTGTGCCACTTTCACGCTGGCCCATCTTGGGTCACAGAGCATGGGCACCGTGCATGGTAAAACACAGTCTGGTCATCTTTTTCTTTTTTTACGATAGAAAAAGAAAAACAAAAATGAAATTACATAAAGATGAACTGAATGTCCTAGACTTCAAAGGGGTCGTAAAAAACATAAAAAGTTCTACTTATTGCATTTAATGTTGACTCTAAACTTATTAATTTAGGTGTAAAAATGTCGTGGGAATTGAGTGCTCTGAAAACATTAGCCAGTTTGCACTATGGAGTATAATATTCAAATATATTTAATAATATATATATATAAAAAACATTCTTTTCACAAAAATTAAAGATATTAAAATAGATTCGTTGTCATAAAAGATCAAAGCTGAACACATCGACCGCATCAATATCACTGTGTGTGTCTGAGCTGGGCTGTAAATATATATATATTGACTATCTGTGTAACGAAGCTTGTGAAGATAACAGTGAGACACCGTCACGCTCTGCTGTCTGTACAGACGAGCTGTGACTGTGATATTAAATATTTGGTCTTCGTCCATGTGTCGACAGTGATTAAGCTGACCCTGACCACCCCTCATTACAAATAATATTCACATTGTGCATGAAGGAATAGTCCAGAGCAGAAATTATTGAAGCTACGCAGTAATATTAGATAAGATATGACACGATCTCTGGTGTAATTCCTAAATGACGGCTAAGGATAATATATTCAAATATTCGATGCGTGATTGGTTATTCTGTATAAGTATCTGACATTTGAAATTGATATGTTCACTGGGTGTAAACATCCGCATTTATTTACATGTGATTACGTATACGGTGATAGCAACATGGGCCTCACTGTGAAAGAGCGTAAAGTCGACAAGTAGATTTGTGCGTGTGCGTGTGTGTGTGTGCGGTGTGTGAGGAGCAGCGTGAGTAATGCAGCGACCTGTGCTCTGTGCAGAGAGAGGAAGATGAGGAGGGGGACGGGAGAGTCACAGTCGCTGCACTGGGACAATGCGCCACAGATATTGTGACCACGCTCCCTCGGTACCAGAGAAAGACAGCACACACTACACAGTTAAAGTGAGAAGAGAGACGACCTGGACAAAGTAGAGAGAGAGAGAGAGAGAAGAAGAGAGAGAGAGAGAGAGAGAGAGAGAGAGAGAGAGAGAGAAAGCTAGAGTAGCCTTGAAAACTTTTCAGAAACTGTTCTGTAAACACTGTTATTACAGAGCAACTCACACACACACACACAAATGGATTGTGGTTATATAACATAGGCTATATGTATCAGTTAATGTTTAAAATGGTAATATTAACTAAAGATCAACAAATTGGTCTAAGTTAACTCACATTTAACCTGATTGTAAAGTGTTAACCGAATCTGTTATATTATCTGCCCGGGCAACAGAAGAGCTCTTGTCTGGTTGTGGCAATTGCTGTTTCACATGACACCTGAAATGCTCAGTAAAATCAGGCTCTTGAACCTGTGTTAACATCTGCACAGTCAAGTTTAGAGTAATCAGTAGAGCAAACGAACCATTTCCAGATCAAACTCAACATGTCCTAGACATCACTTTATCGTGCACATCTTCATTCTGAAACATTCCCTCGCAAATATGTGAAGAAAAGCAATCGTAATGTGTACTTCGCAGAAAATGTTGCCACGTGAGTCTGTGTTTATGATCATGTTGCTACTTCTGAAGAACGCCTTTGATTGAATATAATTGCTTGTTCGCATTTGGAAAGTGTAACTAAACAGAGCTAGATTGATATACGTAAATGCTCGATATTATTCGGCTCAGATTTAGCGCTGGCTTCTAACATATGGCATCGGCAGTTATAATGGCCCAACAAATGTAACACTTCCAAAATAAATAAAATGGATCGAAACACGCTTGAGCCATGTCATCGAGTGTTGCAGTTGTACAGTTTGTCCACCAGAGGGGCACTCTACACCGTCCCGGTCACGAGCAACATAGGCTAGCTGATGCCAGCCATCATCAGTCTTGTTCTGGGTTGTGACAATAAAAGTAATTTCTCTTTAAAATGCATTATCATTATTTTAGTTAAAGCTCATAAATAACTACAAGCAATTGTTGCCCTTCTGAAATATAAAAAATATATAAATATCGGCCGATATATCGGAATATCGCAATTTTAAAACCAACAAATATATTCTATCGGTTATCGGCCTTCAAAATACTTTAGTCGTCGGGTCTACTAAAGACACGTTTGCGCCACTTCTGTCCATGCAAGACTGTGAGTAAGAGGCTGTGTCGTGAACGAAGCTCGCGCTGAAGGGCGTTGTTGGGCTCGCCGCAATTCGTTACTATTCACGACACGTCACCTTATTCTACGATATATCGACTCTGTGCATTCGAGTACCTTATTTGCTTTAAAAATGGTTACCACACAAAAAAAAATATTAAAGTAAAAAACGTTTCAGTGCGAACTTTCATGAAGTAAAATCACGCAAAAGCCGCCCTTCCGCTAGATAAACAGCAGGTCCCTGACCGTGAACAGTAACAAACACAATTGCTTCAAAAGCCATACATAAAAACACTGACGAATCTGCAGTGTTAAATAGAACCGTTGGGCTAAGCGGTCGTGTTTTATCAAAGAACAAAGCAACAGCCATTGACCAATCAGAATCAAAGGATTGTGAACGAATGAATCATTTATTAAAATAGTAAATCCTTTATATAATTGCTCATAATAACTTCTTATCTGCCCTCCAACAAAGAGTTCTTCTGGGTCTGATTGGAGAGCTTTACCTTTGCTCTCCATAAAGCGGAAATGCCAATTAATCAAGCTCATTAAAGACAATTGACCCCATTCTCCTCCTCCTCGCTGCGCTCTCTCGCGCTTCTGTCCCCAGTGCTTAGCATTAACCCAGATGCCTATACTTGTGTGTGCAGGGTTCCTTGGCGATGTTACTGGAGGGCCGTGGGAAAAGCAGGTGAACTGAACTAAGTGGCCCCAGGATCCAATATCAATGACAAGCTCTTTCTCTTGTAATTGGCCTCTGAAGATGCTTCACGTTCCTGTCTCACTTCTTGGCTGGAGGAAAGCTCACATCTCCAACACTGGCAGCTGAGATTCATTAGCAGAGAATTAGAAGACAGGAGGGCAGGCATGAAATCCCTGGAGAATCCAGTAAACACTGGTTGGGGATCAGGTGTGGCTCCCAGAGCTCTGTTCATGTGGTTAATGTGGATATAGTGGCCTGTTATCAGCATTTCAGAAGCTCCAACAGTCAAAGACATGTGTCAATTGACATTTGCTCAAAGCAAATGTAACCGGCCTACCATGGCCACGTTGACATACAAAGCCGGGTATTCAGCAAAACTACATTCTCCCCTCTCCGTTTTCAAAATACATTCGTTTACACAACCCTGCATAAACACGCCGTCGAGTTGCGCCATCATAACTATGCCAAACCTCAAGGCGGCAGTGTGTAGGGGTTAAAGGATAAGAAAAGCCATGCAAGCCAATCAGAACCCTGGGACCAACAAAGAGAGACCCTAAACGCCGTCTTCCTCCCAGTTTATCACGACAACAATATTGGCGCTTCGAAAAATCTTCCACTTTGCCCGGAGTTTTAGAAGTAATCATTTTCAGTAATAAAAACGGCGTTTTCGTGTAGCACCAGAGGGCAACACACAGACAACATCTGCTGCTCCCATCGTGTAAAATCGGGGCCTTAACTACGTAGTGATTTTAAAATAGATAGATATCACTGGTGATTCTTTGAGAACAATTTTCACAAATTACAATGTAAATCCTACACCTAATTTTGATTCAGTGTATTCACAATCATTTATAAATTAATTTTTACCTACATTTACAAATAATGTTCAACTTTTTTGTGTTTGTAACGAAAGTAGAAGAAAATGAGGCAAACTCATAACCAATATCAATGGTGGTCATTGAATTTCATGTGAAAGTTCATATTTTAAAGATTACTAAAGACTTATTTTTAGAAGTACACAGAGCACACACACATGCATGCACACACTCAGACACTTTCTCTCTCACTCACACACACAGCACACACACTCTCTCTCAGTTACTCTCTCTACACACACACACACACATATGTGGTTTCCATGTTTTATGGGGACTTTCCATAGACATAATGATTTTTGTACAAATTCATATTCTGTCCCTTACATAACATTTTCAACAAGAAATATCTCATACTGTATGATTTATAAGCTGTTTTGTACTACATTGCTCTCCTCACACACACATGAAATAAAATCTCAAAGTCCTCAGTGAGTTGTGTGTGTGTGTCTGAAGTGAGTCTGTATCGCTGGGACTTGCAGAACTGCCTCCCACCAGTCTCTGTGGTGAGGCACGAGCTGGAGCGAGAGAAGCAGGGATCATGGCTGGGGGACTTGCTGAGAGACGGCAGAGCATCTCGTCAGGGCTCCGCGACCTTTCTCTGCTCGGCGACGGGCTGCAATGGGCCACAGGTTTCGTGCCGCCCAACTAGTGTGTCACTGGAGCATGGAACACACACACACGCACGTATAAGACGTGTGTGTTGCCTACCGTCCACCTCCTGCGCTGTGGCTTGCAGATGTTCTCCTGAAAACTGAGAAAGCCTCTGACATGTAATGAGAAACTATGCGAGGTAAACAATGAAACGGCAAACAATGATCGGACGTGTTTCTGCTCAAGATTGAGATATTAAATAACCTTTGACCCCAACTTGTTCTGAATTATTCATGCTACAGATATGAATCTTAAATTGTGCAGTGTTTTTAAACTTGCAATGCCTCCCAAGTATGATGATGTCATCACAAAGCACCTCTTATTAAAAATATTATGGCAGTACCATGGAATAATTCATTTTGTTTTAATGTTTATGAAAGGCTGCTATTTCTGATCAAAAATACAGTAAATATTGTAAATTACAATTTAAATAGCTGTTTATTGATTGAATATAGTGAAGTGTAAATTATTCTGTGATCAAAGCTGAATTTACTCCAGACTTCAGTGTCACATGATCTTTCAGAAATCAATCTAATATGATGATTTGATGCTCAGTTATTATCCTTTTTATTTTTTTCACTCTTTTGTTTTGGTGCTCAGTTAATTATGTGCTATATTTTTTTTCACCCACTGAAACCATTTTCCGTCCCACTTTATATTAAGTGGCTTTAAGTACTATGTACTTACATTGAAAAATAAGTACAATGTATTATTCTGTATTGTAAAACACTTTTGCTGCTATTGAGGTATGATACGGGTAAGGTTAGGGACAGGTGTGGTGGTATGGGAGGTTAAGGGTAGGTTAAGGTGTGAGGGAAGGGCTATGTGTAATTACAAATGTAATTACATAAATTAATTACATTTGTAATTACATGCTGGTATTTTAAAATATAAGTACAATGTAAAAATATGTATGTACACAAAAAGTCCATTGTATCAATTTATTAATTTCAATGTAAGTACATATTACTTAACGCCACTTACATATAAAGTGGACTGCAATTTTTTACACAAAATCCTTACTTGTCTTACAATTCCTGAAACCTGACGCACTAAATAAGCAAAACCATACAACTCAATTATCTGCCTTCAACTCAGTTTCCGATTTTAATAAAACACTTTTTGCAAACCAGACACTCAATTCTCTAGAACACCAAAAATCTAACATGAAGTCTCTCGTGATTTCCGTTACAGGCTACACACATACCTATCAAAATGTGTCCACTCTCACACACACTCTCACATGTGCAACACTCATTGCTTTACTAAAACACCAACCAATCATGGCTTTAGAATAGAGCCTGTAAAGCCAAAGGTCGAGTTATACGTTTTTTTCTGACTTGTGTAATACTGTATTCCCAACCACAGATGCTTAACAGTGAAAAAAATAGTTTGGTTTCAATCTTGCTTTCGTGTTTTACTGTGAATTTTTCAACATCTCTCTGCCGATATTCTCATGAAAGAAGAGCTTTAGGTTTTGAATAACTGTGTCGGCCTATATGATGTGTCTAAAAAATATAATACTATGGCAAAGGTGTTTGCAGTGTGAGACAAATGTTTGCTTTCTTGAGATGTGTTTGTGATATTCTGAATGCAGTGCTTGATTTACTGTAACAAGAGAAGGCATTTTGCTTTGTGTGTGTGCAATTCTTGAATTTGTGTGTAAAGTTTAAGAAAAAACTGAAAAGTAACAATGCACAAACCAGAAGATGAATGAAACAGATACAGTATATCATAAATACTTTTTTTTTAATTGTACCTTTTTTAAGTATTTTTCTCCAAACTCTGACCCCACAGCACCCCCTTGTGGCTCCCAGTCCCTTCCCGCTAGTAACAAAACTTATCTATTCAAATAATTTACAGGTAATTATAAATGACTTAAAAGGTCATGGACATGCATCAGGAAAGGTATGGGAATTCCACTGAACATTAATCTCAGCTTTCTTTATCCCAGTTTTAGCTCCTCATCATTAGGGTGAAATATGCAACATCATGCTTCAGACAATCTGAATCAGACCTCCACATTCAGCCGTGAAAAGGGGAACGGAGGCCTGTAACAGAAGAGGCTGAAACAACATCAGGAAAGCCTGAGTCCTGCAGGTGTCCCGAACACCTGAACCGGTCCCGGCTGAACAAGGCCCCTGTGTCCGCGGCCGTGTCTCGCATCCAGGTGTGTGTAGTGGCATTGCTTCGTCAGGGCAGAAGGTTTGGAGCTGGAAAAGCCCAATGGTTGGGGGTTGGGGGAACAAACACTGCGCTTTGACTCTCTCCCACCACGCAAAAGGCATCATTGTGCGTGTCTCCCACTGGGACCGGCCTAAATGCCGCTTTTCAGCATTCAGACGCTCCAATGGTGGACAGGCCGACTTGTTTTGGGGTGGTTGTTTTAAAAGATTTATGTGAAGCCCCCTTTTTTCCCCAGGACACATGGTAATGTCCAAAAGGCCCTTGGGCAATTAGGCAACAGATAATTAACTTCATTGAAATAAATGTGTGAATGGGAGCTTTCTTCTGCTGCTGCTGTCCTTTTCTTGATTCTCTCATCCATCATCAGCATAGCAATGTGACCAATCCAGCTTCTCAAACTCATCCAGAGTTTAAGGGTGCAAAACCAATGCCATCTTGATGCTGAACGTTGTTATTTTCTCCAATGAAAATGGCAGGGGAAACGGTTCAGGAGCGGTTGAGCAATGCAACCAGTTGGCGAGATTTCCTAATTCTTAAATTATGCAAGACAAACACAGCTTGTAAATGCACACCATTGCAAATATTTAAAAGAACATTTGATCTAAGCAAAACTAAAAAAAAAAGGAGAACTGAAAACACTGATTGGTTTCAACTGCTGATTTAACAATGACATCAACGTATGCTTGCATAAGAGGAAGTTATGATCAAATCATTTAACAATGTGTGGATTATGCCCTGAACTGAACTGCAACTGAAACCAAACCGCTGTTAAACCAACATAATGGTTAGATGATTTTCAATGGTGTATCTATATAATGAGTTAAATATTTGGTACAATTGGCTACAATTCACCGGCCACTTTATTAGGTACACACTTGAAAGTGGCCAGTGAAATGAAGCCGATTCAATATATATAATAACATATAACACTGATATAAGTGATCACCTGGATTTAGACCTATATTGTATTCATTATAAAGCGTCAAAGGCAAATTTGCTTTATGTTTAGGTCTATATTGCTTTTATTTCCCCTGTGTTGAAATCAGACAAACATAAATGTCAGGCAACACGATTCCTGCTGCGTGTCAATATCCATGGATCACTGGATCTTTAGTAAGTTGTAGGAACACTATATTAAGTCCAACATTTAGTTTAAATTGATCAAATTGTTCGCTTTCAGTCACAAGCCATGTTTCCATCCACTTGTCAATCGAATTATCTGAAGTTCACATGCGAATAAAGCTGGTGAAAGTGTGTTTCCATGCAAACGGCTCTAAAGCGAATAAAAACCTGTACGTAATGACGTCACATGCTGTTTTGCGATCGAATTGGTATATCTAAATTGATTTGAGACATTTTAATGTGTTTCCATTCATTTTTGCCCTGAATCGGACAACATTCAAGCAAACTTTTGCGAACAAAGTTTTGTTAGACAAAACTTGCACCATCTACCAACAAATGATCAAGTATTTCACAAGTTGAAGCGTAATAATGTACAAGCCCAGTTGAAGCCCAGCTGATAGCGACATATGTATGGGATAATGTATGCGAAGGCGGTTGTTGAAGGGTTGTATTCGCTATAACAACCGCCCTCGCTATATGTTATCCTGCTTATTACATATAAATCAACCAAATAAATAAATAAATCAATAATTTGACTTAAAAACGAGCTTTATTGATTTAAAAACGAGTATTGCTTCTGCTAAAGAAAATAGTCTGTTCCGTCTCTGAACTGCGTCCATGGCAACGGTGTGTTATAGCAGCGATTAAAACTTAATCGCAATTCATTATTATTTGGTAAAAAAACGTTTCCATCAGCTTTTATTGGCATTAGCCGTATATCGATACAAGATAAAATCCGATGAGACCGAACGTATTTCATTTGAGTCGATTTTCATTAGAAATTTCATCAGAATTTTACTGTTTTCATAAGGCATTTTTCATTCAGATATCACTTAATTCGAATAAAAGCTGTTCAATGGAAACATGGCTACAGTTTTCCCTATTAAATCCAGTGCATCTTTTGCCACTCGGTCAGGCTGAGGGGGTCTGATCCGGCGGGAAAGTGACGTCCAATCTTCGTTTATAAAAACTTTAGATTTCGATTGTAAAATCGAATTAAAATATAAACTAATGTGTTGAGGGAAAAACTCAACACATAATAGTATCTTCAACCAAAATTATTTTTCTTTGTACATGTTTCACCCCTCAAAAAAAGTAAATTCACTGAACCAATAAATAAATGAATGATCTGCATGTTTTCCCTCCGCCACAGTGGTGTAACTGTATGGCTGCCTCGCTCAGCTTACATAACACAGTTCATCTGGGCTTTGATGTGCTTCGCCTCTGAGCAACAGTTACAAAACCTCCACTTCTGAAGTCAAGCCGAGTTAACTGACAGTGGTTGAGGTCGTTAGCATGTGTGTGCTCGTCGGTTCAAACCCAGCTAAAGCTAACCGCAACATCTTGCGTGGTGGTTATGGATCTGCACAGGGTGGAAGTGGGTACCGAGGAAGACCGTGACTACAGGGCTGGGCTTATCAACAACCCAGGAGAAACAGTAACCCACAATGCACCTCCCCGTGCCAACCAACCGCCTCTGTCTGGCAGCGCTTCACCAACTGTACACATTATTCATAGCTACCATTAATTATTGTATGCTATTGTGTGTGTTGAATGTGGTTTCCATTTTAATTGGCAGATGACATATTAGATAAGCACGCTTGAATGTATACTTCATCACATCAAATCAAGAACTTCCCCCTGTGAAAAAGAAGTGAGCACTTCAAAAATGAAAGCTATATATTTAATACTTGCAGGTAAAGGGCACTTCATGACGATGTTAAGTACACTTTAAAAATGAAGTGCACTTAGTTTGATGTGTTGACTAACATACTAAAAGCACATCAAAAGTAGTGCTAATTAATGTTAACTGTAGTGTGTGAAATGACACTTATGTAGTAAATTGCAACTTCATCATTACGAATGATGCACCCAGTTTAGCATAGATGCTGATGTACACTTCAACCGTACAATAGAATTATTGAATATAAAGATGCACTGACGTTCTACTTGCGTTTAACATACTTTAGTGGATAAAAAAGCACTCTAAAGTTAAACTAATTGCATTTGAATAACTTTTAGCTATTTAAAACATGACATTAAGTCATTAAGACACTAAAGTATATTATTTTTAAGTATTATTTCTATAGTAAGCACTTTTTTAAAAAGTATGCTACTTCATGTTCACAAGGGTACAAACTATAACTGACAGTCTTGTTTATTCTTGCTCTCTCGTGTGTGTGTCTGTTTGTGTGTGTGTGTGTCCGTGTGCATATGCATGTGTATCCGCGTGTGAATTCATGTGTGTGTGTGTGTGTAGTCATATCTCCTGGGGCCTCCTTAAGACCTGCTGACAGTCGACGCGTGTGGCTACAGCTCCCAACATGATGTTGCCCAGCGCTCCTCGCTTCACTACAGCCCAGTATAGCCCAGTTTAGCCCAGTACAGCCCAGTGTAGCCCAGTTAAACTGAAGTGCCTGGCTCTTTCAAAGCTCACAGGTTGACTTATGAGCTGTAGGTACTGTAGAAAAAATATTAAAAGTGAATGAAGTTGTGTTGAATTTGGACTCAGGCCTAGATGGACAGACTCAGACTCTGAGTGCATTTGTTGATGTTGGCACTTCTGGCAGAAACACTAAATGAGAGTCCAGCATGTGTGTGTGTTTGCACTCTTACAGAGTCACTAAATGGTTGCAGCACTTTTGTGCCTTTTAGATAAAAAAAATAAATAAAATAAAATAAAGTTGTTTTAATGTGTTCCATTTTTTTCTGTATATAATGGTTAGGTTTAAAGGTGTACTTTTTAAAAATTCTACATTAGCTGGGTTAAAAATATCGATTTCTTCGTTTTCTAACTTTTTGTCTGTGCAGTATTCATTTTATGCATGAACAAATCTTCATGAACAAATTATTTGTACCACAATAATTTCATACACTGTAGTGTAAATAAGTTAATTCTGTCAGTTTTATAATGAAAATATTGTTTTGGCACGTTTAATGTGTCAGCTTGTCCTCTTTACTGCAAGTTAAAAATAAAACCACAAAATAATCATAACACTAAGTTGAAAGATGCTGTACTTACTGAAAAGTGTCATTTCAACAGTGGAAAGGCATCAATATACTCTGAAAAATGCTGGGTTGTTTTAACCCAACTTTGGGTCAAATATGGACAAACCCAAACATTGGGTCAAAAAAGTTACTTTAAAATTTAACCCAACAGCTGTATATAAATATATAAGTCTAAGTTTATCAAGCGACGAGAATACTTTTTGTGCGAAAAACAAACAACAATAACGACTTTATTTTACTATTCCAACACAGTCTCATGAAAATGCGTATCTACACCACGAATGTCATTTCTCGTAGTAATTATTTGGCGAAAATGGTTTTTGCGTCCATATGCTACACACTAAAAAACCCTGGGGTAGGTTTAGGGGGAGGGGGTGGGTGCGTATCATATGCATGCGAAAAACGCGTACCATATACTCAAAAACTGTTCTTGGCGTATAAATGGCACGTAGAAATGACATTCGTGCTATAGATATAAACTTTCATGAGATCGGGCTCACTATTCCTTTTCTTCCTTCTGGGCCTGAGACGAGATTTTCACAACGCATGCGCGAGAACTGAACTGAACTAGAAAAATAACGTAGTTCTCGCGCATGCGTGGTGGAAATCTCTTGAACTCTCGTCTCAGGCACAGAAGGAAGAAAAGGAATCGTCAAATAAAGTGCCCTTTAATGCCATTTCTACACCAACTCATTTTTTAAATATAAATATTTGTTTTTGTAACAGATTGATTTATAAATACATTCACTATTTAAGAACAGGTTATGTACAAATATAATGAGCATGTAAAATAGGAGTCGGTTCTCATCCTTTATCGTCATATAGAACGCTATATGCAAAAACACCGCTATACTACGCACATGGCACCTGTTATCGTTAATATAACAAGGCGTAATAAATCCAATAAATCCTTTAGCGTAATATGAGAGTACCCTACCCCACACCTAAACCTAAACGTAACCATCACAGCGCGTGCTATATTTACGATAACGAGATGCCATGTGCATAGTATAGCGCCGTTTTGTCATATAGCGTTCTATTTGGGTCAACTATGGAGAAACCCAAACGTTGGGTTAAAAATGTCATTTAAAAAAATATACAGTTGAAAGTGAAAGTTGAAGTTGGGTTACAATTTTAAATTACATTTTTAACCCAACATTTGGGTTTGTCTCTATTTGACCCAATTTTGGGTTAAAACAACCCAGTATTTTTTACAGTGAACAAAGTTTATGGTCATTGAATGGCTTTTCTAAGGTAAATGTGATAGTGTTATCATAGCTGGTTGATAAAAAAAATAAAAATAAAATAAAAAAATGCTGTGTTGTTTAAACCCAATTTTGGGTCAAATATGGACAAACTCAAACATTGGGTCAAAAAAGTTACTTTAAAATTTAACCCAACGGCTGGGTTTGTCCATGTTTGACTCAAAGTTGGTTTGAAAGAGTTCAGACACTTCAGATACTTCTTTTCAAAGCGAAATCTTTTCATTGGCACCATAAGCACAAGGGCTCATTTGAGTTTGTGCCGCATTTCAATTTCATGTGTCAATGAGGATGTCAGAATGTGATGTGATTGATGGCCATTCAAAGCTGTCAATCATGATCAAACTCCTAAGATGATAACTGATGATTTCCCATAAGGACAGAACAGCGTTGCACAGTTGAGCCTCAGTTGAGATAAAAGCTGTCTTTGTGAAAAGCTGAATATTTTCCAGTCTGATCTTATGAGAAAACTATTTTGTATCAACACAATCGATTTTGATTCACAAGTTCTCGATTGAATATCAGTTAGGTTAAAATTATTAACAGGGAGAATTTGCAATGTTTTCAGAGCAAAATTTGATTAAATGTAGTGTGATCATATCAGGAAAAATCATAGGCCATGTAACACACCGTTTTTAATACTGTAAATAATACAGATTATCAACTGAACATCTCTTAGTAATATACACTCTACACTCTAAAAATTGCTGGGTTGTTTTAACCCAACCTTGGGTCAAATATGGACAAACCCAGCCACTGGGTTACATTTTTTTAAATTACATTTTTAACCCAACATTTGGGTTTGTCCATATTTGTGTAAACAGTGCTGGGTAATTTGAACCTAAATTTGAGTAAAATATGTTTGGGTATTTTTTTTAACCCAAATGTTGGGGTAAAAAAAATAAATTAATTTTTAACTCAACTTCAACTTTCACTTTCAACTGTAATTTGTTTAATTGCATTTTAACCCAACATTTGGGTTTGTCCATGTTTGACCCAAATTTGGTTATCGCACCACAAACAATCGGTTCTGTTCATTCAGAATGAGGCACACTAACGAAAATCAATGTTTAATTGCATTTCAAGTCACCTATGAAGTTTATTTCCAGTTCAGATACAGAAAACGAATCCGAATAAAGCCTACAAGTCGTCTATCTCATTCAGAGTCTTTCTTACCAGCAAAACGACCAGTACTAACTATCTCTCTGAGCGGCAGATTTGTCGTCTAAGCTGTGTTTTGATATCACAGACTGCGGAAACAAGAGCTACGCAATGAACTCTGCACCCAGGAGAGAAAAAGAAAATACATATTTGAGGATATATTGAAACACAAACATGAGGTCACCGTCAAATCTCAGAGCCGCTGCTGTTTGTTTTTACAGCGTGGACTTGCAGACGTAGACGCAGGTGAACATACACAACTCACTCGTGTTAGTCTCGGGTGGCTGTTCGAGGTCTGTAATATTTGCAGCCAGTGTTGATATTAGCCGAAGACCTCGCCGTAGGAGAACTGCAGTTAAAACCGGAGAGAACAGTTGTCGTGTGTGTGCAGAACTGTGACTAAACGCTACGGCGGCATGACTATTACACTTTCAAAAGCACAGAAATGAACGGAGTTGACTCTCCGGAGGAAAGTTCAAACACAGCGTATTCAATTATATTTTACAACTGGAATAACATATTTTTTTCTGTGTTTTCCCTTTAAAACCGAGAACTGAAACATACTCTGCATTTAACTTACCCATGCTCTTGTGTTCATATGATGATAATAAACCTCAGTTTGAGGTACTTAAAATCTTATGTATTTTTATAAAAACTGTACCTGCAGATTATATAACATTAATAAAATAAAGAGTGCACCTGAAGAGAGACTACACTGTAAAAGAAAATATATCACCAAAAATGCATGACAGCATATGTTTTTGCATTGCTTTAACTCATAAAAAGAAGTTACGTTTTTTAAATTATACAAGATTCAACTAATAAGTAAGTTTAGTGCAATTTAAGTTAAAACATCCAAGTTGATTGTACTAAAATTAGCTACTTCTTTTACAGTGTGCGTTTCTTAACATTTTAAAGATTTACTTTAAAGTTGCCTACATTTTAAATCAATACATTTTGATCATCTTTTGTCATGTTTTTAAACAAGTACACTTGTTATGATGTGCTGACTGATACTTAAGCACATGTAAAATAGAGTGCCGAAGTGATGACATCACTTTGTAGAACAACTCGGAAGCTATAGCGGCGCATGGGTTCCCTCGATCGCTAAGCAATGCATTTTCCTCTTAGATTTTTGGAAAATCGCAAAAAATAAGATCTGTGTTTAACAAAGAGTTGTGACCCTTACACATTTTGTCTATCAAAATAATCTGTACAAGTTACTCCAAAATTTCTAAATTTTGACACCTATATAAAGTTTTTAAAAACACAAGCAGACACCATAAAGTTTAAAAAGCCACAACAGGTTATAACTGTGTGTTCTATGTTATAGATCAAAACGTGAAAATATTTAGAGGCTCTGTTCCAAAAATAAGGCTTTGGCGGTACAAAAATTCGCTTGGGACAGTTGTGAAAAAATACAACAGGGACAGTTGTGAGTTCACGGTCTGTAGCCTACATACTATGGTTGAGTCAGAGCCAGGAGCATCGATAAGAGGGAATCGTTCACGTCGAGGACATACAATATCGATGGATCGTAAAACTTAGAACCGGTTCTCAAGTGGAACTGGATTCTACTTCCATCCCTACTAGCCATACTTTAAAAGTGTGCTAAACTGTGCTAAACTGTATGTTACAGTGTGCTAAAGTGTGCGCTAAAGTGTGCTAAAGGGTATGCTAAAGTGTATACTAAAGTGTGCTAAAGTGTGCTAAAGTATATGCTAAAGTGTATGCTAAAGTGTGTTAAAAGCGTGTTAAAGTGTGCTAAAGTGTATGCTAAAGTGTGCTAAAGTGTGCTAAAGTGTATGCTACAGTGTGCTAAAGTGTGCTAAAGTGTATGCTACAGTGTGCTAAAGTGTGCTAAAGTGTATGCTAAAATGTGCTAAAGGGTATGCTAAAGTGTATACTAAAGTGTGCTAAAGTGTGCTAAAGTATATGCTAAAGTGTATGCTAAAGTGTGTTAAAGCGTGTTAAAGTGTGCTAAAGTGTATGCTAAAGTGTGCTAAAGTGTGCTAAAGTGTATGCTACAGTGTGCTAAAGTGTGCTAAAGTGTATGCTACAGTGTGCTAAAGTGTGCTAAAGTGTATGCTAAAGTGTGCTAAAGGGTATGCTAAAGTGTATACTAAAGTGTATGCTAAAGTGTGCTAAAGTATATGCTAAAGTGTATGCTAAAGTGTGTTAAAGTGTGCTAAAGTGTATGCTACAGTGTGCTAAAGTGTGCTAAAGTGTATGGTAAAGTGTGCTAAAGGGTATGCTAAAGTGTATACTAAAGTGTATGCTAAAGTGTGCTAAAGTATATGCTAAAGTGTATGCTAAAGTGTATGCTACAGTGTGCTAAAGTGTGCTAAAGTGTATGCTACAGTGTGCTAAAGTGTATACTAAAAGTGTATGCTAAAGCAGGGGTTCTCAACTCCAGTCCTTGACGACCCACTGCTCTGCATATTGTGTATGTCTCCTAACGAGCTGAGGATCTGAATCAGGTGTGTTAAACAAGGGAGACATACACAATATGCAGAGCAGTGGGTCGCGAGGACTGGAGTTGAGAACCCCTGTGCTAAAGTGTGTTAAAGTGTGTTAAAGTGTATGCTAAAGTTTGCTGAAGTGTGCTACAGTGTATGCTAAAGTGTGCTAAAGTTTGCTATAGTGTGCTGAAGTAAAAAAACAAGGGAAACTGACCAGAAGATGTACATTACTGTTAGCTGGGCTAATTATGGCAAGACTGAGAATGCATGTAAAATCGAGACTGCAAGCAAGTATTTGAACTAAGTATATAGAGAGTATGCACGTGTTCCTCACAGTGAGAGGCAAAAAGACTGAGCGGCTGTATGTGTTTTCAGCGTGAATGCCGGGAAAAACAAACACAACACATATAAAGAAGGAAAGAGCTTTGGGATTGACTGTACAACTAGATTTGACAAAGAATCAGAGGTATATTTTTACAGACTGCTAAAGAAAGAGGAGCAAATGGATCGCTGCAATTCACAGAAACAACTGGACTCCAGTCAGAGAAAGGGGGATCTGCAGTTATCATTTTGTGTAAACATGCTGAATTTAGGTGGAAAACCACACCCATGTATTTTGTATTGTTATATATATTAACAACTATCATTTATCATTGCATATTTTGCATTATTGGATGCTTTTTAATAAATACTGACCAAAAAAAAACTATAAAGTTTTAGGGCTGGACGATATGATGATGTATATAAGCTATAACACTGATAAAAGTGATCAGACGGATTTAAGACCTGCCTATATTGTATTTATATAAAGTGTTCACAGGTGTTTAGGTCTATATTGCTTTTATTTCCCATCAGGCAAACATAAATGTCAGCCAACGCGATTCCTGGCTGTGTATCAATATCCATGGATCACTGGATCTTTAGTAAGTTGTAAGGAACACTATATAGAGTCCAACATTTAGTTTAAATTGATCAAATTGTTCGTTTTAGTCGCAGTTTCCGTATTAAATCCAGTCACGCAGCAGATGTGCTGAGGAGGGTTGTTCCGGCGGGAAAGTGACGTCAATGCATTCCCTCTATATGCACTATTTTGTCTTCTTATGATGCATTGCTTTTGTTTTCCAGTATTTTTGGTTGTTTAGTTTACAGACGTCTGCTAAACAAATTCATTTGAATGCAAATGCCGTAACGTGAGAGTATCAGTTTGAGATTCTCATGCAAAACTGTTCAGCGGTTTCATTGTGTTCCTTTTGTTTTAAAGATGATGTTTGCTTGCATGCATCTTGCAATGGGAATATGAACATGAGATGGGATGATAATGAGAGATGTCTGAACAGGAGATGAATGGAAAACCGGTGATTAGAAAACAATGGCATGGAATGCATGCGGTTGGTTGACAGTACACTCAGTGTTTGGTGTTTGTAACGGACGTGACGCGCTGAGCGTTTATCAGGGAGACCCGTTTGCTGTGTCTTATCAGCTCACACAGGACCAAACCATTCATCGGCTTCTGGAAGTCAAACTCTCTTACACAACTTGCTTTCTCACTCTTACTTGCTTGCTTCCACTTTCTGTCGTACACACAAACCCTCATAGATCCACTTATCCTCCTTTCATTCGTCACAGTCACACAGGAACTGATTGAGCCTTATCTTTCTAAGATACATAGCTTTTGTGCTTCACATTCATTCTCTTTATCACATAAGTCAACAAGCTGTCCTCAGTTCTTCAAGGCAGGACACGCGAGAGCTACGTGAGACCTGGGCACTGTGTGTGTGTGTGGGTGTGTGTGTGTGTGTGTGTGTGTGCGTGTGTGCGTGTGTGCGTGTGTGTGCGGTGTGCGTGTGCGTGTGCGTGTGCGTGTGTGTGTGTGTGTGTGTGTGTAATCAGCTGACTGAGTTATCTTCACTCATGCTTGTGCAGGGATTACTCATAGCAGAGATGTCAACACATTACACTCAAACACTGATATCCAACCTTATAATCTCAATTAATAATCTCAATTAATCAGACACAAATAATAGTAGCTACTTGTTTCTTTTTTTTACTTGATTATTTGAAAAAATTAGCAAATTATTATGTATAACTAATATTAGGCCAATATATAAACATGTTTTATCATTTGCACATACACTATATGTGTAAATAATAAAAAGTATATACAATATCAGTCACTTATTCAAATGATTAATCGTGATTAATCGCATCCAAAATAGAAGTTTGTGTATAATTATTTTATGTGGGTGCACTGTGTATAATTATTTTGTATATATTTAAAATACACACAGATGCATGTATATTTAAGAAAAAAAAAATATTATTTATATATAAAATATTTATATATAATATAAATTATATATATTAATCTATATACAGTATATACATGAAAAATATTTCTTAAAATATACAAGCATGTGTGTGTATTTATATATTTAATATAATTATACACAGTGCACCCACATATATTATGTAAACACAAACTTTTATTTTTATATGTGTGTGTGTGTGTGTGTGTTCAAATAAAGAATAGAATAGAATAGAATAGAATAGAATAGAATAGAATAGAATAGAATAGAATAGAATAGAATAGAATAGAATAGAATATGAATGCACTAATTATCTTTGTGCCAGCTGTAGTAGAATCTGATCTTCTGGACAACTACACTGTAAAAAAATTGATATATATATATATATATATATATATATATATATATATATATATATATATATATATATATATATATATATATATATATATATATATATATATATATATATATATATATATATATATATATATATATATATATATATATATATATATATATATAATTTTTTTATATATTTCTTAAAAAAATGAAATTAAACTTTAATTCTGCGAAGATTCATGAAATTGATCAAAAGTGACAGTAAATGCATTTATAATGTTACAAGATGTTTCCGTTTCAAATAAATGCTGTTTTTTCTATTAAACCCAGCCGTTGGGTTACATTTTTTAATTTCATTTTTTAACCCATTTGGATTTGTCCATATTTGACCCAAATTTGGGATGAAACAACCCAGCATTTTTTAGAGTGTTTGAATAACTCTGAGGGAGATTCCCATAAGATTTTACGTCTGAGATATTGTGGATATACAACCATTTCTCACCATGCAAACACTTCACAAAAGTGCATTTTAAAAATGTTTATTGTGTATTAATTATTAGGAAGCATCAGTGTCTATTGACTCCAGTTATGCATCCTTTATGTGCTATAAATACATGCAGGTTGTTTTAACTCAATTTTGGGTCAAATATGGACAAATCCAAACGTTGGATTAAAAATACAATTTAAAAATGTAACCCAACGGCTCCATATTTGACCCAAAATTTACATATGTACATACACTCTAAACAATAGTGGGTTGTTATAACCCAACATTGGGTAAAACATGGACAAACACAAATGTTGGGTTAAAAATGTAATCAGCTTCAACTTTCACTTTCAACTGTACATTTTTTAATTACATTTTTAAACCAACATTTGGGTTTGTCCATATTTGACCTAATTTAGGTTGAAACAACCAGCATTTTTTAGAGTGTACCGTTCAAAAGTTTAGATTAAATTGATCAAAAGTGACAGTAAATGCATTTATAATGTTACAAGATGTTTCTGTTTCAAACAAATGCTGTTCTTTCTATTAATCAAAGAATCCTGAATGATAAAATGTATAACAGTTTCTCTGAACAGTTTTCAACATTGATAATAATCATAAATGTTTATTAAATCATCATATAGAGTGATTCCTGAAGGATCATGTGACTCTGAAGACTGGAGTAATGATGCTGATATAACAATATATTCACATAGACAACAGTTATTTGAAATAATTTTTCACAATATTACTGATTTGTTGTGTTTTAAATCAAATCAATGCAGGTGAGCAGAAGAGTCTTCTTTCAAAAACATCTTAAAAATCATATGTGACACCAAAATTTTGAGGATATTCTTAAAAAATGCTCCACGGGGAAACATCATTTCTATTTGAATGAGTTATTGATGACATAATCTGCATGTTTGTGTGAACTATCCCTTTGCATAAAGAAGTGAATGCAATGTTTATCACAAACAAATCTTCATTGTGCTTTAAGGACTCAAACACGGGCTGTGTGTCTGATGTATGATCTGATCTGTGATTTCCAGCATACAGATTTAGTTGAAGTTTCTCCTGTTCAGATGTTGACGGAGACACACAGAAACACAATTAGCCGTTTGGTGAGATAAACACAATGATCCCAATGCCAAAACCGGAGTCCCAGAAGCCAAACCGTGTTTTATGTCTCTGACCATCTGCTGCACAAGAGGTGCTGTGTATAAGGTGTCATCAGTAACACACACACACACACACACACACAGACGCACACACACAGACACACAGACAGAGTCTGTTGGAGGTGTTTTGTTGTGCTGTTAAAGTCTCTCTGACAGCTGGAACAGTGTTATTTTAAGGATCGAGGGGTGTGTGATAGTGTGTGTGTGTATAGGCATGTGTGTGTGTGTCTTGGGCAACACTGGTCACGCTGTACTTCCTTTTCCACTTCACACACAAGAGGAAGTCGGGATGGAGATCAAACGGTCACATCCTGTTTCCAGGAGCAGAAATACAAAACTATAGTTTTGTAAAAAAAAAAAAACATGTTCATGAGTTGTAATCACAACATTTTTTCTTTTGTCAAATCAACTTAAATAATTAATGTGGTTCAGATAACACAATATTTTGAGTTTCTGATGATTAAATCAATCTCCTTCATTGTATTAACTCACTTTTCCATTTCAATGAACTTAAAGTTTTAAGCAACCAGGTAACTTCATTTTTTAAAGTTAAACCAACTATATATATATATATATATATATTGTTGGTTTAACTTAAAAAATGAAGTTACCTGGTTGCCTTAAAACTTTAAGTTCATTGAAATGGAAAAAGTGAGTTAATACAATGAAGGAGATTGATTTAATCAATCTTTATAAATACATTGCATGTATTTATAGCACATAAAGGATGCATAACTGGAGTCAATAGACACTGATGCTTCCTAATAATTAATACACAATAAACATTTTTAAAATGCACTTTTGTGAAGTGTTTGCATGGTGAGAAATGGTTGTATATCCACAATATCTCAGATGTAAAATCTTATGGGAATCTCCCTCAGAGTTATTCAAACACTCTAAAAAATGCTGGGTTGTTTCATCCCAAATTTGGGTCAAATATGGACAAATCCAAATGGGTTAAAAAATGAAATTAAAAAATGTAACCCAACGGCTGGGTTTAATAGAAAAAACAGCATTTATTTGAAACAAAAACATCTTGTAACATTATAAATGCATTTACTGTCACTTTTGATCAATTTCATGAATCTTCGCAGAATTAAAGTTTAATTTCATTTTTTAAGAAATCACACTGACCCTAAACGTTTGAACAGTACACTCTAAAAAATGCTATTTCAACCCAAATTTGGGTCAAATATGGACAAACCCAAATATTGGATTAAAAATGTACAGTTGAAAGTGAAAGTTGATGTTGGGTTAAAATTTAAAATTACACTTTTAACCCAACATTTGGGTTTGTCCATATTTTACCCAATGTTGGGTTATAACAACCCAGCATTGTTAGAGTGTATGTACGTATGTATTTTTAAATTGTATTTTTAATCCAACGTTTAGGTTTGTCCATATTTGACCCAAAATTTAGTTAAAATGACCCAGCATGTATTTAAGGCACATAAGGGATGAATAACTGGAGTCATTAGACACTGATGCTAATAATGAATACACAATAAACATTTTTATAAAGTATTTGCTGTATATCCACAATAATTCAGATGTAAAATCTTATGGAATCTCCCACAGAGTTATTCAAACACTCTTAAAAATGCTGGGTTGTTTGAACCCAAATTTGGGTCAAATATGGACAAATCCAAATGTTGGGTTAAAAATTGCAATTAAAAAATGTACAAAATTGGGCTAATTTGAAATTAAATTTTTAACCCAACATTTGGGTTTGTCCATATTTTACCCAATTAAACAACCCAGCATTGTTTTAGAGTGAACTTTTAAATAAGAAACACAGTTATTTGAGCTAAATAATGTGACATTTCAAGTAATGTTTAATTAGAAGTTTGACATTCCCTTGCACTGCGTTGGAAGGTCCATGGAAATCCCAAGAGACTCCCGGACACTTCCCAGCATCTCGATCAACACCCATGCAAGGATTCCGGGCATGAGCGGGTTACAGCGAGCCCAAAACAAAGGAGAAGGAAGGATAATGCGCTGATGAAAGGGGTTTGCTGGAGCTTTTGTGTGGAGTCTGTCCTGCGTACTAACTCCAGCTTTCACTCCTCGACCAGCTGCAACCTTCTCCCATAGCAACACGTGTGTGTGACTGCTGTTAATGTGCATTTCACTTTAAACTGATTACAGACTGAAACAAAATCATTAATTTATGATTGCATCCTTATATGACACAACTTTTCCAGATTTGATTTGAGCTTTGGGCCTTTCAGGAGAGCCACTGTTGGCTTCTTAGAGCAACATTAGTTCAGATCTGTCGCCGTGCTGCTAAAAGTTACAGTTTAGAGGAGTTAGCGAGGACGCGCTGATCCTGAAACAGTGAGTGGCGTCTGCAAACACTGAAGCGCTCGCCTCGTTCAGGCTCTTCACACATGGAAATGTGCTGTTGGGAATAAAGAGGGTGTGAATGGGCAGGTAGGAGGAAGCTCAGGAAGTGTGTGTAAAGAAGAGCCATCGGTGCTTGCAGCTACACACACACACACATTTACATATGTGTGGAGCCAGTCAAACCCCAGATGGCTTTTATTCGGCGGATTACAGTCTCTTTCTAATGGGACAACCAGGAAAGACTTTTTATTGTTTGGGTAATGAATATCGAGTGTGTTGGAGGACTTCACAAATTGATTATTAAATACAATGAATATTCTGAATTTTTTTACAAGAGTGTTTTTCCCCAGAGTTACTGGTTTTATATTTATCTGTCAGCTTTTTAGCTTAAAGTCAATATTTGTTAATTGCTATTAAATATGGATGCACAATGTATTTGTACCATATTAGTTAACAGTCAATACACACACACACACTAAAAATTGCTGGGTTGTTTTAACCCAAATTTGGGTCAAATATGTAGGTAATCTAAATGGAAAAAATGGGAGAATTTATATTAAATATCAAGTTTTATTTTTTAATGTTAATTTCCCTATTTTTTACATTTAGATAATTTTGCTGTAATCTAACGCTGACATAAAGTTCATCTTTAAAACATGCTGAGAAAATGCACTCATAGCATTCAAAATTGTATTATTTGTTTTTAGTTTTATTTAGACAAAATAGTATAGAATTGTTATATTTTAAAATAAAAAAAATAATAAATGATATAATGATGTTGTACAGTTATAATGGTGTGTATAGTTATAACTGTATTATTGTAATGTAATACATTTAAAATAAATAAATCAGATATATGTATTACTGTATATTAATTTAATTAAGTATTGTTACTATTTTAAAATGAAATACTATTTGATATTTTTATATTGTAGAATATTATACATATAGATAAATATATTATAGTTATATAAATATATATATATATATATATATATATATATATATATATATTTTATATATATATATAATATTAATAACTATAATATAATAATATTATAGTTACATAGATAAATAATCTATGTATGTGATTTCATTAATGTTACTTACAATATTAAAATTTCTAAAAAAAAATTACAAAAATAATAATAGTGTAACATAACAATTAAATAAATAATTCTAAATACATACACACACACAGAGATATATAATTTATTTTTTAATCATGTGAAAATATACTAATTTTATACTATTTCTGGTAAATAAAACTAAAATCAAATAAATAATTTTACATGCATTTACACAAAAATGTATTGTTGAGATTCACACAAAAAAAATGTAATGTAATAGTGTTATTAATTTATTGATGTTTTGAAGATTAACTTTGTGATCGTTAGATGTCAGCAAAGGTCATCTGAATGTATAATATTATTATAATATCGTATTAGTTATTTTAACATTGGTGTAAGCCAGAGTAAGAGTGTGTTCTCGAGGTCTGCCGGTGTGCGGCGAGACTCAGTGTCTTTGGGATTAAGTGTTCAGTCCAATCAATGTCCCAGTGGTCAGTGTGAAAGTATGTGTGTGGGAACTGTGTGCAGGACAGAGGACGTATACACTCACATAGGGCCGCTTCTATAGACGCTCGTATTGATTTAGCAACGATTGGACCTATAACTGACCCACACCCATTCACACCAGCACAGAGAGAGCGTAACCTTCCCCCACTCCAGGCCAGACGTGTTTACGGCCAGAGCCGGGACCGCTCTTTGAGTCCCTTGTCTGGCATATGGAGCCCTGCAACAAAAGGGCCCTTGTGGAGAAAACACAAAGCAGGTCGGTGCGTTTCCAGAGGGGGAGCGTCCGAGCGGCACTGAAGCCCAGAGGAGAGCTGAGGGGGACACACTCCTCGACTGATGGGAACAGGAAGACATGTTACAACAAGTCAGTCGCTCATCTCAAAGAGGACTGGCTGCTTATGACCTCCAATGTGCAATTCACGTAGCCTACATATGAGAGAAACGTTGAGACATTGCTGAGAGACTTGTTTGGCATATTCAGTAACTGATGCATGTGAACAACGACATTCGGTTTGTTTTGAATATGTGGAGATCGGGGCAAGTTGTCACAAGATACGTGTTGTTGTTGTTGTTGTTTTACTCAAAAGCCCAAGCATCCCTTATGAATTTGAAGCACACTTTAGTATAATTAGTATGGATACTTGAGAGTGAAATGAATGACATTTAATTGCATGTTATTTACAATAACAATTAAACTCAATTAAATGAATACTGAATTGCAATTAGTTGCAATCATCTTTGTGTGTAATTGCACAGTCATTCACAGCATTTGAAGTCGACTCTCTTTAAGTGGCCATATTTCATTAATATGATATTATCTGCAAGTATAGTATTTTAAAATAAATAAGTGCACTTTTTATCACAAGTAATATTAGCTCAAACTATCAACTTTTTAAAACATTTTGTGCTGTTGTCAAACGATTAATCGCGATTAATTCGCATCCAAAATAAAAGTTTGTGTTTGCATACTATGTGTGTGTAGTATAATTATTTTATATATATATAAATACAGACACATGCATGTATATATTTAAGAAATTGTTTCATTTATATACTGTATATAGATTTATATTTAGTTTATGTGATATGTAAGGGCTGGGCAACACATTCATCGACGATTAATCACATCCAAAATAAAAGTTTGTGTCTACATAATATATGTGTATGTGGTGTGTATAATTACTTTATATATAAATATATATATATATATATATAATAAATATACACACAAATGCATGTATATATTTAATAAATATTTGCATGTTTATACTTTACACATATTTATACATATTTAAAATTATATATAAATATACATATTTGATATATTAATACAAAAAAATCTTAAAAATATACATGCATATGTGTGTATTCATATATACAAAATAAACACACTACACACATATATTATGTAAACACAAACTTTTATTTTGGATTACTGATTAATCGCGATTAATTGTTTGACAGCCCTACTATTTACATATTTAAAGGGCCATACACCTGACTCAGGCGAGGGTTTACCTCATAGTGTTCAGTGAACAATCTAAATGCAAATAACTATTTAATAGCAAATAACAACATCTAAATGATCATTTAATGGTGTCTATGACTACTCATGTTGACAAGTACGGGCCTCCAAAAACAAGTTATTTCGTATATGTATAACACCACATTTCTGAGTGTGCCATTATCTGTTGTCATCCACAATCATCAGCATGACTTGGTGTGTTTGTCTTCACAATCATTTACTGTTAAAGGGGCTCAGTTGGTTAAAGCAGAGAGAGAGAGAGAGAGAGAGAGATGGTCAAAACCTCACAGCTACAGTTTAACCTCCTAATGGCTGCTGATAACCCACTTGTTTTTCTGCGTTATGTAAGACGTCTATAAGCAGACCAGCGACTTTCACATTCCTTCCTGTCTGAGATCAAAACAGCTAGAATTTTACCCTTCTTGTCTGGGATCAGTTTCACAAACGCCTTCGTTAATTCACTTAGCCCACATTTAGTGCCACGGTTTAATTCAGAGTTTTGCCTATTTGATACTCTCTAAAAATGTTGGGTTGTTTGAACCCAACTCTGGGTCAAGTATGGACAAAACCAAATGTTGGGTAAAAAAAATTAATGAAAAAATTTAACCCAGTGGCTGGGTTTATCCATATTTGACCCAAATTTGGGTTAAAACAATCCTAGTATTTTTTAGAGTGTAATTAAAACAAATAAAAAATAGCCTATTCACAACTGTTAAAAAGTTTGGGGTCGGTACGTTTTTAAAATGTCTCTTCTTCTCAACAAGGCGGGATTTATGATATAAAAATACAGTAAAATCAGTAAAATTGTGAAATATTATTACAGTTTAAAATAGCTGTTTTCTATGTGAAAATATAGTAAAGTGTAATTTATATCATGTGATGAAAGCTGAATTTACTCCAGTCTTCAGTGTCACATGATCCTTCAGAAATCAATCTAATATGATGATCTGATGCCTCAAGAAACATTTATGCTTGTTTGTTATCAGTAATGAAAACAGTTGAGCTGCTTATATCAACCATGTGTGTATGTCTTCAGACAAGCATGATCTCTATTCGGACCCTCACCAGGAAGACACAACAGCAGTCCCCGAAGCCCTTTATGTGGCATTATTGTCCTTTTCTAAGCTTCTTTTCCAGCCAAAAGCACATCGTTGTGCAATCTCCTCCATCTTCCCTATTTTGTCTTTTGACACGAGCCTCAAAAGAAGTTATTCAGGCCGGCTGTGCACAATACCTGCAATTAAATCGGCACACACACACTGAGAGTTTGAGTTCAGAATAAAAGACACAAGAGAATGTGTTGCATTAGTGTCTGATATCTAAAACAGTGCTTTCAAAGCCTGAGTGTAGTATTTTGTACAAAGACAATGGGCTTTAATCTGGCTCACTTGCACTTTGTTGGAAACAACAAATACAAGCAGTTGTGCATTTCCATGCCCATGTTTAACTGTTTCTGTCTTTATCAGTCGCCAAAGAACAAGTGCTCATCGCAGGATTGTGTGAGGTGTTGACGCTCCACTCTGTGATAAGACTTCATTGTGTGTTAAAGGGACAGTGCTGTCTTTTGACCATCCTAATAAGTGAAGTGTCTTGTTTCACAAGAGTTGATGTGGTGAGAACTGCTCGCGGTTTCTTTTCATTGTCCAATGAAACTGCAAAGAATAATAAAACTACCAGAAATGTCAAACTAGAAACACAAGATAACTCATGTGCATACTTTCTAAAAATGCTGGGTTGTTTCAACCCAAATTTGTGTCAAAAATGGACAAACCCAAATGTTGGGTTAAAAATAGCCTAAGATCACAGTTGAAAGTAAAAGTTGAAGTTGGTTTCAAATTTTTAATTATATTTTTGACCCAACATTTGGGTTTTCCATATTTGACCCAAATTTGGGTTGAAACAACCCAGCATTGTTTAGAGTGTATGTAAGTGTTCATGCATAACAGATTTCAACCATATCTGTCCAAAGAAGACATTATCAAAACCTTACAATGAAAGTTAATGGGGTCCAAAACAGCAAACTTTCAGGCATTCTTCTAAATGTCTTCTTTTATGCATGTTTAAGACACATTAACTTAGATTGCGGGTCAAACAAGGTCAAAAACCTGCTCAGAAACACACCAGTCCGGTTCTCAACAAACCGCTGTGTAATCCCCGCACTAAACCTTGCTGCTGGAAATCAATGACGTAAAATTGGTGGATAATGGATTATTATGTACAGATGACTAATCGGTTTAATGCAGCGGAACGGTCTTGGATCTCTGTAATTAATTATGACACTGCCTTGTTTTCATTCCCCTCGAGGGTTTCCCAGAGACTCCCACCCCTGCGAGGGCGATTTTGGGCTACGATTGCCCACTTGATTTGTCCCATCAAGTATGATGAGGTGTCACGCAATGACATAATGACGCTAGTGAAAATGGCCTCAGGTTAGGAGTCATTTACAGCTCAATACGACATAAAGAGGAGAGATGTGGATATTCATTTCAGTGTTGCAGACATAGATCCCAATGTTAACTTGAGAAGCAAAGCCCATTCTGGGAGATTTTAGTTCAAATATTGACACAAACGTTCAAGGATTTTTCAGCAAATTGTAAGATAAAGGCTCAAAGGTTTGAGTGATAAAGCTATTTTCTCAAAACAATAGCTCTGAATGCTTGAAAAACAACTTTTAATATGCTCATAGAGCCAGTATTACTTTAATCTCATTGATACACTAGTTTTAAGTAAGTTAAAAGTTTCCGTAATTTACTCATTTTTATTTTTGCTTAGTTATTTTAGCACATCAAGTTAAAGTGAAAATGGCCACTAACTGAATTTTTTTTTAAAAAGTTTAATTTTTAAGTTTAATTTAATTTATCTACCCAATAACCCATTTTAGAGCTATTTCAGAAGTAAACTAAACTTTTTTTCATGTAGATCCAGCCATTTGTAAAATAATTTACACCTCGTCTGAGATGCACTAAAGTTTGAGTTTGCCCTTTTGTGAAGCCCTCCACAGGACACAGCAAACTTCCCTCACTCCTGAAGGGGTGTGAGCCTAACTCTAAGACACGCCTCTTCAGAAAGTGGGCAGGGTTAGAAGTTTCTGCTTATAAATGAGATTCCCACAGTGTGGTTGTAACCGAAGCAGAAGTCTGACATTGGGCAGTTCAACAGATCCTCAACTGCACATAAAGAATCACAACCAGGCATCTCTACAATGCCCTCAAATTTCCTCACACCCTTCCTCGAGTTGGATGATGAATTTTGCAAGGTAAGAATATAAACTTTGTTTCTTGAACTTAAAAGTTAAGCATTTAAACAGCATTCAAATCATTTACTGACGTTAAGGTGCCATTGTTACAGTGTAATTATATATCTACACTCTAAAGGGTTTGTTTTAACTCAATTTTGGGTCAAAATAGACAAACCCAGCCATTGGGTTAATTTTTAATTACATTTCTAAACCACCCTTTGGGTTTGTCTGTATTTAACCCCAAAATTGGGTTAAAACAACCTAGCATTTTTAGAGTGTATAAGGTCTGAGTAATATTAAGAAACTGCATGTACTTACTATTGGGATTTGCATGCAATTATGCATACACTCTAAAAAATACTGGGTTGTTTCAACCCAAATTTGGGTCAAATATGAACAAACCTAAATGTTGGGTTAAAAATGCATGTACAGTTGAAAGTGAAAGTTGAAGTTGGGTTAAAATTTGAAATGACATTTTTAACCCAACATTTGGGTTTGTCCATATTTTACCCGAATTTGGGTTCAAACAACCCAGCATTTTGTAGAGTGTAAGGTCTGAGTAATATTAAGCAACTATATGTACTTACTAGGGTTATGGTAGGATTTGGTTGTGGGTGATTTGCATGCAATTATGAATACACTCTAAAAATGATAGGTTGTTTCAACCCAAATTTGGGTCAAATATGAACAAACCCAAATGTTGTGTTAAAAATGCATGTACAATTGAAAGTTGGGTTAAAATTTGAAATAACATCTTTAACCCAACATTTGGGTTTGTCCATATTTTACACAAATTCGAGTTCAAACAACCTAGCATTGTTTAGAGTGTAACTACTATGGTAAGAAACATATGTAAAGGAAGTATTACCCAATGTTGTTTCAAACCTGGGTGACTTTCTTTCTTCTGCTGAAAACCAAAAAAAAAAAAACTTTCTACATGCAATGCATGCATGTAATTTGGGACTCTCTTTTATGTGAACTTACCCTTCAATGATGTGTGTTTCTTCATGCATTTCGTTCTGAGACTCGTGCACAACAAGTATACTGAAGTCTCTCTCTGTGTTCCCAGAGTTTCCGAGGTATTGACCTTACAGATGCCACACAGAAACAGCGTGTGGTGGGATTCCAGCGCAGACACTCTCCTGTGCCCGGTGACTCTTCCCAACTCCAAATTCAACAGCAACGAGAGCAACCCGTGGCCTTTGCCGGCAATCAACCAGCCCTGGATCCGGCGAGCAGAAGCCTCAGCTGCCTCGCTCCTCCCTGAACCAGATCCCCTTCAGGGTGGACCGGTCCGTGAGCATGATCGAGGGTCACGTGAGCGCTTGCGAGAGCCCGACGGCTTGCTCTCTTCCTCCACCGCCCGGCTTGAGCATTAGCAACAGCTCCCTGTCCTCGCCCAAGTCCGCGCCTATGTCCACTCGCTACAAGACGGAGCTGTGCCGGACGTACGAGGAGAGCGGCACCTGCAAGTACGGCTCCAGATGCCAGTTCGCGCACGGCATGGACGAGCTTCGAGGCCTCAACCGGCATCCCAAATACAAGACCGAGCCGTGTCGCACCTTCCACACCATCGGCTTCTGCGCCCTACCGCGCCCGCTGCCACTTCATACACAACGCGGACGAGCAGCAAGGCGTTTCGGAGAACGCAGAGAGGAGCATCCGAGAGCGACCGCAGTTGCTCCGCCAGAGCGTGAGCTTCAGCGGCTTCTCCTCGCAACGCCAAACCCTAGGTGGCTTCCACGCCGTCCCGGCACGCCTTGGCCTTCTCCAGATCCTCGTCCGTATCCCCGCCTCCGTCCACGGGCAGTCCCGACCTGCTCTCTCCTCTGTTCCCCGAGCCCGGGACCCTAAAGCACGGCCACCCCTTCACGGATCTGGAGCAAACGGCAGCTTCTACGCCATCAGCGACTCGGAGAGCGTGCAAAACCTCGGCGTACGGCGCTCACGTCGGCCCTGCAGAGGAGCGCCTCCGCGAACTCGCTCTCGGACCAGGACGACTACACCAGCTCCAGCAGTCTGAGCGACTGCGACTCTCCCGGGGTCGAGGGCAAGCGCCTGCCCATCTTCAGCCGTCTGTCCGTCTCAGACGACTAGATCTGCGTGCAGACGTTTCTCTGCACTTGAGTGATAGGCAATGTATACTGTTGTATACCCAGTGGGAACTTCACTTTAGGTTTATTTGTACCGGGAGTTGTCCTGCAGTGTTTTGTCTGTAGGATGAACTTTCCCTTAGTCTAACCAAAGCCGAGCAACTTAGAGTATATGCATCTAGTGTAACGTCTAACCCGCTCCATGAACATACTGTAGCCTTTAGTTAAGGCATTTTAAATGGACTGAGTAGTTTAACCTAGTTCTTTAAAAAAAGAAAACCATAAAAAAACTATTTATTGCTTGTTTTGTATTATGCATCGTGTTTTGCATGCATTTCGAAGGAGGAACAATGTAGATAGGCTTTTGTTTGTTTCTTTGAGCCCATTTGTCTGCTTTGCACGAGCTATCTCTTAGCTTTAATGAAGACCGAGTCTCACTGTTGGAATCTCAGGATCATCTTAAAGTGCCATCGACACACCGTCCCGTATCAGTCCTTCTCGATGACAGCAGTCCACAAGAATGAGTCAAAAACGTTAATATGCAAGCCAACATGAATGTGAAAATAAGTCAAGTTGTACCATCTTTTGCACTCTTATCTTTTATTTAAGAGGCGAAAGCTGTAATCTACAAGTGAGTTCTGATGTCCGTAGGTTGTTTTATTATTATTATTGATGTTTCTCATCCTTTTGCCTTGTGAAAAGACACGCTTTTGCCTTTTGTTAACTTAAAACTTATTTATTTGGTTTTTTCCAAGTGGGAAAACAGTATATTGTGTTGTGCTTTCGTTTCATATTTGTTTATGTATAATTTAAATGAACTGTTTACATTCCATGGGATGGTAATGCCCATTTTCCTTATAATATATGGTTTTGAAATAAACTTTCAAGGGAACAAAAGATGATTTGCGTTGCTTCTTCTTCTAGTCAGGCTTTGCTTATGACACGAGTAGTTGCATGTGAATTAATTTTAAACACAACTCTTCCCATCTGCCTCCTCGAAAGAAAGAAAAATGCATACTTGACAGCTCTTTTAATTATTCAAGCTGAAAACACACACAAAGGACAAGTGAACAGATGAAGGCTTTTGTGTGTTGCTTTGCTCATTGTTCCTGCATTTGTGCATGGGAGACTAAGAAACATCCCACTGTCACACACAGTCATGGACAATAGCCAAAGGTCCCGCAGCCTTTCATTGAGACCGGGCCGGGCAGTAAGTGAAATGCAGGGGCATTTCTCACATCAGGGCTCCTTTGTGAGGCGACTCTCCCTTTCTTAACAACATCTGTATGCTAATGCCGTGGCAGAAGGGAGGAGTGATTTGCAAGTCTATTGCGGAGCGGTAGGTCTTCGAGAAGCTTACCACACACTGACGGGTCCACAAATGCACCCGAGAGCAGGGTGGGGGATTCATCTCATACCCTAATCACTTAAACTACACAAACCATCATTTCAGATCACCATTCCAACGTCCCAACAGACTCTGGTGTGTTTTTAAGAGTTTATATCTCCTTCCTGCAAATCTCCATAATCCCTGCTACAAACTGTGTGATTTGGGCAATCCTACAAGATCAATACAAATGAATGAGGCATTTGTGTAGCGCTTTCATACTGTACACCCAAAGCGCTTTAAAATCATATCAGGGAATCTCTCCTTAAAGGCATAGTTCACTTTGAAATTAATTTTTGGTATGTTTTAGCTTCCCTCAAGGGCATCCAAGATGTAGATGTCTTTGTTTCCACAGTATTTTCAATTTTGATATCAAACCGTTCTTGTCTGTCAGTCATATAATGGATGTCTACGGTCACCACCTCAAAAAGCATGCACAGAGAAGTCCAAATTAAACATGATTTAGTGACTCGTAAATGAGTGCCTAAGACATGCAAAGAGTGGTTTGTGTGACAAAACGAACAGTATTTATATGGTTTTTACCTCTTAGCCACAAAACGCCCGCGCCCTCAGATAACTTGGACGTGGTTATAGAGGTAAAAAAACGATATAAATACTGTTGGTTTCTCACACAAACCGCTCGTTTCGTCTTAGGCCATCAATGTGTACTTACATTTACGAGTCATTAAATCATATTTAATTTGGACTTCTCTGTGATGCTCTTTGAGGTGGTGACTGTAAAACATTTCAAGTCTGTTAAACGTAGAAATGACAGTTCACCTGCTGCCTTATAAACACGAGTTAACTCAACTTAGATATATTCTGTTTCAACTCACAATGTTGTGTTTTACAAGTTATCTACTGAACATTCGTTGTTTCAACTTGGCTCTCTGAGTTTAAACACTTTGTCAAATGTTGTTTCAACTTGATTCTCTAAGTTAAGACAACTTACTAGGTTACATTATTGAAAACTCATAATCAACATAAATCGTCTGCTCAAAAATATTTTTATTGTAAAAAGTTCAATGTTGCATAAACTTAACATTGGTTTTATGATACAATTCATGTTAGCAAAACAGCTTCTAAAGTAAGGGATTATTATTAAAAAGTTTCACTATGTTACCTATTTGACAACCATTTCATCTTTTACATAGTTTCTTATAGGAACAAAATAGTCTTTACAGTTGTAAATGTACCCTTGTAAAGTTAATCCGAATAGGGCTTTAGTCTACCAACATTGTCCCCTCCCACATTCACATACAATAATAATAGGCTTAATGTTGTCCGAATTATTAGAAATTACTGATGCAAACACGTTGAAAAGGTTCTTCTCAGGATTCGGTGGCTGCGTTCTCTGTGTGTGAATGAAAGTGTGTGTGTGTGTGTGTGTGTGTGTGTGTGTGTGTGTGTGTGTGTGTGTGTGTGTGTGTGTGTGTGTGTGTGTGTGTGTGTGTGTGTGTGTGTGTGTGTGTGTGTGTGTGTGTGTGTGTGTGTGTGTGTGTGTGTGTGTGTGTGTGTGTGTGTGTGTGTGTGTGTGTGTGTGTGTGTGTGTGTGTGTGTGTGTGTGTGTGTGTGTGTGTGTGTGTGTGTGAGAGAGAGAGAGAGAGATAGAGAGAGAGAGAGAGAGAGAGAGAGAGAGAGAGAGAGAGAGAGAGAGAGAGAGCGAGAGAGAGAGTGTGTGTGTGTTCGCGTGTATGTGTGTGCGATCATAAATTGTTTCCTCTACTTATTAAAATATCTTACTTTACTGCTACTATCTGTTTCTGCTTCTTTATTATATTTATAGTGTGTGATTTATAAAATACATTATATCCTTCATCACACAACTTGCGTCTGGTCACTGTATATCTTATCAGAATATTATATTACTGTTAAACTTACTATGGATATTTAAATACGCCGAACCACGTGTCCTGTATCATAGCTACATGAATGACCTTTGCAGCAAAAAAAACCGCGTGAAAATCAGTTCAGTATTCAGTGAGATATGATTAATTTAATGCGCTGACAGCTCATTTCACCTGCCATTCAGATTACACTGAGCGGAGCGGATGACCGGTTTAAGATGGCGGCTCTAATTCTCGTCAGGAGCGGTCGATAGGGCGTCTACCTATATGATGTCTATGTGTACCACCCCTCCCCCAACGTTCTTCTTCTTCTGTTTTTATTTGGCGGTTGGCAACTATTTCTTGTGCATTACCGCCACCACAGGACTGGAGTAAGGCATAGGAGCTACTGTATTATTCTTTATTGTTATTAACAAACAATATATACCAGCAATTCCATAATTATTGATGACTTAGGAAAAAAATAAATAAATAAAATGAATTCTTATATCCTTTTTAAAAGGCCTGTACTTTTCAAAAAAGAAAATAATAGATCAAAATTCTCCCTTGAACTTCTGTTCAAAGCAGCAAAAAGGAGTAGAGCAGAGTACTGTGTAACAGAGTATTGTGTAATATCTTTGTAGTATTTTAAAAGTTTTTCACATTCTGTTGCACTTCACCATGTAAATAACAAAATAACTGTAAACATTAATGGCACCTAAATATATTTCTTATTTTAAGCATTTCTCTGTAATAGCTCTTGTTTATTTTTGTGCATTATATATGTTATTATAAAACACGTATGCCAATAAAGTTTGAAGTTAAAATAACTACATACACTACATTGTCAATCTCTGCAAACCATATTATGCATGCCAACTCAAAAAACCAAACTCATACCAGTAATAACTTTTACAAAAACAAAAAGGAATTTCTTTTTTATGCATGTTAAACATATTATATAGGAAAATGTTAGACGAGATACACTTGAGTGTTATTGGCTTTGTCTGTATTACCTAAGTACCTAAGAGACTTAATTGTTTATGAAGAATATAAACTCTAAATAAAAACTTTAATTTGGCTTGAGCAAGCTATCCTAAAAGTTTTGAGGGCAATATAAGCACAGACAGATGTATGGGTATGACAGATAGGTAGAGATAGATAGGCACACAGAGATGAATAGATTAGGATAGAAAATTATTTTTGATGTGGTAATACATCAGCCATATGGCATGCTGGTGTACTGGCCGAATGGACACCTACTACTGCTCATACCCCCTCACAGTTGTGTACATTTTTGCAGGGGGGAATGGCTCTTAAAACTTTGGATTTATAAAGTAAACAACAACAAAAAAAATAGGTGAGAGAGATGGAGGACTGAGAGTAAGTGTTAGAGAATAATTATCAGCAAACACCAAAATATATATAAAGTAAAATAGGTCCCCATGGCGCCCGCCCTTGCTCCCCTTTCAGTGTGGCCTCGGGCGGGCGCCACTGGTCCCCGAAATGGAAATCGGAGATATACATCTTGTTCGGCTTGAGCCAGGGATCGCAGTGATGCGAAAATCGTGATTCTAGCTCAAACGGTCTAGGAGTTATGC
>JAQIUQ010000831.1:0-59134 GCA_030378365.1 Hybognathus amarus | reverse complement strand
GCTAGTACAGGTAACTGCAGGCTGGAGCAATGGGCGTGCCATAAGGTCGGAAAGGAATGGGGCGTGCCGTGAGGAATGGGGCGTGCCGTAAGGTCTTTACCATTGGACGTGAAAGCTTCCTTAACCGTATAAAGGCGAGCCAAAACATAAATCATTATTGACCAACAAACAATTATACAAGACCAAATACATTTATTTCACTGTAAAAATAGCAATATTGCTATTCAGAATACATTCAAAAGTACGTTACCATTGAAACCTTCTGTATGGCGCGGATTACATGACGTCATCACCACCGCGACTTTTTTAGGATCAGTCATTAAAAAAACATTCACACTGTTTGTGAAAATTTCACTTTTTGTAACACTTCACTTTAAGATATTAAACCTTTGTTTTTGTATTGCCCCTTTTCTCTTTCTTTTTGGACTGACTTTAAAATAGATATGACAAATATGTCTTAATTTAGAACCTCATGACATTTTACTTTGTTTCCTACCTAACCTATATTTTTCTGTAAAACAAAATTTTATTATTTTAGCAGTTTTATCCATAAGACAAAAATAACTCAAAAGAAACCGTCCCATATTACCTTTAATAACACTGATCTCACAGTTAGCCCATACTTTGAAACCCTTTCAAACACACATATACATATATATAAAATTGTAAACAATACCTCTAACTACCTTGATATTATAAACTTTTAATTTTGTATTTACTTATTATGTTTATTTTATACTTCAGTTGTTATTGTTATTCTCTGGTTTACACATTAAGCTGTATTTACTATGCCTTCTATTCATCTTGTTTGTTTTTCAATGTACCTGAACTACATAAATTAAATCATTAAAAATTAAATTATTTTCAAGATAAAAATGTCTCCTGACACTATTAAAGTAATGTTTTGTACTTTCAAGTACATACAAACTTACAGTAATGTTATTTTTATAATGATGGTACAGGAAATGTTTTTGCTGAATAAAATGCATACATATATACATGTTTGATCAAACACTCACCATATAATAAACAATAAAATACCATATAATAATAAAGAAAAAATTAAAACGGTTTAATAAATTTCTAAGAGAATTAATCAATTAAGCAAAACACCATTTTCTTCAAAAAAAAAACATTAATTCAGTGGTCATTTTTACAATTAATTTTTCATAAATTACAATTACTCAAAGTCATTACTCATTCCGCTATTACTCATTCCGCTATTACTCATTCCGCTATTACTCATTCATACTATAGTAGCAGTCCATAGAACAGAAGCCATCAAATTCTCTATCTGAATAGAACGCAGTAAAGACCCCCTTCTTTCCATTGCCGCAATATCCAGTGGTGTTTTTGTAGAGGAATCCACAGGCAACACAACTGGTGAGCTTGAACTCCACCCTGTATTCCTCTCTCACATCCGGACTAACTGACTTCCAGTCAACTATACCTACAAGATGAAAGAAAAATTAATTTTAATGCAAAAAAATGAATTTAATATATTAGCTTAACTTAATTCCACAAAGTAGTACTTATACATACTGTCCAGCCAGGCAAAGTGAGCTTTTTTAAGGAAACCTGGATGGTGGACAGTCTCATTAAACTTTTTGCACACTAGTGACAGAGTGAGAAAGGCTTTGTCTCCTTCTTCATAAACAACATCTAGAAGAATGTGACTGAGCACCTCTGGTGGTAGCTGGAAATTAAAATATGGAAAAACTATTTAAAAATCTAACATTACTCTAAACATTTTTAAAGACATAATATTCAACCGTACATCAGCAAGGCCTCCTGTTGTGTCCATGGCTGAAAAAAGAAAAAGAAAAAGTAAATTTTCCTTGGCCATTTTTTATGTTAACATGACCTATATTCCAAACCATGTAACATACCAGTTTTGACTTCACATGGGCCTTCAACCTCAGCATCTTTTCTGTGCCTTTTCCGATTTGTCGGAGACCTAGAGAGAGAGAGAGACAGAGATTTTTTTTATATTTTTTTTAAATGCTAAAATATTCATTTTGAATTTATATTAGAATTTACCCCGAGTCTTCAAGTAGCAGTACACACCACCATTTCCTTATTCTTGACATATTAGCCTTGAAAAAAAATGTTTTTCTGTTTTTATACTGGCTTGCAAAACAAAACAAATGTGTTGACCAAATATCTGAAGACTCACCTCAGAAAAGTCAAAAGCCACCCCAAGAGAAATGTACAGGCCATACTGAAATTCAAAGGGCACTTGTTTAGTCCTTTTTTATGTGGTTTCTAAATTAAATTGATGTAACTCATAAAAACTCACCATGAGCACAAAGACTCCACAATTATTGGAGAAATGCTGCATTGGAATCTCCTGGATAAGGTTTGCAAGCATATCAAGAAATGTAAAAAAAAGCAAGTAAGCAAGAAAGTAATTTATTGATTTTTGTGCTAGAATAATTTACTTACTGAAAGATCCTTGCAGGAGATCTCAGTCCAATGGCCAGGGATGACAGTCCGAGCAACCCTCCTATTAAGTGATTTTTAGAAATTATTTTGAAATTCAAAATCAGCAAAACACAACCCAATTCAAAAGGTATCTCACCCCTACCTTTATAACTCTGCTGATAAACTTACAAACACACTATACAACAGTTCCCCATTTTGATTGTATACGCCCGTTACTGTTGATTGGTTATACACGTTTTACATTTTTAATAAACATATGACGTTATAATTCACATCAGACATCATTAACACAAGAACGTCACAAATTAAAAAAAGGAAAAAAATGGAAAATGCTGAATGGTTTAGAACTGAACCACCATACAGCAGCTGAGAACATTTGAACAAGAACTGTTCAACTGGAACTTCTGAACATGAACTATTGAGCTATGTAAAAGACCTGTACACTTGACTGTATCTCCCATCACTCAGACCACTCGCGCAGAGTGAATCAAGAAAAAACACTTGTTTCAGCTTTGGACACAAAATCTGAAAATGGTTGTTAAACACAAAATATAGAAATCAATCTGACATGGATAAAAATGTCTTGATGACTTACTTACACAAAGCATCCAGTGTGACTTCATCCACAATGGAAATAGAATGAAGTCTTTTGTAGAAGCATCAACCTGTCACAAATAGAATACAAAATGGTGCAGTATGTTTATTTTGCCTGCTTTGAAAGTATGCTTACAACATATATGCCACAAAATGTCAATAGCAATAATACGTCGAAAGACTCAATAAAACCTAAACAATGCATGCTAAACAATAACCAATCATAATAATATTACACTATTGAAAAAAATATATAATTACTTACAGGGATATGCAACATGGGATCTGCACAAAGTGGAGGAATTAGCGTTGCATCCACATAGCTGTTAGACGTCCATACTTGGATGCCCTAATAACAGAAACATACACATTTCTTCATAATAGCTTTTTGCATTTTATTCACGCTACAAGGCAAGCAATGACATTTTACCTGCAATTTGCTGAGGTCTTCAATTTTCTTGAAACAGCAATTCAGAATCTGTTAAGATATAACAGCTTTCACTTAAATCCAGGAATATTTTTGAAAAGTAAATTTGATCTAAGAAATTTAAGGTGATCCTAACTGTTGCCTCCACATTGCGTTCTAATCCCAAGGTCTGAAAATCTTTTCGCATCAGGGTTGTAGAATAAACACGTGCCACATGTTCACTCCCATTTAGCTTTGTGTCCAAAACACGTGTGAGCTAAAAAACATAATCAACATACATTACAAAATGTTTCAGGCTACTCATTCCTCAGTTTAAGATTAACCTTCATAGAGCAATCACCTTTTCTTCGCTGAATGGTTGCTCCCAGCCGGTATTGTTGGGCATTACATCCCTCAGCCACGTCACAGACGCCTTGTCTATACTTGGCTCATCATCCATTTCGACTGTGCTTTTACTTAAAGTCCCTAGAAATAAAGCATGTGAGTGTCATTTAACATTTCTGGAGAAGCCAAATAATGACATTAAATTACATTATGAAAAATCAAGTTTACCTGCAAGTGCTTGGCCATGCTTATCCAGGACAACCTGAGTGCAACCAACAGCCTTAGCAAGCTGTTCTGTAAACCTAGTGTTAATCGCAATGTTGTAGTGGTGCAGCAGGTTTCGCATAAGAAACAAGTGATTTGTTGGCTTCATAACATTTAGGAAGTAATTGTTTTTTCTCATTTGAGAAAACAACTGCTCCGCACACTGAGAATTAACTCTTCCAGCCAACTCAGGCACAAGCTGTATTTTACGAAGTTTATCACGGGGATCCTTTGTGTTGTTTTCATGGAATCGGTCAGAAAGTACATAGTGATCAGATGAGCCAGTTAATGGATGCACATTCACATCAGCAGGCATTTTCTTCTTTGAGCCATTCCGATGAAATTTTAAGTCTTCCCTCTTCTGCTGCATCATTTGGCTCCAAAAGTCGACCCTCATGTGGGCTGAAGGGAATCACGTTTGGATAACGGAGGTTTGCATGAGTGGAAAGTCCTCTTGCATAGTCATAAATGGTTACGTTGGGAAGGTGTTTCCAGGACAGCAAAATGTCAGTGAAGTCCCTAGGACTCTCAGCTCTCACCAGGACTTTAATGCTGTTAACGACACCGCAGGGGCACATAACAACTGCCCAGCCCCCTAAGTGATAGATCGTTTAAAATTAACGATTGCAGCACTTAAAGTAATTTTTTTTGTATTATAAATTAAGATATATCATTGCATACAAACCTGATGCACCCCAAACCTTTTGAAAAATTTTGTCATAAGATGATCTGTTTTGCATTTCACTCCTCAGTCTCATTATAAGGTCCATCTTTGATCCCTTGTTATCTAACCCACAAGATGCACATAACTGTCGAACCGCAGCCACCTATGAATAAAAAAAAAAAAAAAAAAAAGAATTTATTAGAAATAAACAATCACAATAGAATACTGGTACAAAAAGGTAAACAAAACACTACACCTTTAGTGACATCAGCTCATCAATAAGCCTTTCCTCAGCTACTGGAACTTCAGATGCAGGATTAAGATTTGATGAATGTACTTTCTCCCATTCAGTATTTAAGACAGAGCCAGACTTCCTAGTATTCGGTCCAATCCAGGGAGCCCAAGAGTGATAACTTGGTTTGACTGTAAAAGGATTGGGGTTTCCAGCTGCAAAAAAAAAAAAAGTCATAATGTTGTTGCCAGTGAAAACTCAACTTTTAACTTCAAAAGTTTAACAAAATAAGTTATACATAAATTCTTATGTAATAACAGATAATGATATGGGGTACACTCATAGCAGGTGTTTCTGGGATGTTTTTTCCAATTTGTGTGTGTGCATGTTGCATTCATTTGTAATGTCTCCCAGTGTAAAAGTTTAGGCATAATACAAGATAATACAAATACCCGTATCTATGTAGTACTTTGATCCAAATGAATAAAATAACTTACTCTCCACCAGACCTCTTGCAATAATCTCCAATCGCAGTGAATTCCAAAAAGCGTCCACATCCACCTGTCCATCAAAGTTTGCTGGTGGTTCTTCTATTTCACTGACTAAACAAAATAAAATTACAAATACAGTGCCAAGTCAAAACTTATGAAACATCACCATTTTTAATGCTTTGAAGGAAGTCTCTTATGATCATCAAGTCTGCATTTATTGGAGTAGACATTGCAATTAATTTTTGGCATTCTATATTAATGTACTATCAAAAATAATTAATTTCTGTGATGCAAAACAATTTTCAGTGTCAGTCATCAGTGTCACATGATCTAAATGTAATTATTTATTACTTATCAATGTGGAAATATTTTTTAGAACCTGTGATACTTGTTGATTATTTGATGAATAAAAGACAACAACTCAAAACTTCAATTGATGATTGATTCTAATAAGTTACATCCAAGGCAGGATATTTAAAACTCTAATTAGATCTGTATCATACCTGGCATGCTAAAAACTGCTTTTCGATGAGCATCCATGATAACAACAGATGGATGAAATCCACACTTTAAGCAGGAAAACTGGTAGTCGTGATTAGTTAACGCTTCAAAGTGCAAATAAGCACAAAGAACTGTTTTACTTGGGTAAACCACTCCATTGGATATTGACAGAGCTTTACAGACTCTTTCAACAGCGGTGTGAGACTAAAGAGGAAAAAATAGGTATTAGACATTTGGACACTAACATTGAACACTGTAAAGCAGGGTGTCCAATCCTGCGCCTGAACAGCCACTGTCCTGGAGAGTTTAACTCCAAACTTAATTAATAAAGTCTGGTCCAGCTTATCAAGTTGGAACTAAACTGCAGGACAGCAGCACTTAAGGACTGAGTTTGGACAACCTGCAATAAATAAAGCAATCCACAATACCTGCAAAAAACTCCGAAGCATAAGACAAAGTTTCAAGCTCAGTATGACGTGGTCATCATAGTTATGCACACCAGTGCTCCATTCTTGATAGCGATATGCAAGTCCACACACTGGACATGTCTTGCAATAGGTTTCAACACCTAAACACAAAAACAAACAAAATAAGCAGCTAATCTTAACTCACATTATTGAAGTAAGAATTTACTACTAACAAATAAATACCAACCTTCAATTATTCCAACTGTTGTGACAATTTTAGCTTTATTAGAGATGAGCAAAGGATCACTAAGGGGTTCCAAACACGATGAACAGTGCATTTCATCTGGAACCAAAACTTTTGGGAATTCCTTTTCATCTAAATTGGTTGCAGAGATGGGTAGAGAAGGTGGTATTGTTTTTTTTGAAAAGATATACTGCACCATTTTCTTGAGGTCCTCATTTTTTGGAGGGTACACAATGGTCTCAGGATAATCTTTTTCTGAATCAGAAAGTCCAGTGTCCACTGGCAATGGAGTCTTGCAGGTCAGTTCCAGCTCTGTGCTCTTCACTCTTTGGAACATTTTTCTGTTGGTTTGAAAAAGGTACCATTTGCACACAGCCTTGTGTATACAAGAGCGTCTGGGCCGAGTACAAGGACAATGCCATGTATTGTTTTTTGCATTATAAACAACCATGATTCTTTCCAATTGGTTATAGAAAGAAACTTTTGGCTCAAAAACTGACACATAGTGCATATAGGATGGACCATCAAGCGTCACATAGGATGCAAAACACACATTTTGTTCTTCAGCTTTTTTCTGAGCATTTAAGCACTGTCTTTTGCGTTCCTCTGAAAACCATTTGTGCTTTACCATTTCTCTTAAAGCCTCTTCATGCAGGACAACATTTCCAGCATCAGATTTGCAGTAATCCACTGATTTTAAGTGTGTACACTGACAAGATCGCATGCCACTTCTTCTTTTGAATTCCATTACAGAATTACAGATATCAAGTTCACAAGTCACCTTGTGTGAGATGCCCCATGTTTTTTTGATAACATGAATGGGTATACAAGGGCCTTTAGCCGATTTTGCAACAGCAAAAACTGCATTTTTCGGGTCAATACACTGACTTTGAAGATGAGACTGTGCAGTGATGTCAGGTTCAATATTCAAGTGTGCCCTTTGTATATGTTTCTTGAGATTTTTTTTTAAAACGCACAGATTACAGTGGGGACAACATAATCTTTTCCCCTGTTTTCTACGAACATATTTCAAGTGGGTTTTATTGGTGTCATCACAACGAGGTGCAAAAGACACCGTTTTAGTCACTTGTGGTGCGGTGTCGTCACTTTGAGCAGGAAAACTATCTGACTGGACCACCTTTGAAGCTGTGCCACTGCTGGGAGGAGACAAAGACGCGCACTGGACCGTTTTTGGAGCTGTGTCGTTACTGGGAGGAGTCAAAGACGCGCACTCGACCGTTTTTGTAGCTGTGTCGTTACTGGGAGGAGACAAAGATGCAAACTGGACCACCTTTGGAGCAGTGTCGTTACTGGGAGGAGACAAAGATGCAAACTGGACCACCTTTGGAGCAGTGTCGTTACTGGGAGGAGACAAAGACGCAAACTGGACCACATTTGGAGCAGTGTCATTACTGGGAGGATACGAAGGAGGAGATGTATGTTTGACTACTTTGCACATATTTATGTGCTTTATAAAATCACATTTTTTAATTAGGGTTTTTGAGCAGTGGAAGCAGTGAAAGTGTTTGGTTCGTCTGCATTCCAAGTGGCAGTCAAAGATGATCAAATCTATAAGAATCATAAACATAAAACACATTTTAAAATAGGAAAGTTAATATATAAAGCAAAACATGTTTGTCATAATTTTCCAATGTATATGCAACATCACCGTTCGCGTCATTATAACCTTAACAAGTTATCTGTAACAGATGTTAACGTAACAGGCATGCATATCACAACTGAACTCATACTTACGTTCATGGCGAACCGCACGAAGTCTGTGGCTTTGCAAATGACTATGGATCTTGTTATATTCACAAGGTCTAAAAACACTGAGAGCACAGAACGGACATCGATATAAATCGCCGACTCTAATGTCCTCGACGCAAATGGAGTCGTTAATCCTTCTCACTGTAACATGTGTCTGTCAACAACAATTAAATAATTACCAAAGATGTAAAGCAAAGAGAACAACAAATTATATCGCACACGTGAATTACCTCCACCATCTTCTTTCCGTCTTCTTCTTTTGCGGCTTCTTTCCGTCTAAAGGAAATGACGATTTTTTAAGCTACAGGAAATGACGTGTAACTTTGGTTACTGCTGATTGGCCAACGCAGCTGCCAGGAGGACACTCCTTTGACCAATGAGAAACCTCTTAACACGCCCCTACCTCTTGCCACGCCCATACCTCTTGCCACGCCCATTACTCCAGGCTGCAGCTACCCCTGTCTCCCTCTGCGAGCTGCTGGCGAAGGAGAACATGATGCAGACACATTCCTGAATGAAAAATAAAAAAAACTGTTAGCATACATTAACCAAAGTAAACTGATGGACAATTAATGGGTATGGATGCACAATGTATGTCTGTTGATGGTCAATGGGACGGAGAAATATCTATTGATGGGCCATATACATGAAATACTCAATGAACGGATAGTTCGTGAATGACACATCACTACATTTCAAACATTTACACCTGTATTCACAAGGCCATGATAGTGTCATAGGCTAACCGGACATTTATATATCTGTTGCTGGGCCATATGGGACGGAGAAATATTGATGGGCCGACGCGTTGCGTCACCGCGAGTAGGCTATCTGTTGATGGCCCGATTGTACGCATTTAGTGTGGATGGACCATTTGCGAACGCATTTCAAACATTTACACATGTAGCTATTCACAAACATCTGTGCATAAGGCAGGCCTAAGTTATTTACGCATGATATAGTGTCTAGGGTAACCAAAGCTGAACATTTAATTATATAAATAGATATATTATATTTAGACCTAATTACCGGAGCCTGAAATATATTTCTCTCAAACACATTAACATAAGCAGTTATTAGCAAACTAAATACATTACATATACATGAACATTTATATATAAAAAATGTGTTGTAGGCCTATTTAGACAGTAGGCTAGAGATCACATAGTTTACCGGAGGCTGAAACATATTTAATCAGTACGCTATATAACCTAAACATGTAGTTGTTAACAAAATACATAACGCATAGTATTTGATAATATAATAGCCTAATATACAAATTTGTTTAGAGAGTAACAGGCTATATCATATTCAAAACATAGGACACGAGCGTAGGCTGTACTATGCCCGTATGATGTGAGGCAATCTTTTCAAAATATAGTCGGAAAATTCATATGAGCTCTATATGATCAGAAAATGAATTATAACAACTTACTCCGAAATGAAATCCTCGGCTGGGTCAACGCGTTCTTCAAAATGCAGCCGTTCGTCGTCCCCGAGTTGCAGGAATCTTCCTCAGAGGAAAAGGTGAATTCTTCCTCGCTGTCCAGAATCATCTGAAGGACCTCTTCGGCGGAGTAGCGTGCCATCCTCAAAACGCGATGAACTATCAGTGAATCTGATGAAGAAACTTGTGTTTCTATGCCACTGATCGGTGGGCGTATGCTTTGCATTACATTAGATCCCCCATTTTACCATGTGAAAAGCGCTGGGGGCGTGGCGGTCTCAGCTAATTAAAGATAATGAACTGAGAACGAAAAAACTGTGCCTCTCCTTGGTTTCAAACGGATTACATAAACTGGAAATATTTATTTTTTTAATAAATTACTTCATTTAAAAGAAGAGAACACAAGCTTTAAAAAGACATATGTCTCGTGTCTCTGTGACAAGTATTGAGTGACTAACAGTGTATTTTTCGGACGCGTTTTAGAATAGACTTCACTGAAAGAGAGAACGCAGAACGCGCATCATGTTTATTATTGTTTATTTGGCGAAAAACACAACACTTTGTTTTTATTGTGAGATTCCACAAAAAAATACACACTTCACAGGATCGAATGATGTATAACACTTATATGTAAGATCAAAATCAACAGAGTAATTTGAGTCTTTTTTGCACTGAGAAGGAAAAAAGTGTGCTTATATCGCCGGCGATACGGTCGGACCCGAGAGGGTTAAACAATTTGCTGCACGATGTCTACATTTGGTTTTAGAGAGCTTGATGGCAGACAACCTTCTTTAGACTTGCTTTGTATTTTAGGTGATGCTGCCATTGGCAAGGGTGTTAACTGCTACCTGTTTTCATCAATTATGCACAAAGTCAAGAATGGGTTTCAACTGGATTTAGGTTTGTATTAAATCATTACATCTAATTCAAGTCAACATATTTTGGCTTTTTATGCCTTTTATACACAAAGAAAAAAGTGAGTACACAATCTTGTGTTTTAATGCGTCAAGCAGTGCGTCGAATCATAATTCTCACATTTTCTGGTTGGTGCCCTAGGGGTTACCATTATACTTAATACATGCAAAAGTCCAGAAACTGTGAGAATGATTTGTGACTGGTGTAAACAATTTATGCAAGAGGAGTCTCAATCATTAGTGCAATGTCTAAAAATGACTAAACTTGATTGGCCTCGATAATTTACATTACATACAATACTTTAAATGGATGTAATGTCTTTCCCCAGGTACCACAAAGGTGACCAGACTGTTTGACGGTCAGAAGGATCACCTTGTCCCTTCAGCATCATCAGTGCTTCTTGAGAGTGATTTGTTCTTAATGGCTGGTAGAATGATTGGCCATTCATTCATTCATGGCGGTCCCACTCTGTCAGGACTTAGTAAAGCAGTTGTCAACATTCTGGGGGCGGAACACCAGAGACTGCTGCTTCTGCTCTTACACTGCTGGACTGTCCTGACATGGACCTCAGGGAGACAATCGGCCTTGTGAGTACAGCATATGCGTCTTTTGTAATTAAGGGGTGGTGATGTTGCAATGGATAAGGCTATGCCTTTTGTGTGAGAGACACTGGTTCAATCCCCACTGTGAGTCATCCTCCATTGTGTCCCTGAGCAAAGGAGATCTCCGGTGCAGAATGAACCTGGGGTGTAATAACACATTGGTACTGAGTTGACAGTTCTCTGGTGTTTATTTTCATGATAATCAAATGTGAATAGTTTTATCTCTAAAAATCTTTTTGCTTAACGCTAGTAATACTAGCAGTTTTTACGCATAGACTAAGCAAAAGTAAATCGCTAGTTAATGCTACTAACAAGGCTCAAAATAGCTCCACACTAACACAATAACATAATGAGGGTCCCTACAAGCCTTGTTAGTGGTATTAACTAGCGATTTCTTTTTATTTATTATATGCCCACCTATACTAGCATTATACGCAAAACCGTTTTTAGAGATAAAACTATTTACATTCGATTATCATTAAAGAAAATCCCAGAGAAGGGTCGACGTGGTACCAATGTGTAATTACACCCCAGGTTAATTTTGTGCCAGATTTCAGTTCTCCTTTAAGCCCTAGTTGCTCCAGAGGCATGCAACCTCTGACATGTATACAGGGTGTCTGCGGGGGTTTAAAAAGTGATAAATCAAAATTGTCAAATTTAAGGCCATTAAAAGTGTTAAATGTAGTCTGAGAGGTTTTTTTATTTCTTTTTTATTTCAGACTGTCAGGTTCTGTGTTTGCGTTAGTCCGTTTAAATATGGGCTTTAGCTTATCTGGGCACAATCAAAGATCTTTCATCTCTGTTTGATGCTGACGTCATATTCAGTGGTCGTTTGACATCATCTCTTAACACTGAGCGCTCAACAGAAGTGGCTGGCTTACGTTTTATTTTAGACTTGCTTCAAGGCATATCTTCAACGACTGGACAACCATCGTCGTCTTCATGGGCAAATGCAAGTTTTCTGATAGCTGGGTGAACACTCAGTCAGGTTGAGGGGGTCGTTCCGGCGGGAAAGTGATGTCAATGCATTCCCTTTATTGTTTGGTGTGTAAAAAAACATCAATGTCAACTGGATGGAAGCTAATGCACTTCGGTCGCATATGCAATCCACTAAACATAAAAATGGAATGCGATGCGTGCTCTAAATCTGTTCATTTTTGTATGTTGTAAATGTCAATCTGTGTAATAGAAAGGTCGCTGGTTAACACTTGCAATTCAGTGTTGTGATGGTTTTTATAAAAATTATGAAGAAAGGTAGTAAAAAAGGTATTAAAAAGTAGTAAATTTAACTTAAGGATTACTGTATATACCCTGGTATAGTAATTGTAAGTTGCTTTGGATAAAAGTGTCAGCTAAATGAATAAATGTAAATATTGAGGCGCTTACTTCAGTGACATGATCTCAAGCCTACAAGATTTCGCTGTTTTACATTCAAGAATAGGTTAATATGTCTATGGAAAGTGTTCTTTAATATTTTTTCAAAGTGTTGCAAACACTATTTTGTAGTAATACACTTAATAACTTAATGCATTAATAAGAACCTTTGTTTACACTGTGGCTCACCAAATTGTCAACTCAAAAATATGTGGCTGTGCTACTTTAGAAAATTTGATGCAATCAATAGACTGTTAATTTTTTTTTCACATCATCGTCACAATTATTTTGTTGCTTGCTGTCTGTGTCAGTTGTTATTAAACATGTTTGTATTAATTAATTAAATTCATGAACCTCATTTCATATTCTTTTTCCCATCCCCAAACAAATCTTTGCCACAGAAATGTTCTTTGTGTTAAACACTGTATTATCAGCTTGATATGAAGCAAACAATTTACCCTTACTTCAGTGATCGGAATAATAAGGGTCTAATGACTGGGTCAGCCTGGTCCCTTACAGAATTTTGTCATTTGTGCAGATGAATTTCAAAACTGTCTGAAGGGAGAAAAAAAATAGTGAAATTTCTTTCATGCATATATTATTTATTTGTTGTTTTCTTTCAGATGCAAAAAGAAGAGGCTTTATCAGAGGAAGAATGCTCACGTCTCACTAACCTCTGCTTTTCTTGGGATCTACCTGTGCCAAACTCCAGAAACAAGGACTGGCTCTTCCAACAACTACTAATCCATGCTGTAATGCACATTGTCATACATCTACATCTAAGAATTACTCCAAATTTTATACAAAAAAGATTTATTTTTGCACTTCATGTGCACTTACAAATTGTTCAGCTATACTGTCTTTTGAACCATTGTTTGATTAACTGACATTTGTGTTGTATTATTCGTTTATCCTATAATCTGAAATTAATAAAATATTATAGGTCCTTGGACGAGTTGGGCGTCAAATAAAGCAGCTGCGCAAGGGTCTGAAGGAAACAGGACTGTGGCCACTCATTTCAAACAGAGAAGATGTTCTGCCTATCATTTTCCCAAGGGAGACCGAGGTGCAGTTGACATCTGAGGTATGTTATGTTTTTGGACTAAAACTATGAAAAGCTACATTTATTTTTTTTTAAATGATAGTGCAGTGTTATGCCTGAGTTGCACATTAGTTGCACATTACATTACAAATTGCATACATTACAGTTGGTCCTTCAGAGTATCAGATGGCCACAGCAAAATGAGGATAATGTGGACAGCGAAGAAGATGATATCCCTTCAGCAGCTACGGTGGACAGAGTGACCGGATTCTTCAGAACCTTCATTGAAGAAGGTATCTTTGGATTAAGGCCTTGTGTCTCCCAAAGTGTTTTTCCACGCACCTGAATTATCAAAACAAACTATCTGTGAAAAAAGTTACAAGTAAACTGTGCTGCGGATATTCTGTATAATAGCAACGAAACGTCTTAACGGAAAACACTCCACTGCCAAAACACTCAAGTGCCCAAAGCACGGTGTCTTCAGCAGAGCATCTAGCGTTTTCAGCTGGCTAAAAACCCTTTGGTGGACACACTGCCTTAGGAATTGTGCAGTTTTACTAATATGAAAGTGTTTTTTCAATAGTGTCTCCCTCAAGTATATTACAGTTTATTTATTTTTTTACATTTTTTTATTACAGCCACACCTGTAATTTTTTGCTCAGGTTTTGCGTGATTTGATGAAGTTCTGGGTGGGCTGGGAGGTGCCTTGCTCGAAGCTTAACTTGATGTTGGTGGAGTCCAAGCTTCCAACTGCATCCACATGCTTTGAGCGCTTGCGCCTTCCAAGCCACTACCAAGCTTATACTGATCTGAAGGCAGACATGATGCTGTGTCTCCGATCCGTGGACTCGGGATTTGGGCTCGTTTAATGTTATCTAGCCTATAAAGCGGTGTTCATGTTGTCATTTGTTAGTTATATTTTGTTTAAAATGCTATTTTTCCAAGTAAAATGTTTTACATGGCTCGTTTCAATATGTGTCAAATGTTTCGAAAAATAAAACATGTTACAGTTATGGTTGCTTGGAGGCATTGAAATGTTAGATGTTGGCATTTTTATACTCATAAGTAAACGTGAGTATAGAGATATTGATCAGGTCACTGTTAATGGTTGGTTATAAGCATCTGTTGATGTATTAATAAAGCTAACTGAAATTTCCTTTCATTGAGTTTGCATGTATCTTGATGTATACAAACAAGTAGTACAATGAATCAATTATGTTATACTATAACACTTGAATTTTAGCACAGTCATTTTCAATATTTAAGACAGAAATGCGAATGGCATTAGAAAAGACAATAAGACAATTTTTCAATTTCAGTTATTTTCTTTCTTTCATGTTAGTTGCCCATATTTGTGAGAGAAGATGTGACAAGAGGGACATCACATGCAATATGCACACCTGTATAAAACCATTTTACTGTAGTGTTTTGTAGATCTTTGTAGATCTTTATGCCATTATTCTACTTTAAACACCTATAAAAACCTTGTTTCTAGTAAGTAGAAGAAATGAATGATCAGTTTATATACCGAATATCCCATGCAGTGTGCTTGCCTAATATCTAACCGATTTTACTGCATCATTTTAGAGATATAGGCTATGCCATTATTCTACTTTAAACCCCAATAAAAACATTTCTAATAAGTAGAAGAAATTAATGGTCAGTTTTTATAGGGGACGTTCCATACACTGTGCACACCTCATATCGAACCATTTCACTGAAGCGTTTAAGAGAAGTCACATTAATCGATGTCGATGTAAAATACCGAATTTACCTAATAATTTTTTTTTATTATTATTATTTTTTGGGGTACTTTACACACCTCATAATTCGATTGATGTGACCTCCAAAATGCAACCGTAAAATGGATTGTGTGAGGTGTGTATACTGGTACGTCCCGTATTAAACCTGATCATTCATTTCTTACAATTATTAGAAATTATGTATTTGTACACCCCAAAGTCATTTAAAGTGACGTATCTCCAAAATGCTATTGTAAAATAGTTTGATGCGAGATGTTTTGTATGGGACGTTCTATTACACTCGACCATTATTTTTTTATTACATTATACACACCTCATAATTCGATTAATGTGACAAATCTCCAAAATGCTATTGTAAAATAGTTTGATACGAGGTGTATTGTATGGGACGTCCTTTATTAAACCTGACCATTGTTTAGCCAACTTCGTAAATGAGGTTTTTATAGGTGTTTAAAGCAGAATAATGGCATACATCTCCAAAATGCGGCAGGAAAATGGTTACCTGGTGTACATATTGTATGGGACGTCCCCTATAAAAGCTGACCAGTCATTTCTTCTAGCCTTACAAGAAATGAGATTTTTATAGGTGTTTAAAGTAGAACATATCTCAAAAATACTGCAGTAAAATGATTATATGAAGTGTGTATGGTAGCCGACGTCCCCTATAAAAAAACAAAAAAAAAAACATTGTTTTTTCAACTTGCGTGAAATTATGTATTCCTCTTAATTCGATTAATGTCACATATCTCCAAAATGCTAAAGTAAAATGGATATGAAGTGTATGGGACGTCCCTTATAAAAACTGACCATTAGCATATTATTATTATTTTTTTAAATATATTTTTTTACTTATTAGTAATGAGGTTTTAATAGGTGTTTAAAGTAGAATAATGGCATAGGCTACATCTCCAAAATACTATAGTAAAATGGTTAGATTTCAGGTATACTAAATGGGACGTCCTCTATTAAAACTGACCATTATTTTTCTACTTAATAGAAATTAGGTCACACCTTAAGCCAATTAAAGTAGCATAACCAAAATAGCAAAATGGTTTTATTTATACGAGGTGTGCATAGCCTATGGGATGTCAATCTTATACGTCGTCTAATATGGGCAACTAGCATCTCTCTCAAAGGAATTATGAGATAGCCTACTTTATGACTTCATATGGAGAAAAAAAAACACATTAGGCCTATTTAAAAAAGGAGGCAATATGTAACACCAAAGAACAAGGGGGACTTGAGGTTTTAGATTATAATACCCTTAATGACACTTTTGAGATTAAATGGTTGATAGATTTTTTGAAGAATAGAGAAAGTCTTTGGAACATATTTCCAAATTAGCCTATATTTTATTCTCTTGGAGGCATAGATTTTTGTTGAAATGTAATGACAAAATTATTTTAGAATTGGCCAGTTTTCATATAAACAAGCCCTGCTATGGAAATTGGTATATAATTTTTTTTTACCACACAACAATTTCATATGGAATATCAAATAGGCTACATACTTTTTAGAAACAAATCACTTCTATCGCACTTGGTCCAATGAAGGGATTTTATTAGTTAGACAATATATAGGATATATATATATATAGCCTATATATATAGCCTATATATATATATATATATATATATCCAGTATTTACTCACCATCATGTTGTTCCAAACCTCTGTGTTTATTTGTTCTGCTAAACACAAAGGAAGATATTTGAAGAATGTTTTAATCAAACAGATCTCAATCCCCATTGACTACCATAGTAGGAAAAAATACATTCTATGGTAGTCAATGGGGATTGATATCTGTTTGATTAAAACATTCTTCCAAATATCTTCCTTTGTCTTCAGCAGAACAAATAAACACATAGAGGTTTGGAATTAGGTGAGTAAATACTGACAGAATTTTTGTATTTTTGGGTGAACTAACCCTTTAAACCGAGATGTTGCTATTGTTCTTGACGCAATTCTAAAGGGTGTGATTTTACTCTTAAAAAACGATGTTTCAGTGGAAATTGACATGGACAATCTTTATTGTAAATTTTCATTGATAGGCTAATGTTGACGTATTACAACAAAAATGTATCTAGCAATATGAAGGAAAGCTCTTGGCTTGGTGTCTTAGCTGCAGCAAGATTCTTTTGGTAGCTTCCTTATTTGGTGATATCTCTTGGGTTAAAGCATGAAAATTATCAAATAAGTTTTGTGTCAATAACACAAAATAAGTATTTTACAAAATACTTCCATGTTTTGTACAGATTTAATTTTAATATTTCGTATACTTGTGAAGTCTGTGCACTAGAGAGAGAAACAATTTAGCATTTTTTCCCCACTGTATTTACTCAAGATTATTTTGGAAACATTTAGAAACCTTTATTAATAGACACTAAAGTGTATGATGGAAATGTGTGTTTTTGATGTGCTTTTTATACTCAGAGAGACAATTTGGAATGTAAAGAACAGCATGTTATACAGTTATTTATTAGGGAAATACCATATACAAAAAGAAGTGGGCTCAATGTAAACCAAATTTACCACATTTTATAAATGACTTTAAATTATATGCACATCATTTTTGGAACAAACTAAAAACAAAAAAGCAATAAAAACATGTAGCCTAATATTTTGAAAACACTGGATTGTATTATGTTTGTTGTATGTATGTTTTTTTTTTCCTTCTCTTTTTCTGGCAGTTAATGTAATATTGTGAATATGTGATACCTCTGGTCTTATGGCATTGAAAAAAAGAATAAGAAAAAGTCTCTCTCGCAGCTTCAGTAATAGGTGCACACCCCGCGGCGAGAGCTGGTAAGTCCCGCCCATCCGTAAAACTCCAAGTGGACCTCTAGGATGAAAAAGCGTAAATGCAAGTGAATGAGAGAAAACAAATTATTTTCTGATCCCGTTTGAATTGTGCCATGAATGTGAACATATGTTGTCTGTGAATTTTTTGTATAGTTTCTCATATAACGAGTTTGACAGTAAATTGTATGATTCTTTGGATAGTAGTTGTGGAATAGACATAATGAGAAAGACTACACGTCGTATATGTGCTGGCCATCTAACCCACTAGCGTACCTAAACCCTTCCACATGCCCAGACCTGAAGTGGTTTTCACCACGCTCAACTATTTTGTCCTCTCCCTGAAACAAGGCGGTGAAGTACACCAAAGACACAGGCATAATCCGTGTGCTAGTGGGGGTGACGTATGTCAACGCCGTCGAAAGCAGCGAAGAGTTGTAGTCCACAAAGTGCGCACACAAAGTCTATCCCTATGAAAATTCTACCCGCTAAATTGTAGCATTCTTTACACTAACAATTATATGAAAAATTCACAGACAACACATGTTCACATTCATTGAAAAATTCAAACGGGATTAGAAAATAATTATTTTCTCTTTCACTTGCATTGACGATTTTTCAACCTAGAGGTCCAGCGGGGTTCGCGGAAGGGGCGGGACTTACCAGCTCAGTTCAAATCCGGACAAACCGGAAACAAAACGCGTTGTGGGTTCCCGCTCTTGTCTTTTCCTGCTGCGTATGAAAGTGGCGATTTCTAAATACCTATGTGCGATTTAGAGGACCCTCTTCGTCTGTCTAAAACCTGCTCATTAATGACTAAGGTAAAAGTAACACGGTTATTATTTTCAGTTATTTTACACATATAAAAACATTACTGTGAATACAATATTGTATTATATTTTGTCAACAGGTCCTCGCAAACGTGTCACCAAATCAAACTGTCTAAAAACAGTAAAAAAAAAATTGTTTAGCTAACTTAGCGGACTGGACATTGGAGAACAAAACACCAAACTTATTACCATACAAAGCCGAGGCTAATATGGCTGGTGAAGGATGGGTAAGTTTTGCTTAATGTTTGAAGTAAGTTCACTGTCAAAATATTACACTGATCGTAACGATATTCTATGCATACATGTGTCTGTAGTGTCAGTGTCATGCCCTATTCGCATGGGGTATAGATATTACAGAATAGATCATTACCGTGAACCTCTCATAACGTTAGTATTACCACCTGGGGAGTCTATTAGATTAGAAAAAAATCATTCAGCATGATAATCCATTTTTTAAAGTGGACATACCAAAAAAAAAAGTTAAGTTAACCTCTGAGTTAAAGGGGAGGTTTGGAATTTTGGACATCGGGCCTCATTTCCAAGTGAGCCTTAGTGTTATTTATCAGTGTAGACACATAGACTGTAAAAAATATGGACAAAGCGTCTGTGACGTCACCCATAGACTCTCTGAAGAACGCGTTTGAGGCTGTTAATCGGGGGTATGGACGGCGCCATACTGGAAATATCTATCCATAATCCATACTGGAAATAAAATACAAAAGTTTCAGAAAGGATACAGAGGTGGTATGATGTGTTGTGTCAGATCATGGTCAGAGACGTCAAATTCACTCGGCGCAACCCGTTATCAGCTGTCAATCAAAGTTAACCGCCCTTATTTGTCATACGTTTTATATCTAAATATAACCTAAACTAACGAGTTAGAAAAAGATTCACCCCCCTCACAGTTGTCAGGCACGCAGAACATATTGAAGATTACAATTAAAGTCCATGGGACCAAACTGTAAACATGAATTTATGCTGTGAAAATGGACATTATAACATGACGTCTATAGATATTTGCTCCCTTTTGGGACCGGCCTCTAGCGGATTTGAGATGTTTTGCAGTTTCAGCGCACTTCCGGGTAGGCTTCATCTTTCAGATTAGAATGTTGCCGCTTGTGTAGACATTAAAAAAACAAAACAACATCCAGTAGTCCGATTTGCATAGTTTCGCGGTGCTAGCTAGGCTAGCGCGAGTCAAAGGTAACTTTTAGCATGCCAATAAAACAGTTTTACCCACTCCACAGTAGCTGCTGCCACCATGGGACCTTATTTTGGAAAAATATTGTATGGTAGTCAATGGCGAGAGATAACAAATATTTTGATTTCGTTTAAATTGATCCCTGAATTACACATATGATGTTTGTCAATTTAAAAGATACATTTTAAAGTCAAATAAGTCGCAGTTCGATGTAAAACTGTTGAGATAAGACTGTGAAAATACGTAATTACAAAGACTACAAACCCCAAAGGCGCACATTTTCTCTCAATGAATGAAGCGAACTTTACTGAGGCTATGTCATTGTTTCTATAGTCTTCCGTTATAATCGTAACGTTACCGTCATGAGTGTGTTGTTCCAGACTGCACACACACACAGCAGCGGATCTTGCTCGTTATTTCGCCTCCCAGGAGATGTAGTTCATTGAGCGATTTTCACATAAAACTAAAAGTTACTCTTCTGTTTTATGACGAACTGTGACTTTCTTGGCTTTCATAATTATCTTTTAAATTGACAAACATCATATGTGTAATCCAGGACACAGTTCAGACGGAATAAAAAGATAAGTTATCTCTCTCCATTGACTACCATACATATTTTTTCCCGAAATAAGGTCCCATGAGCCGGAAGCAGAGGGGCGGGACTTAGGCTCTCTGTAGAGGGAATGCACGTGACGTCACCGTCGGCCGGAGTGCTGCAGTTTCTCACAGTGAGTGGCAAAAAGACTGAGCGGCTGTATATGTGTTCAGCGTGAATGCCGCGAAAAACAAACACAACACATATAAAGTGGGAAAGAGCTTTGCGATTTACTGTACAACTAGATTTGACAAAAAATCTGAGGTATATTTTTACAGACTGCTATAGAAAGAGGAGCAAATGGATCGCTGTAATTCACAGAAATAACTGGACTCCAGTCAGCGAACGGTGGATTTGCAGTTTTCATTTTGTGTCAATATGCTGAATTTAGGTGGAAAACCATACCCATATATTTTATATTGTTATATACATTAACAACTCATCAATTAAATATTTATCATTCCATATTCTGCATTATTGGATTTTTTTTTAATAAACACTGACAAAAATAAATAAATAAAGTTTTAGGGCTGGGCGATATGATGATATATAGGCTATATATATTTAACACTGATATAAGTGATCACCCGGATTTGGAGCAATATTCTATTTATATAAAGTGTTCACGGGCAAATTTGCTTTATGTTTAGGTCTATATTGCTTTTATTTTCCCGAGTGTCAAAATCAGGCAAACATATGTCAGGCAACACGATTCCTGGCTGCATGTCAATATCCATGGATCACTGGATCTTTAGTAAGTTGTAAGGAACAATATTGAGTCCAACATTTAATTTAAATTGCTAAAATTGTTCGTTTTAAGTCGCATTTTCGCAGTTTCCCCTATTAAATCCAGTCACGCAGCAGATCTTTTGCCACTCGGTCAGACTGAGGGGGTTGTTCCGGCGGGAAAGTCACGTGAATGCAGTCCCTTTTTAGATATCATCGATGCGTTTTTGGGCAAAACTGCTGTGTAATTTGGCCATGATCAATGCAATGTTGCTTTAATTCGGCGTAAGCCGCGCGGCAAAAATAGAAAGGACGCCAAAACGATCGGCACTGCTGCTCCTGCTACGCGCTGCTGCGCCGCCCCGCGTGGTGTGAATGCTCAAATCTGTTAACATGGGCGCGAAAAAATACGCGCTGCTGACGCTCTGCTAACGCGTGCGATGTGAAACCGGCGTAAGGCTCACTTGGAAATGAGACCCGATGTCCAATTCCGAACCACCCCTTTAACGTTACTGAAAGGGAAAAAAATGGAAGGGGACAGTCAGATATTGACAAATTACAGACGTAGTAGTGGGAAGCATCCAACACTTGGTAAATTTTCCGCTCAGCTACTGCTAAGTGACAAGTCATTTGATGAAATGGAGTAAGCTGACTCTAGTTTTATGGAATCTCACACAACAGAATTGTAAAATTGATTCCTTTTGAAAAAAGAACCATCACATTTTATTACGTTTTTTTGGTTTACAGTGGTGAATAAACAGTGGCAATTGTGGGAATACCCGCTAGTTAAACAAAAGTTGTCTCTTAGTTGTCTGTCACCAATTAAAACATTGCACATGTCATATCAAAGACCGACATCAACTAATGTGTTGTTTCTTCTCTACAGCAACTGTTAAAGCAACAAATCTTCGACCGTCTGCATTCACGCCTTACGCATGTCTTAGAACAAAGACCGCTGGACATGGACTACCTAGATTTTATTTGCACCCAAGAAATGGTTTTCATCAGTGCCCTATCCAGGCACATTGAAATGCCTCAGGAGGTAATGGATATGTTGACAGAGCTTAGCAACTTGATAGGAATGTACCAACAAGATCAACAGCAGCCGCCTAGTGTGGTACAGGTGGTAAAAGGACCTTTTGCTGGCCGTCCAAAACTTATTTTATCAGAAGAGTTTCTCATTCATCTGATTGACATTGGTTTGCCAGTTCCAAGCATCACCAAGCTAGCGGGGTCTCCCGTAGAACAGTGTACCGAAGGATGCAAGAATACTCTATTTCTGTCAGAGAACTGTACAGTACATTGACGGATGAAGCACTGGATGAAATGGTGTTAGAGATTAAATCAAGGATACCTCATGCTGGTTACCGTATCGTCAAAGGAACTTTGTTAGCAGAGGGACATCGGGTGCAGTGGAACCGGGTGAGGGCATCTATGCATCGTGTGGATACAATGGGGGTGTTGTCTCGGATGACGCAGTTGGGTTGTGTTGTAAGACAGACCTACTCTGTGCCCTGCCCTAGGTACCTGGTCCACATAGACACAAACCACAAGCTTATCCGGTAAGTCTTATTTTACTGGTGATTGTCCTTGGAATAAATGTGTACACACAATGGTTATTGTAACTATGTAGGTGCAATTATGTATGAACTTGTGTAAGATGTAATGGACCTGTTCCCATTTTTTTGAGTATATGTTTTTTAATCTGCAGGTACAACATTGTCATCTTCGGAGGGATTGATGGCTTTTCTAGAAAGGTAGACTTTTAATATACATCACTATTTGCACGGCATAGTTTCAATGTTGGTCTGAGTCTGTGCATTTTTGCCTGATGACCAGATCACAAAGCTAACAGTGACATAAAACCATTAAACTTTTCTATAATGTTGGGAACAGGAGTAGGTCTACACAAGCCCTGTCAGGGAAATTATATATTATTTTAAAATACATTCAAATATATTTAAAGGGTTAGTTCACCCAAAAATGAAAATTCTTCATCGTTTACATGTTGTTCCAAACCTCTATGTGTTTATTTGTTCTGCTGAAGACAAAGGAAGATATTTGGAAGAATGTTTTAATCAAACAGATATCAATCCCCATTGACTACCATAGTATGTATTTTTTCCTACAATGAAAGTCAATGGGGATTGATATCTGTTTGATTTAAACATTCTTCCAAATATCGTCCTTTGTGTTTAGCAGAACAAATAAACACATAGAGGTTTGGAACAACATGAGGTGAGTAAATACTGACAGAATTTTCCTTTTAGGGTAACTTATCCCTTTAATGTTCTTCTGCAAAAAGCCTCCCATTTAAAACCTGTTGTTCACAATTATGTTGGGTGATATCACTTGGTTTTTATGTTGTGCTAATGTCTTTTTTTGATGTAGATAATGTACCTGGGAGCTGCATCAAATAACCTGTCAGCAACCACTTTGGCCTTTTTCTCAGAGTCTGTGGAGCGCTTTGGATTCCCACTCAGGTGAGATTTCATTCCACCCAGTCTTTTTCAATACAGTAGTTTCATGATTGTATGCTCTGAAAATGTATGGATTATATAGAAATCCTAGATCTCTGCAGAAAAGAATTGTTAATCAGTGTCCATAAGTGTGTGTAATGTTTTTGAAAATATTACAAATGATATTGCATTTACTAATTCACAGTAGTCATATTTGTATATTATTCCTAGATGATTTCATTCCTTAATAATGGCATCTATTATTATTATTTTTTTTTTTTGCATTACTATTCTGTTTAAAGCTGCAGTAGGGAGTTTTGAGAAAATGTTGACTTAGTCTGAAAATTTGAACAAGCACAACTTACAGGTCCCACCCCCTTGCACTCTGCTGCTCTACAGCCCTCCCTCCACAGCTCGTACCCCACAGCAGAGCCGGCCATGAATGCGCAGGCTAGTAAACAGGGCCACCGATGACGGCGGATAAAAATTGATATGGCACATCCACTAATTGTGACTAAACGTCTACAACATGCTTTACATTGACTATGACCTGCCCATACTTTGACTACAAACTTGGTCCTCAAATCCTTATGTATTTTCCAATACATGTAACTTTATGTTGCACTCTTTCTATAAGTTATAAATAGCTAATAAGATAACGTTAATATAACGGTAACTAACGTTACAGTATGTAAGTAATTATTCTAGCGATATGTAATGCTAGATAAGGTGTGCTAGTACATTATTTCAGCAACATGACAAGCCAGTGAATTAGCAGGTTTCAATTGTTGCTTATCTGAGTGTGTGACATTTTATGTTTTGCGGCTAGTTTTGACAATGGGCTGACAAATTAGACAAGATTGTTAATCGTCATTGGTCTTTTTCCCTTTACCTCTTTGTTTTATGAGCAGGTGTCCCTCGAGAATTGGCAGTTTAGGGTACTTCTCCGTCATAAGCACAGAACTTGCAGCTCGCCAGCAATCTTGAGTTTGAACGACGGTACGCGCTCGCGCTGTGCAAGAGAGGGTGTGATCAGCACGTACATGAGAATGATTGACACTGCTGCTAAGACATTCCTCCTGGCTCTGATTGGTTGTTTCTGACGGGAGCGTTGTATTTCTGCTAATGGGAATAGGACCACTGGGAGGAGCCAGAGGAGTTTTTTTTTCTTCACAGATTATCTGTCTCATATTCTACTGTCAGGACATAATGACAGTTTTAACAAATATGTAAAAAATATTTTTTACAAAAGTTACCTACAGCTAGCCTGGCAAGCAAGACCTATCAAGATTTTAGGTCTGGGAACTCTCAATTCGCATACCTCAATCTGAGTGGCGAGATAAAAGGTTGTCTTTCAATATCCCTCTGCACGCCCTAGGATAGCGCTAACCAACCAGAGCAACGAACGGCTGTGGATGAGTGAGTCCAATGCGTTTTCCCTCCAGCAGAGCAAGTTGATATGTTAAACTTTTGCCGTATCCGGTCGTCAAAACTCCGAACACATCTTCCTTTTTTAAGAATGACTCAAGTGACGTTCTCTTAACTCCAAGTCATCCAGAGTCACGGCCAAAGCCGGAATCGAAAGACCGCTGTTCGCCAGAGGCATCTTGTTTGTTTTCAAGTATCAGGGAAATCACCTATGCAAATCACTGCGCAGAACCGTCACAACTCTGCCGTCATTGTTAAGCCCGCCCACCAACTGTATACACGATGTGATTGGCCGGACCAGAGTTTGGTTTTTCCACAATGAAAGTCAACGGAGAGTTGCTAGACCACACTTTGCTGCAAAATAATTTTTGCTGCCGCTAGGGTGCTTCTAGATTTCTAGGCTAACCTACAGCAGCTTTAAACCCCTTCCCACCCCACCACCACTGATGGAGGTAACGGTTAACTCTGGGTGTCTCAAATAACAGTTTCACCAAAAGTTGATATCTTGTGGTTGGTCACTTAGATTTCTTACTAAGTCTAACAGTAATTAGGCTACTTTAGAGATAGTAAGTAAATTATTATTATTTAATTTGAACTGTTGTAAATCATTGGCTGACCCCTTTAAACTCTCCAAAATGTTGTGGTATCATAAACATGTAAACTATGCAGAAAAATATTCTTTTGATTTACTGTTAATCAGATAAGCATATACTGATTGCTTTCGGGATGTAAAGAGAAGTTCAGCAAATGTAATTATTACAGTTTTTCTCAATTGCTCAGTTTCCTGAACCCACTGATTGAATCAATCACTCTTTTGGCAAAACCATAAGCAATTTTCACCTGTTTAGACAACTTGCCAACACATTTTCATTGTGATGCACCCGTGCTGCATAATGGTGAGCACAGGTGACAAAAGTCAAACACAATTAAAGCACATGTGTCACCACTTGAATACAACAACTCAAAATTGATCACACACTTGTGGCTAATGATGTGAGGGAACATATACATTAAGCCAGTTCAGAGAGCACTGGTTTGTAAGGTCCTACAATGGATAGAAATCTGAGAGGAAGAGTTTGTGTGAGGGGAGGTAGAGGTGGTCAGCGAAGACAAAGAACAGTAATATCTGATGAAATCAGAGATACTGTGATTGACCATGCAACATGCATTTAGCCTACAGCGAACAATAAACATTTAGTTCTCCTGCTTCATGTCCTGAGCATTGTGTTTTCTATTTTTCTACGTAGTGTTTAGTGACTGTTCAGTAGTGTTTTTAATTTAGATTGACTCAGGACATGATTTGAGAACATAGATAGTTCATAGTTTTTCATAGTTTTGTGCACAGATTGAACTATTTTGAGGTTAAAGTTTGCTTTTGCAAATAAGTTTCTGAGGTTTTGTTAATGTAGCTTGAAAAAAATTTTTTTATGTTCACAGTTTAGAAAAAATGAGAGCAGCTTTCAAGAAATGTGTCTTAGCAATTGAGAAAAACTGTAAATTACAATTGAGTCCTAGTATGCTTTATTTTTGTGTGCAGTAACATGGTTAACCTAAGCAGCATTACCAATGATTTTTAAACAATATGCTATATTATTTACTGATTTAATGTTTGCAGAGTAAGAGCAGACCACGGTGTAGAGATGTGGCAGTGGCACGCCTAATGATGTCTGTACGAGGGCCAGAGAACGGAAGCTTCATTGCAGGCAAAAGTGTTCACAACCAGAGGTAAGATCACACTAATTGAAACAAACTCTTTAAACTTTTATAGTATTATAATCATGTAAACTATGCAGAAAAAGTAAGGAAATTTGTGTTTGGTAAATTTTGTTGTAACAAACAATCCCGCTTGGCAATACATTTGTCCCTTTTTTGTTTAAATGGTGCCACATATGTATAGAACATGCATTTATGGGATGAGCAGCAGAGCTCAGTATGTGATAGGGCTGTCAAAATTGCTCAAATGCCATTCGAATAATTACTTCTAAAAAATTAATTTATTCGAACGTCTGTTTGCGCATTTTTCTATGAGCGTGCGTTACGTCAATGAAAGGACAAATTAATACAAAGAGACAGAAGTACTTGTATAGGTATAGGTATATACTTGTATACGACATTTCAAAAGTCCTCATAAATCAAATGGCTAAAAAAACATAAAAAAACAATGTTTTATTAAAAAATAAAAAATGCAACATGTCTCCTGTGATGGTTAGGTTTAGGGATTGCGTTAGTGAAGGGGGATAGAATATATAGTTTGCACGGTATAAAAACTATTACGCCTATGGAGAGTCCTCATAATGCTGTTGCACCAACGTGTGTGTGTGTGTGTGTGTGTGTGTGTGTGTGTGTGTGTGTGAACTGCTCCTGCATGCGGCCACCTGAGTTGGGTGCCTGCAGTCAGTGTGGTATGATCACAGGGTCGTAAAATGTTGTTACGAAATTTAATTCATTCTGAAAGCTTTAGGTTTTTAGCAAAAAGGCATTTAGTTATCTTATCCAGATGATTCATCCTTCGCCCAGACCTTACAATATATACACACATTTCCTTGTTTCTTCTCTCCTTGCTACATGTTTTCCTTGCATCTCTTTTTATTCAGCCATTCAGAAAACATGCAAATGAGGGAATAATGGATGCAATCAGACAATTGTGAGGTATCCCAAGTAAACATTTGTGCCAATTTTAAGAAGTTGCCTCATTGGGTTTCTGATCACTTTTATGAGAATAAGGCATACAATTAGGCCTCTGCTTAGTGCTTTTACCAGTGCTGAAGCGCAAGATATTTTTAAACCATTAGATCTTTTAGAACATTTAGTGTTTATAGAAAGACTTTTATGGGTGTATTAAACATTTGTTTAAATTGTTTTGCAAATTGTGTGAAGGTTGTTTTTATTGCACAAAAATGCAATTAATTACTTAATTCGTAATGTAGCCCATGAAGACAGTTAATTATCACATGTTATGTCATATCTAATTATCCATTTTAATTTCAAAACTCAGGATTGAGAGGCTGTGGCGAGATGTGTGGATGGCAGTGACCAACGTGTTTTACAATGCACTTGATACACTGGAAAATGAAGGATATCTGGACATCAGTTGCACCACACACATTTTTGCCTGCCATTATGTCTTCTTGCCTCGTCTTCAAAACCATCTGGACACTTTTCGTGAGGGATGGGACAACCACCCAATCCGAACGGAGCAAAACATGACGCCAAACCAGCTGTGGGATGTTGGTCAAATGCAAAATCCCATTGCAGATCCAGAAAGTACAGAGGTACTTTTCCACGGCCATGTTATTTGGAAATATTCTATATTGTGTTTCTCTTGAATGAATTACTTACAAATTATGTATAAAAACAATAAAAATGCTATAACAATTTACTGAAATTAATAAGTTGTGTTATGAGTGAAGTTTATGATTTGTCTTTATATTTTAGGAGTATGTTGTTCCTGTGATTGACTGGGAGGAGGACATTAGCCGACAAGAGAATAGACACACTGGGGTGACTGTACCAGATACTCCAAAACCCTCTGAATCATGGCCAGATGGAGCAGCTTAGGTCAGCTATTGACCCTATGGGACCCTCAGATTCCTTTGGCATGGACATCTATGTCAACACTGTGCAATTTGTGCAATCACTAATTGAAATGAATGATTATTAAAGGAATAGTTCACTTTAAAAAAAACTTTTGCTGATAATTTACTCACCCCCATGTCACCCAAGATGTCCATGTCTTTCTTTCTTCAGTTGAAAAGAAATTAAGGTTTTTGATGAAAACATTCCAGGATTTTCAGTAATACAGAATTACGTTGGAATGTTTTCATCAAAAACCTTAATTTCTTTTCGAACTGAAGAAAGAAAGACGTGGACATCTTGGATGACATGAGGTGAGTAAATTATCAGCAAAAGTTTTTTTTTTAACTATTCCTTTGTTGCCCTAATCCTTTCCATTCTGTTGACTGACTTATTTTTCTGCTCCGATTCTTTTTTGTTTTACACCCATACACTCCACTCATTCATTCACAAATGAGTAACATACACATAGAATTGTATATTTTCTGTAATTTACTAATTAAAATATCTAATATTTTTCAGACCTATGTGTGTTTTCCTCTTTTGTCTCCTGTTGAGGCAGGTTTTGACAACAGTTAAATCTGTGACAGCAGCATACAGCAAATATTAGTTTCCTTTATCATGATATGACTGAGGTAACATGATTTAGAAGTGGACTGTGGCATCTCCCACTCGCTTTTTTTTCTTCTTTGCAGTAAGTGTGTATTGCACATGGTCAACTGTGTATAAAGTAGTGTATAATGGAGTAAAATGTTCCTGACAGTTTCATTATCTGCTATTTTTGTGTGAATATTGATGTTAACGTGTACCTTGCATTTTACTGTAATGTACAACTTTGGTAAAGTAATTATTTATTTTCCCTGGAAAGTCTTGTATAACCACAGGCTCCTCTTAGGCCTACTAACACCATTTTTACTTAAGTAGGTTATGACACACCTTAACACTGTCTGAAACCCACTTTCAGATTTGTAAAACCTTTATTCTGTTCATGAAAATAATACAGAGGGAAATATGTATATATTTCATCAGTTTACAAATTAAACCTGATCAAAATCCACTATGGCAAAAGCCCTCAAATATGGACTAGATTGCACCAGAAAGGTTTGAGATTCCTGAATTGACATAAGACAGCAACATCCCTATTATATTATTATATCCAAACACAAAATCAAGTTGCATGGATAAAGCCAAGTTAAAAAAAAAAATTACAAACTGGATAAAGCCATCAAGTTAAAAAAAAAAAAAAAACCTGCAACACAGAGAGAAAAAACAACAACAAAAAACAGCAGTTTGGCAGGTCTGGAAACAGATTGGGCCACCTCCGGTCCGGATTCTGCCGCCTAGAGGGAAGAGAATAAAAAAGACATGAGCACTTAGCTTTCCGAAACACAGCAGATTATTTACCAGACAAAGGCTGCAAGACAACAGCAGCTTTGTGTTGATCAATAAAGAGTAAATATGATGATACACTAGGTAACTGTTTGGGCAATGTTGCCATCAACGGCAAACTCAGATGAGACATAGGGCCCAAGACCACGATCTCAATGATCCAGATAGAATATAATTATTTTTTAATGGGAATGTGCCCAAGCAACAATCAAGATTGCCTAGCAACAATGTTAATTCCTCGGTGTTAATTCGTCTCCGGTAGAAACCTCCTGAACTATGCACACCGGACAAATCCTGAACTAAAAACACACTAAGCACCTAACTGGAGAGCTCTGAAACGGATTTGCTGTTCATAAAAACACTTTCTTTAAATAATAGACTCGCATACGGTCAACCAGCTGACTTATCAGGCACTGATGATAACTTAAATGACAGCATGGCCATGATGAGGGATGTTCTAGTTTACGTTAATGCGTTCAGTTTGTCATTATTAAGTTAACGTTACATATGTGCCAAGCTATACAAAAATGCTACGGGGACATAGTGTCGATACGTCCCCAGAGAACGTCTATTTTATTTGGGACAAAATGTGCTAATGTTAACTGGATGTGCTGTTGTTCATATGCTGTAACGTTACACATGTTTATAGCCAGCAAAAGCTAAATGATATTATTAGGCTAACGCCAGGCTGTTGGTGAGCCGGTTTCTGGGCAGGTTATGATAGTGAACAACGCTAACGTACTGGGTACGACAAAAGTATTCTTTAAATGTCATACACTTTAAATGCTACTTAGTCGAGCCACTGCTTACCTGACAACCCATCTTGAGCGTAGTCGGTCAGTCCGTCCTTCCCCAGCGCGGCGACACCGGCAACGGTAAATGGAAGTGTCTCAGGCTCTCAACTCTTATTTTGAAAAGGGCTTATTGAGGGGGCGTGACATCATATTGAAGCAATACACCTGATTGGCTGACTACACGTGTGGATCGTGGTCACATAACTGCGGAAAGATAGTGCCAAAATATCTGTAGATGTGTGCAGAGGGATCTGTGAATGCCCTGTGATCTGCAAACACAGATTCAACACTTGCATGCTGAGCTTTGCACAGAATGTGTAAAAATTCATTTTTACGCTGGTTTGAAAATACAAGTTAGACTGTGTTTGTTTGCAAATTGTGAAGAGGGTACTTGTAGATTTTTATAAAAAAAAGCGAAACAGTTGTGCCAAAATTCTGAAAACAAATGAAATACAATCTACAAACTAGGGCTGGGCGATATCTCGAACGATATTGTTATGTCGCATCTAATCAGTAAAGCCGGTTCCTTGATTAGCAGTAAATCACCTTCACCTGCTTTCAGATGGAGCGGCATTTACTACAAAGAGCTGTAGATCACTGACAAGCTGAGCCATATCGCGTTAATATCGAGGACATATCGATAGCGATATTTAATGCGATATGGCTCAGCTTGTCAGTTAATTACGGCTCTTAGTCACGACAAAATCTCCTGTATTAAACTAACACACCTGAGAGTGTATATGAGTCCACATTCAAGAGTGTTAAAGTTAATGAGATAATTAAGTGATTAAATGAGTGATGATTGAGCATTATTGAAGACACCTGATGATCACAAGCAGAATCACTGAAGGAGAAAACTGAAATTTCAGGTCACCGTTATGGAGATGAATGTCTGCTTTAGTTGGGCTCTTGACACTTATACTTTCACTTTAAACTTTATTTGTCTGCTGTTATTGATTTATAACAGTCAAATGAACAAAGACAGCTGTGTTCTGATAGTGTTGGTTATGTTTTGACATAATCAAGCTGTGATCTGAAAAATGAAATTTATTCAAAGTATTTGATATAACTTGTTAACAACAGTTTTGTGTTTCTACTGCATATTTTTATTATTCCTATAACCTAAAATATTCTGATCAAAACACTGGTTTCTTTATTTAGAAACACAGAGCTCAATTAACGGACTGTCTGTCTCAACCGTGGTGACCTTGTTGCCACCAATCACAACTCATTAATGGCTCCCATCATGCATTGCGGTATGAATAAATTATGATCTGAATTGTCTATGTAATTTACTTTTCCTAATTGAATATTCTACTCGTCACCGTTGTTGAGGAGCATTGACTGAATCTTGAGGTCTGTGTGTGCCTTACAGAAGGATTTCTTTTTTTTTAAACAATGTTTAAGAAATTTATTATATTTAACATTCTGGATATTTATGCAGAATCTCATTTATACACGAACCAAACAGTATAAATCACAAACATGAATTTAAAATGATGAGCGCCATTATGTGACCACCATTGTATTACAATTGTTTATCTTTGTTCATCAGACAGATATAACTCAGATGCAACAGTATATTAAAATATAAAGTTAAATATATAAGTGTCAAGAGTCCAACTAAAGCAGACACTGATCTCCATAACGGTGGCTTACAATTTCACATGTTGTCTTCAGCGATTCTGCTTGTGATCATCAGGTGTCTTCAATTAATGCTCAATCATCACTAAATTAATCACTTAATTATCTCAGTAACTTTAACACTCATATCGTCCATCTGAAAGCATGTGAAGGTGATTTACTGCTAATCAAGGAACCGGCTTTACTGATTAGGTGCGCATAATAATATTGTGCGATATATCGCCCAGCCCTAAATGCCGCTCCATCTGAAAGCAGGTGAAGGTGATTTACTGCTAATCAAGGAACCGGCTTTACTGATTAGATGCGCATAACAATATTCGTGCGATATATCGCCCAGCCCTACTACAAACAAACAATTAACCTCATGCCCAGACAAATCACTTTGCATTCATTCAAATTCTGGTTGTCAAATACAAGTCACTGGTTTGTATTTGTGAATCCTAAGAGTTTGTTTGCAGATTTTAAATCTATTTGTAGATCATATTTTACATTTGCGGATCATGGGGAGTCTGTTTGTAGATTTGGAATCTATTTACAGATTGTCTTTTACATTTGCAGATTATGAGGAGTTTGTTTGGAGATTTTACATTTATTTGTAGATCTTGTTTTGTGTTTACAAATTTTAATATGCATTTTTGACCAAAGTCGCTTATTCATTTTCAATGATTATGGCATTATTTTAACACAACAGCGAAACAATAGTGTCAGAATTCTGAAAACAAATGTGACAAAATCTACAAACAGAACATGATCTGCACCTGCAAACAAGTCGCTTTACATTCATTTAAATCCTGGTTTTCAAGTACAAGTCACTGATTTCTGTTTGTGAATCGGGATGTGTTTATTTGTGGATTTTTAATCTATTTGTAGATCATGATTTAAATTTGTGGATCACAAACAGTTTGTTTGAGGACTTTGTATCTATTTGTAGATCTTGTTTTACATTTGCGGATCGTGAGGACTTTGTTTGCGGATTATTAATCTATTTGTAGATTGTGTTTTGTGTTTACAAGTTGAAATATCTATTTGTGACTTTTAGGCTGTCCATTTTCAGTAATAATGGCATCAATTTACCCCCATACTGAACACACACACACACACACACACACAGCCTGTCAGCTGTTTATGACGTGCTCTCTGCTCTGCGCCGCTGCGGATTGAAGATGAAGAACGCGCTGAATCTGATTATAACAAGAAGTTTGAAGATTGATTTTTCATTAGGATATTTTGGTGCCCCCTCAGCACTTGGTGCCCTACGAACAGCGCGTGATTCGCGTGGTGGGAGCGGCGGCACTGATCTAGTGTATGATTTAGACGATGAGTGGGACCACTGACGTTTTGCTTGGCCCCAAAGAGTTTAATAAGTCTGTAAACGCAGCCCCTAACGCATCATTTTTAATGTCTACGTGTATGTTAAAATCTCCAACAATTATTGCTTTATCGACATTCACCAATAGATCCGAGAGAAAGTCTGCAAACTCTTTTAGGAATTCAGCATATGGCCCTGGAGGTCTATATATGGTAGCCAAGGCTAGAGATAATATGGATTTCTTTCTTACATCTAAGAGCGTAACATTTAGCACAAGTACTTCAAATTAATTAAACCTGTGACCTGTTTTCTGAGTAACATTAAAAATATCTTTATAGATTGTTGCAACACCGCCGCCACGGCCGATCAGACGGGGCTCGTGTTTATAACAGTATCCTGGCGGAGTAGACTCATTTAGACCGAAATACTCATTTGGTTTAAGCCAGGTTTCAGTAAGGCACAGAACATCGAAATCATTATCTGTGACCATTTCATTTACAATAACCGCCTTAGGTGTGAGCGATCTAATGTTTAGAAGACCTAGCTTTAAATTTTGTTTTTGTTCACTGATATTTAGATTTTCTGGTTTAATAACAATAAGATTTTTGCTAGATCCTACACTAGATTTATTGTTTGGCTTCACTAAACGAGGAATAGACACAGTTTCTATATAACGCTCCACACTAGGCATATTAGTTAAGTTTGGACAACAGAGGCTGTGATTTGGACTTTGACTTACTAGTCATCTGGTGCGTAACGTCTTGGAGATGTTGTCCGACAGAACAGCGGCTCCGATTCTGCTGGGTGGAGTCCATCTGGACGGTACAATCTGGGTCTCTCCCAAAACAGATGCCAATTATTTACAAAGAGCAGTTTCTGTTCATTACACAATAACATTAACCATTCGTTAAGTGCAAATAGTCTACTGAACCTTTCCTGTCCTTGTCTGTACGTGGGAAGCGGTCCGGACACGATGATCGTTGCTTTAGGCGCTGTGCTGCGTACCGTCTCGATCAGACTCATGTAATCCTTCTTCAGAACCTCCGTCTGCCGCATCCTGATGTCGTTCGTTCCCGCGTGCAGCACAACAGCTCCGACGCGGTCGTCACCGTTCAGGATCTCGGGAACCTGAGCGGCGACATCGAGAACACGGGCACCAGGAAAGCAGTGAGTGCGCACCTTACCTTTACCCGAGGTAGCGCGGACATGACGGACCATGGATGTGCCGATGATCACGGCGTCGTCGCGTTCCGGCTCGCGAAGAGGGGAGAAGCGGTTCCGAGTGGAGATCTCAAAGACCGGGAGGGGCGGAGAGGTAGCTCTGGTCCTGCCTCGTGTCTTCCGCTGCGTGATCCATGCTCCATGGTGTTGTGTCGGTGCCAGAGTGAATGCAGCCCGAGACGATCGCGTCTTCCTGGGCAGAGAAACACGCAGAGTCGACGAACTCGGAGTCAAAGAGTTAACGTTACTAACCTCTGATTTGTGAGCATCGGCGCGTGATGCTTCAAGCGTTGAACGCCGATCCAACAGCTCGGCTTGCTTCACCAGCAGACTACGGATCTGTTCCTCGACATTCTCCAGCTCCTGCTTCACCGAGAACAGCTCGAATGTGTCCTCACCTGCACACAGAGGTAACGTTAGACACGCATCTGATGTGTACGTCATTGTAAAAGATGAACAGTAAATTAGTAGTGATACTACAAATATCACTACTAATTTAGGACTGGAATGCCGATAGGCGGAGGGCCACGCGTGGAATGCTAGCGGGCTAAAGGCTAGTAGCCTAGATTCGGAAAATTGGATCTAAGTAGCGATATCAAAGCAATCCAATTGTTTTTTATAAGGAATAGTATCGAGTATAAGTTCACATGATATAAAAATAGAAAGTGCTAGTTTATAGATGAGTGGTAAAGAAGAAAATCAAGGATTAACGAAGAAATTCTCCGGAGCTACAAAACAAATACAGATCGCGCGCGCATGCGCCGTAAAGCCAGGTTCTCACAGCAATGCCTATGTCCCGTTGAGATGCGGGCTCTAAGCAAAGCAAGTGAGAAGGTCAACTTAGCACGTCTACACTGCTAAGGTGTACGGCTAAGGTGCTAAGGTTTTGCGACTCCGTATACAACCCGAATCTTTTCAATGAAACGGGTGTAAAATGAGACGGCCGATAGGCGGAGGGCCACACGTGGAATGCTAGCGGGCTAAAGGCTAGTAGCCTGGATTCGGAATATTGGATCTAAGTAGCGATATCAGAGCAATCCAATTGTTTTTTATAAGGAATAGTATCGAGGATAAGTTCACATGATATAAAAATAGAAAGTGCTAGTTTATAAATGAGTGGTAAAGAAGAAAATCAAGGATTAATGAAGAAATTCTCCGGAGCTACAAACACAAATGCAGATCGCGCGCGCATGCGCCGTCATACTCAAGTCAATACAAGGTCGCAACGATCCATCCTTCTTCCCCACAAAAAAGAACCCCGCCCCGCAGGAGAAGAGGAAGGGCGGATGAACCCAGTTGCTAGAGAATCAGAAATGTATTTCTCCATGACCTCTCTCTCTGGGACAGAGAGTGAATATAATTTGCCCTTAGGCGGAGACGTACCTGGCCATAACTCTATAGCACAGTCATAGGGACGGTGCGGAGGGAGAGAATCAGCCCGAGACTTACTGAACACCTCCTTCAGATCCCGATACTCCGTGGGCACGTTAGATAAATCCACTGTCTCCTCCTGTAACATCACGAACAGAAACAGACGGACAGGCAGAGACAAGACAAGACTTATGACAAAAACTGCTCCAAGTCGCTACAGATTTCAGTTGCCAGTCTATTTTGGGATTGTGACGGGTGAGCCAGGGGTGACCAAGAACGATGGGTGCAAGGGGAGTGTCCAGAATGTAGAATGAGATGGTTTCAGAGTGATTGCCTGATGTGATGAGGGTGATATCTTCAGAAACCAGAGATATAGTGGGGAGTTTTTGACCGTTGAGGGCGTGTACTTCGATCTGATGGGTGAGTGTCTTGAGGGGAACTTGGTGTTTGAGTGCAAAGTTGTGATCCATGAAGTTACCTTCGGCGCCCGAGTCCAAAAGTGCATGGCAATCGTGACGGTGGTTTGACCATCGAAGTCTAAACGGAAGGAGGGTCGATGTCATGAGGTCTTCTCTGCGGAGATCCCACCCGATAGTAGCCTCATACTTACTATCGGGCTGGGCCTTTTAACGGACAGTTATAGGCAAAGTGTCCCGTTCCGCCACAGTACAAGCAAAGGCCCTGGGATCTCCGCCTCTCCCTCTCCTCCCGGGAAAGCCGGGCTCGACCCACCTGCATGGGCTCGGGATCGTAGGCGGGGCTGACCGCGTCCTCACCTCCAGCTCGATGTCCTTCAGAGGCCGCCAGAGAGCGGTAGTTGGGTCCTCTTCGCTCTACTCGCGACAGCCTGGTGTCCACTCTCAGGGCAAGGGTTATTAAGTCGTTGAGTCTGGGTGGTAAGTCCAAGGCATAAATTTCCTTCTGGACGCGGTCAGCCAACCCATGCAGGAACATATCCCACTGCGCCTCCTCGTTCCATTGGCTCTCCGCTGCGAGGGTCCGAAACTCAATCGAGTAGTCCGAGACGGATCGTTGTCCTTGCTGCAGCTCGGCCAGCCTCCTGGCCGCCTCTCTGCCTCCGAGTGCACGGTCGAAGACCCGTTTCATTTCGTCGGAGAGCTTTTGGAACGAGGTGCAGCAGTCGTCCTGGTTCTCCCACACCGCCGTCCCCCATAGCGCCGCTCTCCCAGTCAGCAGTGTCAATACAAACGCCACCTTGGTTCTCTCCTCCCGGAAGGTCCTGGGTTGAAGAGAGAAATGCATGGAGCATCTAGTTAGAAAAGCTCGACAAAAATCGGGTTCACCTGAGTAAGACTCTGGGGCTGGTAAGCGTGGTTCCGACTGGGAGGGGTCCACTGGTGGTAATTGGGGAATCGGCGGTGGGATCGGCGCAGCGGGAATGCGCAGCTGTTGGACTTGCTGGGTGAGCCCGGACACCTGCGCCACTAACGCCTGAACCGCACGAGCAGTGTCGTTGATGTTTCTTTCTTGATGTTCCATTCGCCGTCTGCTGTGGTTAACAAAATCCTCCAGGCTTTCAGAATTGTCACTCGCTGCTTCCATGATTGGTCAGATCGTTCTGTAACGAATAAACTCGGAAGCAAATGCAAGTTACTCAATATTTATTGAGACGCACAAATCACAGCCACAGGCAGTCAGGCAGGCAGGCAGGCTAGCAGGCTTAGCAGCGCAGGGACTCGATGGTCAGACGAGACACGGTGCAGAGTGAAGTGCAGTGACGATCAACGTGACGAATCCAGACATCCACAGGAAACAGACAGGAACAATGAAGGAGACTGGAACGACTGAGGGATCTGACACTGGACATCAACAAACAACGATCTGACAATGGAGATGAGAATTGGGTGAGATTAAATAGACCGGGAGATAGACTGCAGCTGGTGCTGAGTAATTACTGAATGAGCTCTGATGAGCGGCCACGCCCCTCTAATCAGCACACACACACACACATACAACAACAGAAACACAAGACATGAATGAGACATAGGATTTACCCACCGTGACATTCCAAGGTGTGGCTTTCACATGTATTTGTGGATTTGGAGTTTTCTTCTTTGCTTTTTTAAACATCCCAGGAAAGGATCTACAAATAATAAAACAATGTTAATTATAATAGTAAACATTCAAAAGACAATTGTTAAGATAATTAGATGTGGATGCGGCAACCTGGCCATATCCTGCTCTATTCGAGGCTGAGAAATAGCAGGAGGCTGCTGTCGTTGTGGCTGCACCTGCTGACCCTGAGCTGACTGAATTTGACCAAGGCTTTGGGTCAAAAAACCTATGAAATTCTGTGCAGCTGTACAGACATCTGAATATTCTCTCTGCTAAATATGTCATGACAACATCATAGGATTTTCTGGTTCAGGGGTTCCTGGAGGGCCACAGCTCTGTTTAGCTAATCAAACCCTAATCAAACACATCTGATTCAGCTAATCAAGATCTTCAGGATTACTAAACCTCCAAACAGGTGTGGGTTGGAGCTGGTTTGAGCTAAACTGTGCAGAGCTGTGGCCCTCCAGGAATTGAGTTTCACACAACTGATCTAGAATAAGTGCAGTAACAATGTACCATTTAAACAACATCACAGCTTTTAAAACATAGTCTATAGGGATGTGACCTACTGTATATAAATCAACTTGTTTGGAACCAGAAAGAGATTTATTTAAAATTATGTTTGCACATACAAGGCATTTGTTTTGTATTATTTGTTTTCAATTTACAGTATATTTTGAGAAACACACATCGTTTATAGTCCATAATACAACTAGGGCGTGGATAATAATAATTATTATTTATTAATTATAAAACAACGTGAAAGGTGTGCATATTGAGAGAAATGTACAGCCGCCGACTATTAGCTAATCACCACATTAACCGAATTAATTGATCTCTAACTTACTTAACTTGAGTAAACGTGTTTATACACAGTTACAAATAGTTATCGGTCTATCTAGCGAACTTGAAGAAAGCTATCAATAATACAAAGCTATCGCATGTCTCTGCTCCGCCATTTCGATCGATCCCTCTATGATCGATCCACTCGAGTCTGGGGGCTCACGCTGATGACGTAACCGAGAGGGACGCGCCTTCATCCCTTGTACACACCTCAACCTCTTGACCCCACCCCCCAACCTCTTGACCCCACCCCCACGTCAAATCAGGGGCACAAAGCGAGGTGCAAAGAAAAGGAAGCGCAAAAGGAAAGCGTGCGCCGCAGAGGCACGGATGACTGAAATGCGGATTTAAAGGAGCGGTGCAAAGGGAAATATGTGTTGCAAAGTCAATGCTGCTGAAGTTTTACTTTGCTAAACTTTATTTTTTCCCCAGTGGTTAACTTTTCTTTTGCAATTACTTTTTTTACTTGCAAAAAAGCTTTTTTTTCCCTCAATACTCTATTTTTATTTGCAAAACTTTTTTTTTATTTGCAAAACTTTTTTTTTTTTTTTGCGAAACATTGTTTTAATTTGCAGATATATATGGCCCTATATTTACTCCATATAGTTGGTCTCAGGCGTGTAAAACATCGCTAAAGTTTCTTGAATCATTATACAAAAGGGCTATAAAAATTCATGATAAAAAGTCTTGCTACTACCATCATTGTAAAGTACTAAGTAAATATAACATTTTAAATTTTGAAAACCTTATAAATATAATCAAATTTCTTCTCTATTTAAAATTATTCACAACATCGCTGCTCCTCCTTCAAGAAAATTTGTGACACTAAATTCAGAGAGAAACTCTAGAACCACACGGTCAACAGTTAGAGGAGAGTGCAGCGTTCCAAGACGCAGAACCACATATGGTCAACGATCGTTCTCTTATAAAGCAGTGAGCCTTTGGAATACTCTTCCAAATGAAATTCTCTCTTGCACTAACTATAGCGCATTTACACGCCTGACCAAACAGTGGTTATTAACAAAGCAAACCTGTACGCATGTTATTTTATGGTATTTGAAATTTGAAAAATTAATTGAACCTGCAAACATGTTAAAAGGTGTTAAACAGCCGTAAGGGCAGCGATTTTATTTTATGGCATTTAATTTATTTATATTAGTTGGAATTTTCTAGATCTGAACGTGCAGAAAGGGCACAATGTTTAATTTTGGTGTCATATTTTTTCGATGGTGCATTTTGTTGTTTATTTTTGTATAATATTTTGTGCATCCGTTTTTATTTTAATCATTGTATTTACCAGATGTATATATGCAAATATTGTTTTGTTTACAGTATGTTGTATTTATCAGGTGTGGTGTAAATAAAGTTTGTTATAGTCATTTAAGACCCAAGTTTATTTATTAATCTGGAAATGTTTGATTGCATGATACTGCTATTTGTCAAAAAACGTATTTAGTTTCCTACTGTTGAGTTTAGAGTTCAACTGGGAATTTTAATACAGTTGTCATTGTGTATTTACAGCGGTAAATTATGTCTGAACACATTACAGATTTTATTCAGTGGAGATTTGATTTTGGTCGAGCAACTCCTTACACCTGTATTTACCTGTGTCAGCTGTGTAGTTGATGCCTCTGTAACCCCACCACCCGGGTCCAACTCAGACCCGCTCTGAGCGGGCCTGCGAACCCGGGTCTCCGGCATGAGAGTCGGGCGCTCTAACAAGGAGGCTAGAGACCACGGCCTCTAGCGTCTGTCGCTAAAGCGCCTATTGAGATCAGTGGAGTGAGGTTTACTTGCACAGCAACTACTAGCTGGCCTCTGTTACACCTCGAGAGAAAAGAAAGTGCAGAGCGCAAAAGCATAGACATAATAAATACATAGACACCCTATTGACCGCTTTGGAGCGTTGCTGCGATAGTTTTCTTATTGTGGAAAAAGCATTTTCTGTGATTGACCCGATTTTAGCAATAATAAAGATAACTGATGGATCCTTTATCTATGGTAATACAATATGGTACAACTACAGTGCTGTGCAAATAGTAAATATAAGATAAAGTGAGAAGTAATAGTACAAAGTTTAGTCAATAAAATAAACAAACAGTATACAGCAAATAAAATAGTAATGAAAAGACTAAATAAAATATAGGCAGTATAAAATAAAAAGAAACAACCCTGTCTATATTTTGTTAAATTTCAGTTTTATTAATCAATAAGAGACATTATAACAGTATAACGTCGCTGCCCAATGAAAGCTCACGTATGCCCAAAACGGTTACTTTTCAGGAAGTGAAAAAAACATGTAATTTCAAAAGCAGCTGAATGTAGTGTTGTCATGCTTGGCACAACATCTTTAAATATAACCATATTCTTGCCAGTGTCATGATATAATCCACATTTGACCCAAAATCGAGTTTAAATGGACATACATGCATATTGTACAGTAACGGTGGTCGATACGCGTTTTCCGATCATTAATTAGAATGACCAAAATCGCGTTTCATATTGACAGATGAATAGGCTACGCTCAGTTTATCAAATACGCTCAGTTTATTAAATGTCTCTTGCAAACTATGAAGAGACAATGATCAATCAATACACTGGCATGGCGATGCTAGACTGATACTTTATTTACACTATCCTACCGTAATTTTGTTGGATATGAGCTGCATTTTTACAGATATGAGCTGCATTTTATCATCAGCTAATTTCAAAATCAAAGACATACATCAATAAGAGAGTGTGGCAACAGCCTGCCCTGATCAGATCACTTTGTTTCTTTACTTGAAGATGATTGTGTGATTGTGAAGATGATTGCGTCTGTGACTTACTTTCACTTTTGACGCTCCTCTGCGGTGATGCGTGTCGCAGTAGCGCCGTCATATCTGACTATAACATGTCATATAGCCTATATAACACGCTCTCACTCGTTTAGTTTTTTTAGCATTTTTGGGAGGAGTAAAATATACATATGTGGTTTCAATAACCAGATTGCGTTTACACCTAGTAAAGATCCGAACACAATGCGGAGCCAGACTACCTCCAGATGGTCAGGCAGATCCGATCACACCGTATTTATACCTTGCATTTACATGCCTTTTTTTATTATCCGGATAACTTATCTGGATACAGATCGCATTTTGATACCAGGTGTAGGGGTCTCAGAGACGAGACCGCGAGAAACTTCACGAGACCGGCGAGATGCCTCCACAGGGCGGGGAGATTGACAGCTGCGTGATAGACAGCTTTGACAGCAAATGGAAATACGTGGAAATCAGATGACATGATTTCACAACTTTTCATTGGTCATTTAGATTTCACAACTTTTCATTGGTCATTTAGATAATGTGAAGCATGCTGTGTACGGAAATGAACCTGGACATTCTATCCGTCAAAAAATCTCAAAATCGGCAAAATGGACATACGGGTTTTAATCGGACAGCGACGATAAGTAGCCTAAAAGGTATAAGAAGTTATACAAGACAATAAATAAAGTAAACGATTCAGACACCGCAGGATAGAACGTTAAAATAGCCAAAATATAAAGTTATGAAACTTAACTTTGCCCTCAGCCGAAACGATTTGCCAGGGAACAAATGATACGATTAATGAGACCAAAGATCACCCGTTAGATATACACAAGACGAATATCATGTTTAACCACGGGCCTGTTTCAATAAGGAGGTTCAACCAACTCTGAGTTAAAGCTTGAACTCTGAGTTGACCTACCCTGAGATGGGAAACTCTGAGTTTTTGGTTACAGAACAGCTGAAATGTAGCCTGGCAAGCCAGACTTATCAAGATGTTAGGTCTGGGAACTCACAATTGGCATTCCTCAATCCGGGGGCGGGATAAAAGGTTGTCTTTCAATATCCCTCTGCACGCCATCAGGATAGCGCTAACCAACCAGAGCAACGAAGGGCTGTGGGTGAGTGAGTCCCATGCGTTGTCCCCACTCTGAACACATCTTCCTTTTAAAGAATGACTTGAGTGACGTTCTCTTAACTCCAAGTCATCAGAGTCGCGGCCAAAGCCGAATCGAAAGACCGCTGTTCGCCAGCAGTATCTTGTTTGTTTTTAAGTAGCAGGGAAATCACCTACGCAGAACCGTCTCAACTTTGCCGTCATTGTGTTAAGCCCGCCCACCAACTCTATACACGATGTGATTGGCCTGACCAGAGTTTGGTTTTTCCACTTCGAAAGTCAACGGAGAGTTGCTAGACCACACTTTGCTGCAAAATAATTTTTGCTGCTGCTAGGGTGCCTCTAGATTTCTAGGCTAGCTGAAATGAGTTAGTTCAATCAACTCTGACGCCGGTTTCACACCGCACGCATTAGCAGAGCGTCAGCAGCGCAGGAGCAATGCATATGGTGAGCGGAAGTAGGACACGCGCGTTTTGCTTTCATACTGGCAGGCAGCGTTGACGTGTGCGCCGTGTTTACAGAGTATTCTATAATGGGTAAGTTGTCTTTGCTTTATTTCATTTTCAAGTACATTTAAGAGAAAAGACTTGTCAAGGAGCTTATTTTATTAATTAATAGGCTATATTATATAGCTTTTGGTTCATCTTTTTGTTTTTGTTCACTTTGTTTTCTTTTTAAATTGATGAAGATCATTTGATTAAATGTTTAAAACGCAATAGATATCATCAATGCGCTTTTGGGCAAAACTGCTGTGTAATTTGGCCATGATCAATGCAATGTTGCTTTAATTCAGCGTAAGCCGCACAGCAAAAATAGAAAGGACGCCGAAACGATCGCGGCACTGCTGCTCCTGCTCTGCTCCTGCTACGCGCTGCCGCGCCGCCTCTGCGTGCGGTGTGAATGCTCTAATCTGTTAACATGGGCGCTGAAAAAATATGCGCTGCTGACGCTCTGCTAACGCGTGCGGTGTGAAACCAGCGTAAGTTGACAGACTCTGAGTTAAGCGCGTGCACCACAACTGTAAAAAGCCATAATCAATGGAGCGCAGATATGCGCAGATAGTCACCATGGCAAAAGCACCAGACAAAAAGAGGTGTTGGGTGTAATTAATTACAAAGTAATCTAAATATTGTAATTTAATTAAAGGGATTACTCTTAATTCTTCTGTAATTTAAAATAAAATATGATGCAATTACATTAAATAGGCTACTGCATAAACTATAGACCAATTCAGTATAAAACAATAGTGGATTTAATATACATTTTTAAAAGGTATATTTTTATGTAACCTTCTCCCTCTACACACTTTGATCAATTCAAGAATAATTCATGCTATTGTATATTGTTAATTTGAAAGCATTAAAAGTGCAATTTCTTGTCTCTCCTCCTTGTATTAATCAAGTGGTTGAGGTTGATATTAGGGATGTCCCGATACCACTTTTTCACTTCCGATACCAAATACCGATGCCGCAGCTTTGGCTTTTGCCGATACCGATATTAATCCGATATTTTTATTTTATTTTTAAACTAATACAAATATAGCAATTTTCTCAATTAGCCCCTTAAAATATACCTTCAGTATATAGTCCACAACAACAGTTGATTATGAAAGATTGCCACCCTTTATTCAAACACTATATATATGTATATATATATAAATAAAAGAAAATTTTATTGTATTGTTGTATTGCTCTTTGTATTGTTGTAAAATACATTCATGAAAAACAATATAACAAAAATGAAAAAGATAATTATTTTAGAATTTTAAAATTGAGACATGTTCTAAGTGTATAGCACAGCTATTTAATGAGGCAGCAACATTAATAATTATTAATGTTAAGAAGCTTTAATTGCATCACTGCATTATGATATGAATCACTCCAACACAGTGCGGCACAAAGCGCTTATGCGCATCCCGAGCGCAGAATGATGTGCTTGAAACCACGTGGAGTTACAGTGCGCAGCCGAGTATGCACCCTATGGGATGTACGCTGCGCGTCGAGTCCGCTTTGAAAAGTGCAAAGCACAAAGGAAATACATATTGATGGACAGTGTATTATACAGTATCTATCTATACAATAGTTTATTGAGCCTTTTCTTTTAACCGTTTTAAATTTCAGTTACTGTGCGCGTGAAGAACAATAGTGCTCTCTCTGACTCTAGTGTTGATCTAACCGAGGGCGTCCAACACCTGGTAGAAAGTAACACGATTAAGTTACAGCAATTAAGTCCAGCAAGATAATGTTGTTTTATGCAAAAACATAGACCTTTATCTACAGATAAAGTATAATATTAACATTGAATCATCTTGAAGATAGTTTCATCATTGACTGTAACCGAACGCGACGCGCTGTTTGAGTGCTGAATGGAGAATGACTGACAGCCGCGAGAGGGAAAAGTTGACGTGATCTTAAATTTAATGACTTAAATATTAATTTCTCTCTCACATAATGGCTTCAGAACACTTATAATAGAGTGCACAAAAACGTTATGGTACTTTAGAATGTTTTTGTGCCTTTTGTGGGGCTTAACAATAACATAATAGTATACGCACAATATCGGATGTGGATCGGCCTCGTCTGATTCAATACCCGATCCCGCAAAAAATGGCAGGATCGGAGCGATACCGATCCTGAGTATCGGATTGGGACATCCCTAGTTGATATAGGATTTAGTAATTAGACCAATACTTTCTAGAGATAGTTATTATTACATTAATCTAACTACACCGTTGAAGATGTCATTTGTTATTAATAGTTCAAAACTATTTTAGAGTAACTTACTGTTATAATATAAAAGGTGAAACTGGAAGAATGTTATTCAACCTAAAGTAGGCTACTATTACTTTGATAAATTTTTACTGAAGTTTAATTTAAATAACAAGACAAACAAGTAAACAAGATTAATTTAGTTAAAATCATATATATATATATATATATTAGGGCTGTCAGTTAAACGCGTTATTAACGGCCCAAGCGGATCTAGCTAGACCAGAAACAAAACAACAGGCACGACGCCGCACACACTCTTTTGGGCTTGCGAGCCGGCCAAATAGTTGGTTAACGTTACGTTTTGAGTGGATGACGAGCGCAAGACGCCGAAATGGATGCCAATAAGATTCTGAATGGAAAGTTTACTTTTAAAAAGTTGCCAAATGATTCCATTGACAAGACCAAAGTGATCTGTGTTTTGTCGATGTGAACTGGGCTATCATCATGGCAGCACGTCCAGTCTGAAATACCACTTGATGATGGCCAAGCACACACACACACACAGCTGATGCGAATTCTTCGCCCCTCGTCAATTTCAGGACCTCGTCAGTATTTCTTTCACCCTTTTATTGATGGACAGTGTTACATTGAGAGATTCTTTGCTCCAAGTGAGAATTCTAGTGTGGATTTGAACACAGTATATTCCAGCGTTGTTTTCAATAAAAAACATTTGTACAAAGCAAGCCGATCCACTTTTCCATGTTGATAAGAGCATTAAAATGAGAAAAAAATTATGGGACAAAAAGAAATCAAGAGACATTTAGAATAGATAAAAATGTGCGATTAATTGCGAGTTAACTATGACATTAATGCGATTAATCACGATTAAATATTTGAATCGTTTGGCAGCACATATATATATATATATATATATATATCAAGGTTATAATCGTTAACGAAAACTAATGAAAAAACGAAAACTAGATGGGAAAAAACATTGTCGTTAACTGAAATAAAAATAAAAACGAGCCATTACAAAAAACTATAACTAACTAAAACTGTAATGTGTGTTTGCAAAACTAACCAAAATAAAATAAAATTATAGAGCAAATGTCCTTAGTTTTCGTCTTTGTAAATGTCTTTCATTTTATCGCTATTTAAAACACGCAGTGTATTCGTTCAGCTGCATTTCATTTCCCTGTAATGCTCTCCCTCCGTCTCTTTCAGGCCCTGTCCCAAATCGCGCACTTCACGCGGACTTGCGGTCTCGTGGACTTAAATTGCGCGTGCTCGCCGAGTCCACGAGTCTGTAGGCTGTCCCATTTGGCATTTTAACGCTCTGAAGTGTGCTCAGCAGTGCCCCCTTTGTACCCTTCACAGCAAAATCCCCAGTGTACATATGTACACTCTCGGTGTTAAATTAACACTCTCGGTGTACATATAGGTCCAACTCCAGGGTGTTAAAAATGAACACTGAAGCAGTGTTGAAGTTAATGAGATAATGAAGTGATTAATTAAGTGATGATTGGCCATTAGTGGTGACACCTGATGTTAATAAGAAGAATCATTGAAGGAAAGAGAAAAAACAAGAACAGAAAAAAAGAGAAACTCAAGAACTACTGACTTCGAGCCTTTACACATTATTGCACTTATTATTACCACTGTGACTTTATTTCTGTCATACATCTACAAAAGTTATTGAGATTCAACAGAAGTTTAGACGGCAATGTTTTATGGTATTTTTCATTTCAAACCACCATTATGGTGGTCAGTGTTTGCTGTAGTTGGGCTCCTGACCCTTTTTCAGTTTTTTTTGTTCGTTTTTCTCTGGCTGTTCCTACATTGTGTTTGTAAAGCACAGTTGTTATTGCCTGAGAAAACCTGTTAACAATATGTTGAGATGATCAGAGTCTAAATCTTTGACAATATGAGTGATGTTGTGTTTCAGCACTGGTGATTGTAGCCCTGAGTTTCTACAGCTTGAGATCCAACAGCAATATGAACAATTTTGAAAATTCACTTGAGCTCTTGTGTTTAGACACACACACATCAAGAATCAGCATATGAATCACAACAACGGTGACCATTGACAAACTAGTGACACACAGATCAACCCTGAACATCACAAAACAAGCTATTACAGTCATTACAAACCAACAGCAAAATAAAAACAAACAGGAAAAACAATGAAGATTACAGGAAAATTCAGCTGCATAATTTATTCATACTGCAATGCATTGTGGGAGCCATGGATGCATTTTGATTGGTGGCTCCCATCATGCACTGCAACATGAATCTATTGTGTGATTGCCACCATTCTGGAGATTCACGTGTAGAATCTTGATATCTGTGTGGGATTTTAAAAACCTTCAAATTAGTAAAGCACTGCTGGAATTAGCTACTGTAATGAAAATGAATAGAGCCTTTGTATACTCAGATTATAATGCTGGTTGAGTGAATCAAGACACTAAAATATTTAATTTCACCATTTAAACATAAATCATCATGACCTAGGCTGTGTTTCCCAAAAGCATTTTAAGCCTAATCTGATCACAGAACAATTGCAACCAAAGGTCTGTACGATCAAATTTGGCTTAGGGGAAACACAGCCCATGTCATGATTTCTCTTTTCAATAACAAATGTGCTTTATACACACAGAGTTAGAGCAGCCAGAGAAAAACTAATGTTAAAACGCAAAGGGTCAAGAGCCCAACTAAAGCAAACACAGATCACCATAATGGTGACATGAAACGAAACATTCCATAAAACATTACCATCTAAACTTCTGTTCAATACAAATAAGAATGTGTGTAGATGTATCACAGAAATACACTGGTAATAATAAGTACAATAATGTATAAAGGCTCGAAGTCAGTAGTTCTTGAGTTTGTCTTTTTTCTGTTCTTGTTGTTTCTCTTTCCTTCAATGATTCTTCTTATTAACATCAGGTGTCACCACTAATGGCCAATCATCACTTAATTAATCACTTCATTACCTCATTAACTTCAACACTGCTTCAGTGTTCATTTTTAACAACCTGGAGTTGGACCTATATGTACACCGAGAGTGTACATATGTACACTGGGGATTTTGCTGTGTCAAGCGAGTCTTCCGCGAAGCCCGCATAGATGCAGGCTCCACGCACTTTAACTACCCAGGAATCCTTGCGAAAGGCCAATCAGACAACAGATGGGAGGAGATTTCACTCACGGACTGTACATGGCTGAGAAGAGTATTTAAGAGTTTAATTATGTATTTTATGACATAAGCGTACTGTTCGTGGGAAAATTATACAAGAGACAAAGTCAATGCATGTCACTAACCATAAAGTTCTGATTTTATATTATAATCAGTAGAAGTTAATCATATTACTAACGTTCTGATTTTGTATTTCTATCAGATATCATGATTTCAATATTCCTCTCTATGTGATACAATCTATCATGCTTCCTACTTCTCTGTCTGAAGACAACTAAAACTTTCCATGTCTAACTCTAACAATAAAACATAATGAGACTTACTCCCTTTATTTCAGGATGTAGCCATCAGGCGAACTTTCCACATGAACTAACCATCTAACAAATATATGAAACGTTCTGTTCCTTGAACATATGCTGATGTTACTAACAAAGGAGGGGGGCTTGTTTTAACCAATGTGACAAATCATGTGGGTAGAGCGTGACAATGATTTTTTGATTAGTGATGATGATTCTATTTTTGATGTGTCTGGCTTTGCACTATAAAGTCTGTTGTATTTTCTGATTGTGTTGAGACTTCTCTGAGTACTGCTCGAGAGGACTCCCAGCTGAAATAAAAAGCATCTAAGGGACATTTACTGAAGTCTGTCTGTCATTTAAGCTGCGCAGCAAAGTTAGTTAGTAGAACAGGTTATTTGAGCGAAACACTAGAGATCTTACTACCAGGTGATAGTGTGGGGCAAGACAAGAACACTAGAGACCTTATCACCAAGTGATAGTGTTCAACAAGGGACGAGACGTCGTCCGACTCTTTGTGAGACTCTTATGCTGGGTTAGATTGAGTCAACCAGTGCGTTCAGAGGTAACTCGACTGAGTATAATATTTTCAGGTGTCAGGGACACCAGGCCCAACCTAAGTCAGGGGCGTTAGAGAAAATCCATCACAGTACATTTTACCAGTTGTTACTTACAGTTTATACAAACATATTATCGACCAGTGGTTGTAATCTAAACGTAATAATAGCTGTTGAATATACGATTGCATTATGATTCATTACATAAATAGAACCGATGACTAGAGTCATAAACGTAGTATAAATTTTGAAACCTAGACATTTTTCTTAAACTCACCTTCATTTTGTGTAAAAATTTAATAATATGTAGGCTATTATTATGTACAACAGTATTTATCATTTACATAACCATGACATCTATTCTAATCGATGACATTCGATGCTAAAGACTGGAATTTTTTTATGACATTTGTTTATATCATTAAAAAATAATTATTATATATTTCTAATAAAGGGACTGATGAGTTGATCTTTAAGTTTATTCAGATAACCAGATAACCATAGACAGTAAAAGATAGAAAGGGATAAGAAAGGGGATAACTGTTAAGGCTTTCACAGGCGTGAGGAACGAGTTCCTGTTTCCGGCGTGACGAATTCAAGTCTGTCCCAAAAATACCTCTCAATGCACCCTCAGCGGACTCGCGTCAGGGGCCCTATAGGTTCTGCACTACATGAGCGTCACCGAAGTGTGGACTCTGAGGAAGTCCACAAGTCCGGAGTGTGCCATTTGGGACAGGGCCTCACATGCAAGCGCGCGCACACGCACACACACACAGCCCCTCCGTGCAGTGCACACCGCGTCTCCATGAAATCGAGGGTTCGATGTTGAAAGCAAGTTCGCAAAGATTGGTATCTCATGAATGAACATCCTTACACAATCACACATTAAAAGGTGGTGTACAAATATTTTATATTCTTAATACAATTCTGTCAGTGTGTTAATGTCGACCCGAGAAGCGATTGAGCCTTCGTTAGAAAGTTAACTGACTTAGTCGGATTTTGAGGTAAAATGCTGCTGGGTTGTCGATGTCAAAACTCTATAACTTATAAGAGCAAGCTTATAAGCTGTGATTCAAATATTCAATAATGTTATGTCATTATTTTACTCTTAAAATGAATGTTTGCTGCTTCAGACCAGATTAGTGTTGTATAGGGTAAATTTAGTAGGGGAGTGAAAGAGTCAAACCCTCTTTGAAATGTATAAATCAGAATGTAAGGTTCTTTTAAATCAGACTATCCTTGAGATGACTACAGTGACGCATTAAAGTACTTCTGCGTTAAAGATACCTCAGAGTCTCCCTGGTCTGTTGCGTGGAAGAATAAAACTTCAATACAATACTTACACACCGCGCTGGCATGACGAAACTTGGTGTATTTACTAGTTGCCATTTTAACACTATATAGAGAAAAATTGCACCAAAATTATGAAATCTTTGTAAGATATTACTGAACATTAACCATAGCAAAAGTACATTTCCTACTTAAGTTATATTGTTCATCTTTATTTTTTGTATCTATTTAAAATTAGACAAATCTGATATTATTTTAATCTCCAATCTGTTGTTTATCAGTTATATAGTTCTTTATGTTTGCTAATCCAGAAGTCACTGTGATTTTGCCAGTAAGACATGGTCCTGGATCAGCATATTTTGTAGATCCTGGATCAACATTCCTGTCCCAAAATGTAGTCCTTACCCAATCCCTACCCCTGAAACCTAACCCTTACCATAAATTTTCCCTAAAATCAGAGGGTAATGAAAGGTGAATAGCACTGGTGTTTAAGTACTTCACCCTGGTTCTAAGCCTAAACTTGACATAAACTGTAAACTTTCGATTGGTTGATTGGAAAGTTGATCCAAGATCAAAGATGTTGATGAAGGAACATGTGGTACTTGGTGAAATCATGTTCACCAGACACTAGCAGGGTTTAAACCCCAGTTGTGCAGTTGGGGCATGTTGTAACACTGCGTCTATTAGAAATATGCTATTATATTCTATACTTGTATGAATTCTACTGAGAAAACATGAGAAACATGTAAATAAAGACTGAGAGTCAATGTTCAGAAATTATTCATTTTATTTTGTTTTGAACTATGCTGTATAGCTGTGTTTTCCAGTGTGATTGTTGTCAAAATCAAAAATTAGATAATTTTTTTATTTTTAATTATTAAAAAAATCCCTTCTAAACCCTTACACCGTGTCCTAACTACACGCGACGCGACGCCGCGACACGTGATAAAAGGTATCTTTTCCATGTTAATCAGAGTTTTTGTCCTAACCAGACGCGACGCTGACGCGCGAAGTTTCTAATTTAGAAACGGTTCCTATTTCTGCGACGTCGCGGCTGACAGAATGAATAAATTACACTGTTTATGATCTACACATTATTTATTTTTAGTTAAAAATAGGTCATTGTGCCACAAGATAACGGATAATTTACCTCAGATTGTGAAAGCAGATAATATAGCGTTCAAAATGAATTATATGCAAACATACAACTGTACTTCATCACAAAATTAGTCAATGAGTATATTTTGTTAATGTTCTGATTTTTAATAATGTTATTTCTTGATTTGATTATGTCCTTACCCATTTCCAATGCGACTGCAGGCCAACAGTGCGCTTTCACAGAGAGACTCTGCTTACACCATAGCTCACACGCTGTTCTGAATATGTGGCATCTCACAGTCGCGTCGCGTCTAGTGTGGACAGACACACTTGCTGTCGCTGGAATTTGATCGCGTCGCGTTTTGTTACGTCCCGTATTATGGACGGGTAGACGTGAAGGATTTGGATGTTAAAAAGGAAACCAGCCCCAGCCGACAGATAACCAAAGACAAAATCTAAATTCCACAAAACATGATTTTATTGTTATAGTGGAAAGTATGATAATTAAGGAGAAAATGGCTTCAGGGTGCCCCAAGGCCAAAATAACAAACAAAATAAACTTATAAACAAAAGAGTATTTAAATTACCTAAACAGGGAATAAACCAAAATACAAAATAACTTCCCTCACTCCCTACAAGTAAACAAATCGCAAACGAAGTCAAATTAAATGGCAGGACACCCCTACGTTCTCAAATCATGCAAAAGATAGAAATAAATCATCACCAATAAACAATCAGTAACATAAACGGAAGATTTGGGATCTGTCGACGGGAGGAGGAATCCGGAGCTCCGCACGCCACCAGGCCAACGCCAGAATGAGCTCCCCGTCTTCAATAAGCGACGCCCTTTAGCTGCGGTGCATCAATGGATCCACCAATCAGGATCCTCCAGCTGCAAGTCATTACCTGCACACATACACAGAATACCAACCGACCCACAAAACACATAACAAATACCGAGGATCATAACACCCCCACACAAAAAAAAAAAATATATATATATATATATTTTTTTTAAGCAAAACCAAAAGACCTAGATAAGGTATCTGCTAAAACATTGTCCTTACCCTTTTTATAGCAAATCTCAAGATTAAAATCTTGGATAAACAAGGACCATCGCATAATCCGTTGATTAGCATTGCGCATTCGGGACAGAAATACAAGTGGATTGTGATCCGTAAAAACAAGCACGGGAATAGGACTTGATCCCACGTATACTTCAAAATGCTGTAACGCCAGTAGTAAAGCAAGAGCTTCTTTTTCAATAGTACTGTAGTGCAATTGATATGGCAAAAACTTTTTCGAAAAGTAAGCTACGGGATGTTCACTACACAACAGACTTTTTACAGCGTCAAAAGCATGTTGACATTCAACAGACCATACGAACTTTCGTGAGGCACGGAGCAGATTAGTTAATGGTAGAGCCACATTAGAGAAATTTTGGCAAAATGCTCTATAATAACCAGCCATTCCTAGAAAACGGCGAAGATCACGCTTAGTTTCAGGCGCAGGAAAACCAACAATGGCCTGTACTTTCTGGACTGCAGGACGGACTTGTCCCTGTCCAACCCGTTTACCCAAGTACATAATAGTTGCCTTAGCAAACTCACACTTGGACAAATTCAGCGTAAGGGAAGCATTTAGCAAACGCGTGAAAACAGTGACTAAGGTGTCTAGATGCTCTTTCCAGCTATCGGAATACACCACAATATCATCCAAATATGCTTTACAGTTCTTAACATCAACCAAAATGGTGTTCATTAATCTCTGGAAAGTTGCCGGCGCGATTCCGAAGTCCGAAAGCCATCACAGTGTAATTCAGGAAGTTGTCAGGAGTGACAAAAGCAGATATTTCGGCTGCACGTTTAGTTAAGGGAACTTGCCAATACCCTTTCAAAAGATCGAGCTTTGTAACAAACTGAGCCGATCCTACGTTATCCACACAATCTTCCATTAACGGTAGTGGAAATGAATCAGGTTTCGTGATCGCATTTACCTTACGGTAATCCGTACAAAATCGATGCGTTCCATCAGGTTTCGGAACCAGTAGACAAGGCGAACTCCAAGCACTTGCACTCGGAACAGCAAAATCATTTTCCAGTAGATATTTAACTTCAGACTCGATGATTCTGCGTTTCACTGGATTAACTCGATACGCATGTTGCTTAATAGGTGGATGATCATTCACTTCAATGTCGTATTGAATAACATTTGTCTGCGTAGGCACATCTGAAAACAGTCCTTGAAAAGACTGGATCAAATTCACAATATCAGATCGTTGATCTACAGTTAAATGACATAAGTGAGAGCTAAGATCTGACAAAATTTCAGAATTATTCAATCTACCATCAGACACTGGCATACTCCGTAGATTTAACCCGTCTTCATCTCCACAGGAAGGTGGTACCATAGATAATGAAGCAACTGGAACAGGAGAGCTCTTTGACTCTCCTGTTTCACCACGGACAACATAACGCTTCAACATGTTAACGTGGCACACACGAGTTTTCCTCTGGCGATCATGGGTACAAATAATATAATCAGTGTCACTGAGCTTTCGCTCTACCACATAAGGTCCTGAAAACTTTGCCTGCAGTGAAGAGCCAGGAAGTGGTAACAAAACCAGAACCTTGTCACCTTTAACAAAGGAACGAACAACTGCCTTCTTATCAAAACTCTCCTTCATCTTGATTTGAGTCTTTACTAAAGCTGACCGTGCCAAATCTCGAGCTGTATGCAAACGTTCTCGAAACGAACTTACATAGTCCAAGAGGTTACAGGATGGCTTTGTTTCAGACAACCAATTCTCTTTAAGCAGTTTAAGGGGACCACGCACCGTATGCCCAAAAACTAGCTCAGCGGGACTAAACCCCAACGATTCCTGTACAGTCTCACGTACAGAAAATAACAGCAACGGTAACCCTTCGTCCCATTCCTTTTCTGAATCAACACAATAAGTGCGTAGCATTGTTTTCAAAGTCTGGTGAAATCGTTCCAGCGCTCCTTGAGACTCAGGGTGATAAGCGCTGGAGACGATATGTTTAACTTTCAACTGAGCCAAAATCTGATTAAACAGCCGGGACATGAAGTTTGTTCCTTGGTCCGTCTGAACAATTTTCGGAAGTCCGAACGTAGAAAAAAACACAACCAAAGCTTTAACGATTGTTTTAGCTCTCAACGAACGAAGTGGTATTGCCTCAGGATAACGAGTTGCTGTGCACATAAGCGTGAGCAAGTAAGTATGCCCTGCTTTAGTTTTTGGCAGCGGCCCGACACAATGTAAGATTATGCGCTCAAATGGTTCTCCAATAGCAGGTATTGGCTTAAGAGGTGCTGGGGAAATAACCTGGTTAGGCTTTCCAACCATTTGACAAACATGGCACGAATCTACAATATTTCGTAACGTCTGATTTAATCTTAGGCCAAAAGAAATGACGCAAAACTCGATAAAGCGTTTTAGCCACACCTAAATGTCCAGCCACACCATCATGTGCTACACTTAACACTTGTTCTCGGAAGCATTTGGGAACTACTAACTGATACAATGTGTCCCAACCTGAGTTATCGGACACGGAAGGTGTCCATTTCCGCATTAATACTCCATCCATGAAGTAATAACCAATTTGCTTTTTCACAATTTCTTTTATACTTATAGCAGAATCTCTGCAAACTTCAGAGCGACTGATCTTGTTTTTGCTCGGCAATTAATAATGTACGATCTACTGAAAGCAACAAATCAGCGGAACCAAATTCAGCACCACTGCTAGTGGACAGCGGTTTCGACGCAGACTCAGACAGTAATGGACCAGAATCAGTCACGTTTTCATCATTAAGAAAAGTGTCAGAAAGATCAACTACAGTAGAAAATTTTTGTGATTGAGCCCGAGTAATCACACAGGCAGGAAACACCGACAAATCCACCACATCTTGCCTACACACCACTACTTTTTCATCTAGTGGATCCTCAATGACTTCAGGGAGAGGGAAAACTTTTCCACCTGCCAAGTCATTTCCAATTATCAGAATTACGCCATTCATAGGTAATTCATCACGAACGGCCACTTTTACGAAACCAGTTACCCACTCAGACCGAATATGTATTTTATGCAAGGGAACCTTTTCCACCTGCATTGCAATTCCCTGCACTAATACATCCGAACCACAATAAGTTTTCTCCGAAAATGGCAACGAACCTTTCAAAACAAAGGACTGCGCTGCCCCTGTATCACGCAACATAGCAACAGGTACTTGATCAGTTTCCAGATCACTCAAGGAAATCATTCCTCGACCAATAAAAGGTTCAAAAATAGCATCAATTTCTGGGTTCGACGGTTTAGTAACAGTTTGTACGAAACCAACTCCTTTAAACTGTTTGGTCTTATTTTTCTTTTTCAAACCGGGACATACAGCAATCAAATGACCTGCTTCGTGACAATAAAAACACTCACGATCATCAGTTTGCCCTGCGGGTTTCAAGAGTTTCAGACGACTTAAAAGTTCTTTCAGAACTCACAAAATTAGACGTTTCTGCACGAACAGGTGCTACGAATACGTTCTTGTGCGTTAATACAAATTCGTCAGCATACACAGCGGCCTCCGCAAGAGTCAAAACTTTTTGTTCATTCAAGTACACCACAATTTTATCGGGTAACGAATTCTTAAACTCTTCAATCAAAACGAGCTCACGAAGCTGATCAAAGTCTAACGTTTTGGTTGCCTGACACCATTTATCAAAAAGTACGCTTTTCTCACGCGCATACTCCACAAACGTTTGATTGGCAGTTTTCACATGCAGACGGAACTTTTGGCGATAAGCCTCGGGGACAAGCTCATATGCTCTCAACACAGAGGTTTTTACTTTCTCATAATCTGAGCTGTCGTTAAGGGACAAGGCGGAACAAACTTCCTGAGCCCTTCCAGTTAAACGACATTGCAACAAAAGAGGCCAGACTTCTTTCGGCCAATTCACAGCAGCGGCAACGCGTTCAGACGCACCAAATATGAATCCACCTCGGCCTCCCGAAACGGTGGTACGAGGTTGATTTGTCTACTAATGTCAAAATCCGGAGTTGCAGAAGGAATAGGCAACAATGAATCAGAAACACGTAAACACCGACTAGTTTGAACATCAGCAGGTAGCCCTGCTCTAGACTCACCAGCGGTCGAACCAGCTTGTGTCTCCAATTCACATTGTCTAAAACGCAAGAGTTGGGTAGTATGTTCTTGACGTTTAATTTCCAAATCAAGTTGTTTCAACTGGATAGCGAGTTTTAAATCTTCTGTATCTAGCCCACTAAGTGAATGAAGCACCGGTTTACTGCTTGAAGCCTGCTCTTCATCACTTGCGTTTTCCTCTGTCTCCCCACCCTTACTTTCAGAATTTTTAACTGCTGTTAAGACACCCTGTTGCATCAACGCCGCCTGTATTATGTCCCGCACTTCTTTCTTACGAGCTGATTTTGCTACAGAAATGTCGTAAGAGTCAGCAATCAAATATAAATCCGCTTTACGACATAATTCTAATCTTTCACAAGAAGGACTTTGTTCGAAACTCCTCAATACTAAAATCCATTCTATTTCCCCAATTTTCAAAAAAACTGCCAATAAAACGTCTGCACTAGCAAAAGGAGAAAAAGAGATACATACCATAAGACGAACTTGTTACCATAACGTGTCCCAATTCGTTACGAACGGACGAGCCCCCATTTGTTACGTCCCGTATTATGGACGGGTAGACTGTGAAGGATTTGGATGTTAAAAAGGAAACCAGCCCCAGCCGACAGATAACCAAAGACACAAAATCTAAATTCCACAAAACATGATTTTATTGTTATAGTGGAAAGTATGATAATTAAGGAGAAAATGGCTTCAGGGTACCCCAAGGCCAAAATAACAAACAAAATAAACTTATAAACAAAAGAGTATTTAAATTACCTAAACAGGGAATAAACCAAAATACAAAATAACTTCCCTCACTCCCTACAAGTAAACAAATCGCAAACGAAGTCAAATTAAATGGCAGGACACCCCTACGTTCTCAAATCATACAAAAGATAGAAATAAATCATCACCAATAAACAATCATAACAGAAACGGAAGATTTGGGATCTGTCGGCGGGAGGAGGAATCCGGAGCTCCGCACGCCACCAGGCCAACGCCAGAATGAGCTCCCCGTCTTCAATAAGCGACGCCCTTTTAGCTGCGGTGCATCAATGGATCCACCAATCAGGATCCTCCAGCTGCAAGTCATTACCTGCACACATACACAGAATACCAACCGACCCACAAAACACATAACA
>JAQIUQ010000830.1:45000-195055 GCA_030378365.1 Hybognathus amarus | reverse complement strand
CACATTTGCCTCATGTCGTTTCAACCCGTGTGACTGAAAAGAGAAGTTTTTAATGTTTATGCAGCTCTTTTTAAATACACCATCTAGTCTGTGAATTGCGTGTCTCAATCTGTGATTTTGTGTCAGGTTCTAATAAGAAATCTGGAGTTCCCTGAAAGAACCCTTAGAGAGCAAAAAAGCAGGATCTGTCAAAAAAGAGAAAACAGTCAATCAGGATGATGGTAAGATGAGCAACTTATAAGTTTACATTATACTTGTGCTTGCCACATCAGTGATTCTCAACTGGTTTGGCCATGGGATCAACATTTTCAGAAAGGTCATTAAGCTGCGACCTAATTCTTCATTCTAAAAAATAAATGGCTAGTCCCCAAACTACTTCGTTAATACAATAATTAGTTGTATTAATTAGTTGTAAATAAAGTAATTAGTATAAGAGTTGGTATGAACCACCAAAGTCATTAAAAAATACAAAATTGCACAAAAGTAAAAATAGTGGCATTTTGGGGTTACAGAAACATCAGTTACCATGGCAAATACACAATCCTAACATGCACAGTTAATGGAAACTGCTCCTGACTGCACACACTGAACATCATACCTGCATGCCAATTTCTTCCCGTTTAAATAGACAAAAGAACCAGTCACCTAATTTATTGGTAGTTTTTGCTAATTTCATTACAAATTGACAACATATCGCCACGCCATTGTGTGCTTGTAATTTCTTTTGCGACTTGATGAAGCGACATGCAATGAGTGCCGCCACATTTGCATACGTGTAACAATTAAAAGAGCCTCGAACGTTTTTCCTGAGGTGAGACTTTTTCTCTTGTAACAGGTTACAAAAATAACACTTAAATAATTACACACTGAGACTAGTGGCCTAACAACAACTCAGCCACAGATACTGAATCAAGGGACCTTTTACTAAAGGAGTAGTTCACTTTAAAAAAAAATCTTTTGGCTGATCCATTGCTGCACCCCCATGTCATCCAAGATGTCCATGTCTCCCTCCTTCAGTCGAAAAATAAATTAAGGTTTCTAAGATTAAAACATTTTATATTTTCTCATATAATGGACTTTAAATGGGAACCAAATGGTTCAAGGTCCAAAAAATAGTTTACAGTGTTCAAACTGCTGAGAACTGCTGAAAGGGCTTTGAACGATTTCAGACGACTGAATAAGGGTCTTGAATCAAGTGAAATGATCAGTCATTAAAAAAAAAACAAAAGTTGAAGTTTTTTATAAGCTCAACTGCTCGCCTAAGACCCTTATTCATTCGTCTGGAATCGTTTAAAGCCCTTTCAACAGTTTGCACTAGACCTTGAACCATTGGTTCCCAATGAAGTCCATTATATGGAAACCTCCTTGAATGTTTCATCAAAACCTGAATTTCTTTTTGACTTTCGACTGATCTTGGATGACATGGGGGTGAGTAAATTATCAGCAAAGTTTTTTCAAAGTGAAACTTTTTGAATGCCGTCTGACAGAAAGAGTCAACAGCTTTCGCACACCTCTTCAAAATAAAAGTCTTGCATCAGAAAACATAGAGTTACGTTTGTTGTTACCTTTTTTTAACCACACACTCAAAACTGTTCTGTGACCCACCAGCTGAGAAGCACCTGCTCTGACATATCCTTGCGTAACTGCCCAGACCTCACGTTACTCGTGCTTACCCCTTTCACCTTATGGTGTACCCCACTCCTGCTGGTTTCTTTCAGGTCAGCTGATGCAGGTGGAAGAGAGAGGGAAAGGCTCAGTGTCCCTGCGAGAGTCTACAAAGTCTACATCCAGGCTTTAGGAGGGTGGCTCGATCTCCCTCTTCAGCTGCTGGCCCTCTTTATCGTCAGATGTGGGCAGCACAGCCTTCAGCAACCTGGTGGCTCAGCTACTGATGACGACAGGGCAGCGGGGTTAAGAGATGGCTCAACTGAGGAATTGCAGAGAGGCTTACCATTACCATGAAGAACAGAGTGGAAGTGTTAAGGAATATTTGGCTATTGCTCTATGTGACCTTCACCGCTTCTGGTTCATTTCTGGAGCCAGCTACTGTGCTATGTGTTCAAAGCTTGGAAAGGACCAATCACAAATGACTTGCATTATATTTGTTTTGATCACGGCTACATTGCACTGAATCTCGATATTTGAACTTTAGTTTGGCATATTTTTACTTTGTTAGGTGTAATAAGCTTTGACCTTTGCATCATATTCATCACAGTATATCTGTAATGAATAAACATTTATTGACAATTCGTATTTCCATTGAATATTGCAGTGTTTACTGTAAAGTAATTGGTGGTGCACACATTTTTTAATAAATGTGCCCCTAATAATCTTTCAACATTAACTCTACACCAATGTGCAAACAACAAGGATTCCAGTCAATTCCTGATGGGCAAAACCAATTGTCTGTTCCACTTCTATTTTTGTCCTTGAAGCTGTGTCATTTGGATTTACATTAGAATAGAGAAGAAAAGGCTATTACAAGTTTTCAAGCCGTCTCTTAAAGCTTAAGACAATAAATATATGCCATACTGCAAATTCACATTAACATTAATATTGTATTAATGAGTCTCTGGCCATATGCACCACTAAGTAGGCCACTGATTAATTTAATAACTATATAAATAGATTCTGGACACAACATTTCATTACCGAGTATCATCCTTTAACCCTAAAGCCGTATTCTGGACAAATGTGGGCAAAATAGTTTTGATTTATTTTTAAAAAATACTTCCCTTGATCTGAGCAGTACAAGACTTGGCTACTTTCCCAAATTTTACCTTCTGAACACACACTATTTTTTTGACTCAATTCTACAATGTTAAGTGGGTGAAAAAAAACCTCCTTAATCTTGTATTTGGGTCAAAAATGGGCACCCATAGAAATGAATGGAAAACTGTAATTTAGAGCATTCTGAAAATAAGCCAAAATAAGACACCAGGTGACAGCAAAGACACTTCATATTTAGGTTTTAGCTCTAAGAACTAATTGGAATGATATTTTAATGTAGTTAAAAACATTAAAAAATAAAACTACATAGTAAATTAATTTACATAGAAATAATTTGCATAGAAAATATGGTACTTTTTGAAGTAAATAAAATCAAAAATACTCCCAAAATAAAAAAACACCATAAATGGATAGACAAAACTTTTTTAAAGACTGTGATATAAAATTTATAATAAATAAAAATTAGGATCAGCACAATTACACCACAATTACAGGATTAAGGGCTATAAAGTGAATACTGTTTGAGGGCTAAACATGTTTTACTATATATAATGCAAACATTTTTTGTGTACACTTGTGTGTCTATAATTGCCTATGGTTTCTTGCTCAACAGAACACCACAGTGCAGGTGGGGAACAGTTCAGTAGTGAGCGAGAGTATGCGAGATAACCTTCTGATGCACCACTACGCTGGTGTCTACACACCATGTCTATGGGAATCATGCTCCTTCTCAAAATACTGAGAGGCACTGTGTTTGTCAAGGTGAGATTTTACATTTTTTACATGTAGTTGGTTTGTAGAGAGATGTAGAGAGGTCCTTGTTTCATTGGGATCTTCTTCTTTTTTCAGGGTACTCTGCGTGCCTCCTCGAAGCTCCATGATGAACTTTTCCAGAAGATTCTTCGTAGTCCCATGAAATTTTTTTGACACCGACACCACGGCTCGCATCCTTAACAGATTCTCCAAAGACATGGATGAAGGTGAGAACTGTTGGAGGGTCAGAATGTTTTATCTTCAAATGGGGTGTGCGAAATTTACCATAAATAACATTGTTACACAACATTGACCTGTTGTGTAGGGGCGATTTCGGACACATCCACTGATACATTCAGGAACAAAACACCACTCTGTGTTTCCCACTGTTATATAAAATCAGTATCACATTTGCAGTGCTAAACTGTATAATCCAGAAGTGAGTGCCATCAAATTCGATTAATTGTGATTAATCGCATCTAACATAAAAGTTTGTGTTTTATATTATTTTATATATATAAATATATATATATATATATATATATATTAGGGATGGGACGATTACCGGTTTCACTATAAACCACGATAAAATGTATTGACAGTTAGTATTATCATTTAAAATTTAATTATCATTAAAACTGTGTTTGATTATTGTGATTTTAATAACTCAATATAAATCATGTCCACAAGTTGAATTTTTTTTTTTTTAGAAAGGAATTGTGGAAGGCAGTGACCATGCTCAGGAGATTTTTTTTTTTTTTTTAGCCTTTTAAGAGGTCAAAATCTGAGTTGTGTCATATTTTGGTTTTTACAGAAACTCACTTACTTGAAATAAACGTAAAGCTTCCGCAAAGAAAAGGTTCTCAGCAAGAAGCTTGAGCCAAAAAACGAACTAATACGTTTAATTAATAGCGACATTTAAGAGATAATAATGTACTATATTTATTGTACACTTATTATATACATTTTTTTACCACATAATTACGGGACATATTGAATTGATATTAATGTTTTAAATCTTACCTGTTAAATCCATTTTGTACGGCGTATGACAATGCATCCAGAGAAGATGATCACAATAATATTATTAAACTCTGTAAACAATAAATCATCTCTGGTTTTCAATACAATAAAAAACGCAAGATGCAAAGTCAAGGCGGTAAGTTGTATTTGACTGAAATGAGAGTGCGTGATACATGGTTGTTGCCGTCTACGATTTAGTTGTTTGTAGATTTATTAAATATAAAACTATAAAAATGTATTCAGTGTATAAGTTATTTTTGAACACTTTCGTTTAAACAAAACCCTGATAATATTGTATAATCATCGATAATTTTGGTCACTATAATCGTGATTTGAAATTTTCATACAGTCCCATCCTAATATATATATATATATATATATATATATATATATATATATATATATGTATATATGTATATGTATATATGCATATGTGCGTCTGCATCTGTGTGTGTTTGGATGTATATATACACTGCATACATTTGTCAATTCATTTGACATTTGGTTTAAAATTATATCATTTGTGATTAAATATTAAATAAACACAAACTTTTATGTTAGATGAGATTAATCACTATTCATCCATTTGACAGCACTAAAAAAATATAAGGCATAAGGGGTGATTTTGCCTCATATATTGAATTTTGGGGGCATTTTACATCATGCAAATAGAAGCAGGCCGGTTTTTGTTTGTGTTTTACAAGTGTGTGTTTGACACATCATTAGAACAAACATTAAACGATGTTATTGTAGACGATACATATCACACACCCCTATAATCAGGCTCTCTTACCTGTCTGACATTTCTAAACGCTTCCCTGCTCTTCTCAGTGGACACCCTTGTTGCCGTTCCAGGCTGAGATGTTCATTCAGAACGTGATTCTGGTGCTCTTCTGCCTGGGTGTGATTGGCAGCGTGTTCCCTTGGTTCCTGGTGGCAGTAGGGCCGCTGGTCATCCTCTTTACAGTGCTGCACGTGGTTTCACCGAGTCTTCATTTCGAGAGCTCAAACGATTAGACAACATCACACAGTCACCGTTCCTGTCCCACGTTGCCTCCAGCATTCAGGGCTATGACCACCGTGCATGCTTATGGAAAAGAGGACGAATTCCTTCAAAGGTGAATGCTGGGAAATCATTTCTATAGTGTTTCTTTTATGTGCTTTACGGTAAGCATTGTACGATACGTTTATGATAAGACTTACAGTGAGCTCACTTAATTGACTTTGTGTGTTTTATCCCAGGTATCAGGAGCTGCTGGATCAGAACCAGGCTCCTTTTTATCTGTTCAGCTGTGCCATGCGCTGGCTGGCAGTGCGTCTGGATGTGATCAGCGTGGCTTCTCATCAGCATAACGGCTTTGATGATAGTCCTCATGCACGGCCAGATCCCTCCTGCATACGCAGGCCTGGCCATTTCCTATGCTGTACAGGTGAGGGAAATTGTGCAAAACACAATCTTTTGACTCTTTCAGTGTCAACCATTTGACATTTGGTTAACAATTGAATCATGAACTCTTGAAACTCTTAAAAACAGGCTTGGGATATTATTTGCTGTAGTTATTATATCAACAAAACCTAATTTCCAAAAGTAAAACACAATTGATGATAGTGTTCCAACAAAATATCATTATTACCGATGTTGGAAGTGGGACTTTTATTTTCTCAGCCTCAGAATGCAGACAGAAGCTCCTTTTCTCAGTCTTTCTTTAGTTTTTTTTGTCTTTGTAAAGTATTTTTGCAAATGCTATAATACTTTTTAATACTACAGAGATTCTGTAAATACTCATTTTAATTTTTTTTCAAAATCATTAAAAAAGTCTTTGAATATCTCATAAATATTCACTGCCACAAACCTAGAAAACTTCATCTTTGGATGTGCCCGAAGCCAAATGTTATGTTTGGAAAAGGAAATGATGGATTATATGAAGCTCTTAAAGAGACATGATGATAGAATAAAAATATGAGATGTGAGGAAAAAGAATATAAAAAATATAGTTTGGTATTTATATTGTATAATATTTGTGGACATCAGGGAGACGCTATTAAAATGTGGGGTATTGATATCGCTTTTAATTCAACCCCTTGAATAGAATCCCTCACAACAGCACAAATCTGCAAAACAGATGTTGTTCTCTAGGTCCTGTCCATACTACTGTGTTTTTGTTTAAAAACGGAGACCTTTGCTACGTTCTGCACCTCCCGTTCAGGACTAAAACCGTAAAAACGAAGACGGAGATCATTTCTAACACGCAGATAAAACGCTGGTGTGTACAGAGATCGTATTCATTGTAATTCTACGCTTTTAACGGAAATGCAGTAGTGTGGACGGGGCCTCAACACACCTGATGCAACTAATCAAGGGCTTCATTAGTTGCACCAGGTGTGCTTGAGCTTGAACACATGAAATATCTGAACTGGCTAGGGTTGAGTGTCATGTTAGAAACATGGCAAAGTCAAAAGAATGGTCCAAAAAGTTGAGAGAAAATATCATCGCCTTTCACAAACAAGGAACAGGATACAAAAAGATAGCGAAGGCACTAAATTTTCCCAGAGACATCGTTGGAAGCATAATAAGCAAGTTCAAAGTTATAGGAACAGTGATTACACTTCCTGGACGGTGGCAGAAAAAGGAAGCTATCAACGGCATGCAACCAGATTTCTGAGAAGCCAGGTTCAGGAAAAACCCTCAAGTTACTGTCTTGGTTGCAGCTGACACTGAGGTTTCAGGCTTGCACAGTAAGACACGTACTAAACGCATGCCAGAACTCCAAGACGTTCACTTCTGCTAACCCTTAAGCATCAGTAAATTTGGCTCCAATTTGCTCCAAATCATAATATATTGAGGGTGTGTTTTATATTAGCCATTGACCACCCTGCTCTTTAATAGTATCAGCATTGGGCATCGAATCCATAGCGGTCGTCCACTAACTGATGTCAAGCCAGACGAATGCCCTGCTGGGAGAGCGCCAGCATTAAAATGAAACTCCACTGTTTCTGTAGGACCAATGGCAGATGGATGCAAGTGCCATTTTGTGCATGTTGTGCTTTTGTCCCTTCCGTTTTTCTGCCAAAATTTACGTAAAAAAAGTGAAGCGAGAACAGTGCTTTCCATTTTAAGCGTCCTCTCCTCCTGAGTCATTAATTATCTAGCTACCCTAGTAAACAGGTGCCACTAGTACTCACGGTGGTCTTCATGTTGATGACGCAATGTACTGCGGTTTAGAGCCAATCAATAAAAGACCTGCGGTGAAATAGGAAATGGACTTGAGTTTGGACCAAACAATCAAAACAAGTGTGGAAACAGCATAAGACCGTATTGACACGTTGAGAACACATTTATTTGCCTGAAATGAGATTGAATAGGGTCATGTTGTAGATTTTACCTGTCTGAACATCTCTTTCCTCTCTCACAGCTTACAGGATTATTCCAGTTTACTGTTCGCTTGGCCTCTGAGACCGAAGCGCGTTTCACCTCAGTAGAGAGAATCCATCATTACATCAAGGTACTTGTCTTGCATAATTTTTTGACTGAAAATTTCAGCTTGACATTAAGGACCCTATTTTAACCTTCTGAAACGCAAGTATCAAGTAACTTTGTGGGCGTGTCTTGGCGCTGTTGCTATTTAACCGGCAGGATAAATGACTCTTGCGCTCAACGCAAATCTAAAAGGGGTTGTTCTGACGTAGCTATTATTATTCATGGGCGTGGTTTGGGCGTGAACGGAAACACAAACCAATAAGAGTGTCATATCACATTCCCTTTAAGAGCATGATGAACGAGGTGCACTTGTTCCATGGCGCAATACTAATATAACGGCACATTTACCAGGCGCACTTCAATCGGTTCACAGCCGAGGAGATCGATGTTCCCGTCAGGGCCGTAAAAGAAAGAGACGTGACATTGGGGATGGGACTAACCCACCAAATTAGCTTTGGTTAAACATGCATATGATAATTTGGGTATGTGTAAGGTTTATGCCAATTTTTCCCATCGTCATTGAGACAACAATGATTTCCCGTGTTTTAATACAGGGTTTCTGCAGGTTTCAGTAAGTCAAATTTAAGACCTTTTTAAGACATTTTAAGACCATAAACATTGAAATTTCAGACCTACACAACGCATTACTAAAAATTTAAATAAGAACATATTCTGAAAATATTATTTTATGTGTGTAGGTGAAATTTGTACTTTGCATTTTATACTGTAAAAACACAATTTTAGATGATTTTAGTTGATCATACCCAGAGATGAAATGGCATGAACATTTCATTTCATGATTACTATGAAATCAATTTGCCAAATGTATGTCTAAACCCAGGATTTTAAAGGAGTGTCTTGCAACAGGTTAAGTCTACGTTAAAATAAAGTCTTCACAAAAATAGTTTTAACAAACAGATATAACGCTTACGTATTTCAGCCTTTAAATGGTCTTTTATAAAAAGATTGAGTCAAAAAATTATAAATTACTGACATTCACTGTCCCTTTATCTTCTATTATTAATAATAAAATTTGGGCTGATTTTCCTGTTGCGTCTGTCGTTGCTATGCAACCATGCACTGCGCTCTCCATAACGACAAAGACATTTTAGTAGCCAATGGATTTCCACCACCAAGAAACGCTTGCTGTAAGCTAGAAACACCGGTAGTCAACTTCATGTTGACTGAGCTTTCAATGTAGTTACCGGAAGGGGCTGATTGGTTGGTTCTTTGGTTCGTTTGCGGCATTCTGAATCTGAAATGGTGAGATTTTTCAATCTCACTGTGGATGCGACGCGCCTATATTTGAATGAACTTGAGCGCGCAAACCTGGTGTATGAACGGCCTCTTGGCCGAGCTACCTTCGTATCAAGCCACGAGCTAATGCTAGCGCACGAGCCGCGATGTTTGAACCGGTTTGAACCCCTGCACTAGAGCTCCACTTTGTAGGCTACAACTCAATACTTTTTTGCTACTTTGTGAATAACTTTCTGCGGCCAGAGTTTAGGCAAATGAACGAGGGTAAAATCTTTTTAAGCCTGACTAAATCAAATTTAAGACCTCAGATGAAAATCTAGCCGTTTTTAAGACTTTTTAAGGCCTTAAATTTAAAGTTCAGAACATTAGACTTTTTAAGACCCTGCGGAAACCCTGTAATAGTTTTCCTTATAATAAGGTATCCTTTGCAAAAAGTAAAATGCATCTGTGTAGAAGAAGAATCATCTACAGTGTATGCGTGTTGTTCACACTCTGTATTATGGCCAAGCATGTGACTTAAAATAGCATCTTGATGTAGCGCGCAATGCGCCACTGACTTTAGACCAGTTTTTTCTGGCGCAATTGTTCTGGAGCTGCAAAATAGCACCAGCGAATGTTTGTGCAGGAACACGCCTCCTTTTTTGCGCCAACCCCGCCATGGGAGCGAAGTTCATTCCCTAGTTTGTCGGCATGCGTCTGTGGAGGGAAAAGCCACTTTGCGCAGGTGCAAAATTGGAATGATAAATGCGTCAGAATACAAGTCATTTGCGCTCGGGTGCAGGATGGGGCCCTAAAAGTTTCATCTTTCTTTACAATGAAATCAGAATAGAGAGGATGAAGTCCGACGTTTGCTTTGTCACCTCTTTCTGTCTTAGTCTCTGTCTCTGGAGGCCCCTGCCAGGGTGAAAAACAAGGCTCCTCCATCTGACTGGCCCCAGTGGGGCGAGATAGTGTTTGATGGGACAGAGATGAGGTACAGAGACAATCTCCCACTAATACTGAAGAAAGTTTCCTGCACCATTCGAACCGAAAGAGAAGATCAGAATAATCTGAGGACGAAACAGGCTCAGGTCAGTCTCTCTCTTGTGTTTTTTTCTCAACAACTACGATATTCAATTTTATGTCAAAACACACGTACAATAGATATTCATCCTAAATCCATGGATTTTTTTCCTTATCAAAAGTGAAGATCAAATCAGGATTTATATTGAAAAAACTGAGGTGAAATGTTTGCTAGGCCAACTGAAGAGCATTTATACAAGGTTTTTGTACTGTATATACCAGTAATTACAATAATCCAGCATTGTTTATTCAAATTTAAAGATAAATATTGAACAAATGAGAAAATGTTTTAACTGCTTTTATTTTTGTTTATGAATTATATGAATGATTTTCTGGAAATACATATTTATTACAATAGTTTTTTTAGAATTGAATAATGTGTGCGTCAAGTGTTTCATAAATCATTCGTACAGAATTCGTCATATGTTTACATCATTCAAACAGGATCATTTGCACGTAGATCTCGATAAACAAGCCCCAAGCCTTTGATGAAATATGACTGTCCTAAAGAGAAAAACATTAAATCTGCCATCTTATCTGTCCTCAGGGAAGTCTTCTCAGGAGTGGTCTCTCTACCGGCTGGTAGAACCGTGCTGGCGGCTCCATTAAGATTGACGGTGTCAACATTTGTGACATTGGCCTTGCAGATTTGCGCAGCAAGCTGTCAATCATTCCACAGGAGCCGGTGCTTTTCAGTGGTACTGTCAGGTAAGCACACACTCCTTCAGTGGTACTGCACTCCTCTGATTTATACTTAAATCCAATCAATTGATTCCCAAAGACCTTCTACACAAGTCATGATAGAGCATGTTCTATTATTAAAGGGTTAGTTCATCCAAAAATGAAAATGATGCCAGTATTTACTCTCCCTCATGTTGTTCCAACCCCGTAAGACTTTCGTTCATCTTCAGAACATAAATTAAGATATTTTTGAGAGCTGGATCACTCCTCCATACTAGTCCATAGGCTTCTTGAGGGATTGAAACTTGCCGGCCTCGGAAAGTTATTTAAAGACATCGTTAAAACAGTCCAAGTGACTACAGTGGCTCAATCTTAAGTTAATCAAGCGACGAAAATACTTTTTGTGCACAAAAACAAACAAATAATTTTATTTCAGCTATTCATTTCTCTCTGTGGGCCTCTAGTCAGTTAATGTAGTGTGATAGCGTCAGGGCTACGTCACACGTAGGCTCACTATTGGCCGACGCTGGTCATGTGTGTGATGCGTGTGACGTACAACAACAGAAGCTTACACTGTTACACTTGTGAACTCACTCGAGGCCCACAGAGGAGGACAAGAATAGTTGAAATAAAGTTGTTATTTTTTAGTTTTTTTGCGCACAAAAAGTGTTCTTGACGTTTGATCTAGACTTAAGATTGAGCCACTGCAGGCCCGGTTCTAGAACTCAAATCGCTGAGGGTGCTTTTGAAAATAGTGAGGGTGCTCAAATGTTAAACAATATGCGATAACCATGAGCCTATATCATTTCATATAGCCTAGTTAAGAAATGTCACACACAGAGTGCTTTTTCTCCAAATAACAGCAGTATTGCAAAGGTGTGAAGTATTGAAACTGATTTTATTCTGCAGTTGAATAAATACTAAGTTAATATAAGTAACGTACATTTTAGACATTTAGTTTCTGACGACAATGAATTGGTCCTTTAAACGAAACAGCTGATTTAAAGATTAAATGCTAGTCACTCGACGGCGTCGGCACTTGCTGGGATTTATCGCCAGTGTTTGGGTAGTAATTTTGTACCCACCACTTTTGGAAACATTGAGGCACGGATTTACCAACTACAAATAAAACATCTCCAGTTAACTAGCAGAGCATTCATTTAGTTCGCTCTTAATGAAGAGATCTAGCTAGCGGTTAAATTTGATGTTTTTGAAATCTAGCTGAGCGCTTTGCCACTGCTGTCAGTTTCATGGATACTTGTGGCTCGCGCAATCTTCACTCGGACGCGCGCTTCGTGCACTTCAATCCACCGCCGTTGCAGAGACTCTCTATTAATTCCAATATATGTATATAGATAGATAGGCTACAATTATTGGCTATCTAATATGAAGGCAGCCCCGTCTCTAACGAATTTTCTGAGCGGGACGCAAACACGCAAACAAAGTGGGCAATTAAAGAGACAGCTTTCCTTGCCTGCGTATGCGAATCGCGAAAGGACACAACCAATCCAATGCATTAAACAAGAAATACTGAAGTAAATTCTGATGTGAAAAATCGCGTTGATGGATTTAGTTTGTGTAACCTAATATTAGTATGAGTGTGAAATCCGTCTGTGTTTCTTTTGTCTGCAAAATCCCATGTGATAATAAAAAGAATAATCTGAGGGTGCTTTCACTTTTGTTTGAGGGTGCTTAGCACCCTCAGAGCACCCCCGTAGAACCGGGCCTGAGCCACTGTAGTCACTTGGACTATTTTAACGATGTCTTTAATAACTTTCGAGGCCGGCAAGTTTCAATCCCTCAAGAAGCCTATGGACTAGTTAAAGGAGTGATCCAGCTCTCAGATTTCATCAAAAATATCTTAATTTGTGTTCCGAAGATGAACGAAGGTCTTACGGGGTTGGAACAACATGAGGGAGAGGGATTACTGACATCATTTTCATTTTTGGGTAAACTATCCCTTTAACTTTCACACAAAAATGTTTCAGAAGGACGATTTTACAAATTGCAATATTGAAATCAGACAAAAGAAGGTGTATTTGAATGTAGCACAGGAAACACTTTGCTTTGATTTTTGCCATCTATGTTGAGTAATCCAGTAATCACGGGCTGCACTCTGAAAGGTCAATGGGAAATGGGGCTGAAGTTGAAATTGCTTGCACTCTAAGCATCGCATTACAAGAGCTTGACCTGTGCAAGCGCAGTGGTAATGCTATAGCTTGCTGCTTCACATCATACAGTTCAATGCATTGAGAACAAGATTTGAACTGAACTGAGCTGGACAAAGTTACTAACTTCGCCACGCTGTTATTAAACTCAATTGAATCAACATTGAACAGAATTGAGCTGAATAATGAATGCCTTCTGCAGCGCTGCTTTACTGCTGAAATGTTATTTTTGCATAATTTTACTAGGGCTGGGTACCGAGTTCGGTACTTTTTAGGTACCGACCGAATTGCCTTGGTACTACAGAGTATTAAAACGTCTTGTTTTTTGGTACCAAATTTCGGTACCTGAGTGGTTAATCTCGTCAACGTCAGCAAAACAATAAGCATGCAGCATGATTGGCTGAGGCGGAAAACACTAGTCTACGTGGCTGCCCAGAGACGTAGCTTGTTGCACGTGAGCCTGTAGTGTGTGTGTGCGTGAAAGCGTCCCAACCCAGATAGATACAAAATATATCGAAAATAATTCAGTGTACCTATGTGCCAGACTTGAATGCCAGAAGCACGCAATGTAATATTTTCGACAAGATAATTGCCGCCAAGACCAGTAACACGGTAAATCTGATAAGCGCACAGACACTTGAGAATAGACAGTTTATCCGTCTTCGATTGCAAGATCTGGAGCGTGTCACAAATGAACCGAAACTCAGCATATAGGATTACTTGCCTCATAGACATGAGAAATAGGCCTATAGACAGTCAAAATATGTCTACTTATAAACGAAAACAATTTGAAATAAATAGTTTGATTGCCTAATCCATATAGGCGCGTGCATTCACTGCCGCAGGAATGACGAGTCAGCATCGCCATAATCATATTTGCAGCCAGCTCACTTATTAAACACTTGTTCATTAATAAACAATTAAAATATATCCTTGCTATTGTTTCCCGACACATCCATAATCATTAAGCTACTTTTACCAGTGCTTTGTGGCAAGCTTTATGTGGGCCGAGCACGAGGCTTAAATCCCGCCCGCAGTAGCCTATATTTAATTTAATTCAGATTTATTTGTATAGCATTTTTCACAATACATATTGTTTCAAAACAGCTTTACAGAAATTGCATGTTTCTGAAATACAATTTAGAGGTGACAGTGTAATGCATTTCAATAAATTTTCATTCAGTTTCATTGTTAAACAATGCATTAAGATAAGGCAGAAACAATGAGCTCATTGAAGTAAAGAATACATGTTGTTAAATGATTAGGAAACAGAGAAAACTTTAGCATTGGTGCTTTTTTACATACCCAAAATCTGAATGTGAAAAAGTCAATAAACTGAAAAAAAAGTAGGTAATATTATATTGTAAAAACTGGTTACATAAAATTGGTATCGAAAAAAGTATCGATTCAGGAACCGGTATACGAAGTCAAGGTATCAGTATTCGGACATTTGTTACGATACCCAGCCCTAAATTTGACAACATTAACACTGTTATTATGCCATTTTTATGAATGTGAAGCTGCTTTGAAACACTGTATTAAAGCACTTAATAAATAGACTGGACAATGGCCAATGTTGACATGCAGAAGTGCCTTAATCCCGCTTCATATGAATGTATTTAATTGTCATTTAGTCATACAACTGTATTCTGTATTTTCTAACAGATCCAACTTGGATCCATTTAAGCTGTATTCAGAGGAGCAAATCTGGGATGCCTGGAGAGGACACACATGAAAGAATGTGTAAGCCAAACCCACACCATCTATAGCATTTCCTGGCAAAGTTGTTACAGGATACCAACTCTTTACACAGCAGCTCTCTCATTTTGTCTAGCTAGGTCCAAGTATGAAATCTTGTTGCTTTTGCCTCCATTGTATTACTGTTGAAATCTTGTTTCTTCCCATGGCCTTGAATCTTTGTAATTGAATGTATTGTTGTTCAGGTGTCTCAGCTGCCTTTAAAGCTAGAGTCTGAGGTGGTGGAAAACGGGGAGAATTTCTCGGTGGGCGAGAGACAGCTGCTGTGTGTCGCTCAAGTTCTTCTGAGAGCAGTCCAAGGTTAGTTATCCCACCGACTGATATTTTCCACGGGGAACAGAGCCAAATGGGATTAGCAGATAAAACAGAACAGACTTTGTCTCATTTAACCAGGTCATCCACTTTGTGTCCTCCCAATTTTTAGATCTTGATCCTGGGACGAGGCCACAGCGGCCATGGACATGGAGATGCCAACTGTTTGATTCAGAGACGATTCATGTAATGCATTTGAAGGACTGCACCACTCTGACCATTGCACATAGAGTTCACACAGTGCTCAACTGTGACCGTATTATGGTGCTCAATCAGGGGACAGGTACGAGTGTAGTTGTGTGATGACTGAGACTTGATGGAAGGCAATCTGTTGTAGCAGTGAAATATCAATGGTTGCTTCTGTGGGAAGTAGGGATGGGTGATATAGCTGACCATTTCTCAATTTTTTTTTATTTTTTTTTGTCCATATTTTTACGAATTTAAATCTAAAGGTATATTGATATTTTTTGCATTTGCTCAAAAAAAATCTAGAGTTGATCCATTGCCCCCACCCATGAAAATGACATGATCTGGAAATAATCAGAGACTTGCTGCTTTTTACTAAATGAATACAAAAGGAACATATTTACCCATATAAAAATACAAATATGAAAAATACACAAAGATTGTGGTTGACACAAAGACTTTAGTCGTTCAGTCGACTAATCGCTCAATGCGGTCTTGGTTGACTGACATTCTTATTCGTTCGACCAGTTGCATTTTTTTTTTTTACCAATGAAATTGAAATTTTCAATGATTTACTCCTTGATATTTATTCCTTTATAAGCAGTTATATATGACTGTATTCTAAATATAATTAGCCTATGTTTTATCCCCAAGTTTAAATGCTTTATAATTTAGGCTATTTTGAAACAGCGCCACAGTTTCACGCTCCACATAGAACACTCAGGAACCGCACCTGTGGCTGGCTGTACTGCTGCTTCGCGCTTAGTAAGGGATATAGGTAGTTTTGCTGTATTCATTCAGTTAGAACGCTACTTGTTTTGAAATCTAAATCTTTTGTCTGGCTGCATTTAAAAAAAAAAAAAAGACGACAAAGACTTTTGAGTGCAAGCTATGCAGCCTAAAGCTAACTTACAGCTAACATAGCTCAACGACCAATATGGTATTCTGAAAAGTTGAGATGTTTTATACTCGATGCAGCGTGGAAAAAGAAGAAAAAGAGCGTGTCGCACCGTGTCGCGTGGCTTGCAGGCGCGCACACCGCGCACCTACATTTGAAATCTTAAGGCCCGGACACACCGGGACGAATATCAGCACGCTGTTACTCGCCAGCATTTCTTAACGCGTTTTTTTGTATTCACACCCAAAGCGATTTTCGCTGACGATGAGCCGAGTGAAAATGCAAATTCATTCCCTGACATTAGATGGCGCCAACTTGCTCTGCAATACCACTACGTATCAGTTTTCTTTTATCAAGATGTTTGTAGTCACTGTTGTGTTTGTCATATAGTTCTTTATGTTCTATCACCAGCGAGAACAGCAGCTCTACATTCATCTTGCCTTGCATCTTCCTCGTCTTATTTCTCTCCTGGCTGTGTAACCGGCAACGCTACTCTGGCGTATATCTTCTCTCACCATTGCATATGTGTGCTCGGCAAGACCGTTTCGTGTTTGAGCGCCCCAAGTTGTGTTTTACTGTAACTTCAGAAGCTCCAAACACGTGAGCAAAAGCGCCAATCTCATTGGTTAGATCGTTTTTGAAAAAACTAACCCGAGGCGTTTTTAAAAATGGCGTTTTACGCATCGGTGTGCACACTCACATTGGCGCCCTGTGTTTAGTCACGAGGCGTTAAACATTGGCGAATAACGCGCGCAAAATTCCGTCCCAGTGTGAACAAGAGTCTGAGGCTGTTTACACTGAAACGATTCTGAAGAGAAAACGCAAAAGTGGCGTTGTGTTATCACTTTTTATTCTGCATTTAGACGAGCGTTTTGGGTGGGAAATACCGTGTGCATATGGTGACGCAAAAGTGTGTGAAATTCAATGTAGTATGCACTCCAGGCAGCTAGGTGGAGCACTGCTACACAACAACACCAAGTGCGCGCGCCTGCGTGACAACCTTCACTGTCAAGCAGACTTTTGCGTTTTACCAGTTTTTACCCTTTATACGGGAACGCGGCAGTGGAGGGTTTTTAAGATTTCCACTCTGGAGGGTGGTTTCACTTTTTGCGTTCTTTAAGCCCCAAACACGCCGTCACCAATGTAAACGAAAGGCACATCTGATAAAATATTTTTGCGTTTTCACCCATGAGCGTTCTCGTGTAAACAGGGCCTAACTTGAGCGCGCAAAAGACGTGAGCAGGCCCTTTAACGGCTTTATCGTGACTCAATTGATTGTGTTTTCCTGACATGTTTTTTAGTTGTACACTTGACGCATTAACTTTTAACAATTTTGCAGTATTCACAATATTATTTCATTTCACTTTGTCAGCAAAGATATGGCGATAATATTGCTAATTAGGGTTCTGCCGATAGACACAGTCCGAGATGCCTTTGAAGACACTATTGCTAATCTTCAATGTATTGGAAGAAATCCATTGCTCCATGGATCCTTCAAACGCATTTGTTGAAAGGAGCCTCTTTCTGAGGTTCCTCTGTTAAACCGACTCTTTCTTCGTCCGTCTGACCCAGGTGGTGGAATTCGACGAGCCGTCCAAGCTATTGGCGAACGAAAACTCTCGCTTCTGTGCAATGCTGGCAGCGGTGGAGAACAAAATCTCTGTAAGAGGGTAAAGGACATTCGAGCCAAGGTTTCACTCCCGAGGACTGAAGGGAACATTCTCCATTAATATTCCAGTCATTGCTGCTTCAATGTTACTCCCTCCTGCAAGCCTATAGGGACCTGGGGAGGGAGATTATTGTATTTCCATGAAACTCATGGGCTGTCATTAGGGGCATGCCTGTTAAGATGTACTACTCGTCAGTTTAAATGGTTAGGTCAAGAAACACTGATACTGTAATGATATTTACATAATGGAGAGGGGAAATCAGTTTTCATGTAGTTTAATTCATGCAAACTGGTGTGTTTACAGAGGACATATCTCTGTTTATGAGTATATATATATATACATTTACAAGGTGGTTGCAGAGTCCTTTTGTATTGATTCTGCAGGTCTTTGTACATTTATGTATATATATATATATACATTCAGATGTATCATCTTTCATTACAGTTTAATATTTTTGACAACTTGACTGTCTTCAGTACATGTGTAAATGTTGTCTTGTGACTTGAACCCTAAACTTTGGCACAGGTGATGTTGTGCACAGGACGCTGTACGAGCACTGGGTCGAGGGACTCTTCTAAGAGACACAGTGCTGCTTATTCACTGTATCCTTGCTCAGCACACCAAGGATTCAGTCTTCTTTAGCTAAGAGGCCTTTGTACATTTTTAGCCTATTTACACTGTTAACATTTTGGCCGGTCCCTTTTACTTTCCTCTTTTTGTGGCTCTTTTATGTATGAAAGCATTTCTCATTTTGGCTTGTTTTTGCACTTTGTATCGACAGAAGAGTTCGCCTCTGGAGGAGGTAGGAGGTCTTTGAATTTGTTCCAAAAAGATGCTCAACAGGCTTTTTGTTTTCATGTGTGTTACGTTGTCTATCACAACACTGGTGCAATGAGATCATGCTGAATGGACCTCCCGAATCAGGTTGTGATGCTCATTTGCGGTCTGTATGAAGGGGAATCTGATTTTGTAGACCCTCATTCCCTCATCAGACCCTGCGAAAATGTCAGTGTCTTTTCAATTTCTTTCCATAGCCTTAGCATGATTTCTTAATTGCCTTGTGAAAAGGGTGGAAAGAGAGCAGGGGAGCGTAACGCTCTCCGCTGTCTCAATAAATTTATTTTAGGTTTACCCTTTCTGTGTCTGATGTTTCTGGATTGCCAGAGAGGAGTAACTCTAATAAAAAATGCAAGAGATATGACTATAGAAGGTCATTTTAGTCGATGTGCTTTCCCATAGATTCACTTATTCTTAAGTCCGAAACATCCTGCTATTCTGCCATTTCTTATAATTATCCAATACATTTTTGCAAAAGAAAGAATATTACAATTTCTGAGGGTGACCAAGACCCAAAGAAAGTTTGAGCTGTACAATTAATGAGCCCTTTATTCAAATTTCTAAAATATTACATTGATTATTTTTGTTGACTTGAATCTTATTCACTGTATGAAGTGCTTGTACCCAAGGAGAAAGTACATAAGCTATAAACTACACTAGTGGTCAAAAGTTTAAGATTCGGAAGATTTTTATGATTTTTAAAGAAGTTCTTCTGCTCACCAAGGTTGCAATTTTTTATTAAAAAATACACAAAAAACACAGTAATATTGTGAAATATTATGACAATTTAAAATGACTTTTTTATCTTAATATATATTAAAATGTAATTTATTCCTCTGAAAAAAAGCTGAATTTTCAGCATCATTACTCCAGTCTTCAGAGTCACATGATCCTTCACAAATCACTCTAATATGATGATTTTATGCTCCAAAAACATGTATGATTATTATCCATGTTGTAAACAGTTTTTTACATTTTTATTTCAGGATTCTTTGATGAATAGAAAGTTCAAAGAACAGCATTTATTTAATTAGAATCTTTTCTAACATTATAAATGTATTTACTGTAACTTTTGATCAATGTAACTCATCCTTGATGAATAGAAGTATTGATTTCTTATTTATTTCCCCCAAAAATAAAATACAAATTCTTACTGACCCCAAACTTTTTAAAGAGTAGTGTTTAATGTAACAAAAGCTTTCCATTTCAGATAAAAGCTGTTCTTTTGAACTTTCTATTCATCAAAGAATCCTGAAATAAAAATGTAAAAAACTGTTTTCAACATGGATAATAATCATACATGTTTTTGGAGCATAAAATCATCATATTAGAGTGATTTGTGAAGGATCATGTGACACTGAAGACTGGAGTAATGATGCTGAAATTTCAGCTTTTTTTCAAAGGAATAAATTACATTTTAATATATATTAACATAAAAAAGTCATTTTAAATTGTCATAATATTTCACAATATTACTGTTTTTTGTGTATTTTTTTTAATCAAAAAATTGCAGCCTTGGTGAGCAGAAGAGACTTCTTTTAAAAACATAAAAAATCTTACCCAATCTTAAACCTTTTGACCGGTAGTGTAAATTCCTCCACAAACACCCTCTGCATAGGTAGGATGACACTTGTAAATGGAAAAACCCAGCCAACACAGCATCATATGCTGTGATAATGAGGAACAGTTAATAATTATTAGTTATGAGGAATAGTTAATAGTAATGAGGAATAGTTAATAGGAATAGTTAAGCCAAAATAATGAGGAATAATTCATCCAAAAATGTATCATCTAATCATCTTCATGTCACTTGAAGCATACAGTTCAGTGGATCTTAATATCACGGGTATTTTATCACTTTCATTGTGTTAAAAATGGCAACCTACTATGTTCCACACAATGTTAAACAAATGACAGAATTTTAATTTCAGGTGAAATATTCTTAAAGTCCCTGAGCAAGACACTTAACCCCTAGTTGCTCCAGAGGCGTGCGAACTCTGACATATATAGCAATTGTAAGTCGCTTTGGATAAAAATAAAAATCGTGCCGCAGCAACAATGCTTCCAAAAGTTAATGAAGTGCCCAATGGTCAAGCTACTTTTATTAACTAGTCTTGGAACTCCATAAGGCTAAGTTTTTTTGCAAACTTGTCTATACAGCAATGGTAATTTAAATTACCATTGCTGTAAAGACAAGTGCCTTGCCTATGGATTCCAGACTAGTTTAATACCTTGAGCATTGACATTTTCTTAACATTTACATTTAGCTGACGTTTTTATTTTTATCCAAAAGCGACTTACAATTGCTATATATGTCAGAGTTCGCACGCCTCTGGAGCAACTAGGGGTTAAGTGTCTTGCTCAGGGACTTTAAGAATATTTCACCTGAAATTAAAATTCTGTCATTTGTTTAACATTGTGTGGAACATAGTAGGTTGCCATTTTTAACACAATGAAAGTGATAAAATACCCGTGATATTAAGATCCACTGAACTGTATGCTTCAAGTGACATGAAGATGATTAGATGATACATTTTTGGATGAATTATTCCTCATTATTTTGGCTTAACTATTCCTATTAACTATTCCTCATTACTATTAACTATTCCTCATAACTAATAATTATTAACTGTTCCTCATTATCACAGCATATGATGCTGTGTTGGCTGGGTTTTTCCATTTACAAGTGTCATCCTACCTATGCAGAGGTGTTTGTGGAGGAATTTACACTACCGGTACAAAAGTTTAAGATTGGGTAAGATTTTTTATGTTTTTAAAAGAAGTCTCTTCTGCTCACCAAGGCTGCAATTTTTTGATTAAAAAAAATACACAAAAAACAGTAATATTGTGAAATATTATGACAATTTAAAATGACTTTTTTATGTTAATATATATTAAAATGTAATTTATTCCTTTGAAAAAAAGCTGAAATTTCAGCATCATTACTCCAGTCTTCAGTGTCACATGATCCTTCACAAATCACTCTAATATGATGATTTTATGCTCCAAAAACATGTATGATTATTATCCATGTTGAAAACAGTTTTTTACATTTTTATTTCAGGATTCTTTGATGAATAGAAAGTTCAAAAGAACAGCTTTTATCTGAAATGGAAAGCTTTTGTTACATTAAACACTACTCTTTAAAAAGTTTGGGGTCAGTAAGAATTTGTATTTTATTTTTGGGGGAAATAAATAAGAAATCAATACTTCTATTCATCAAGGATGAGTTACATTGATCAAAAGTTACAGTAAATACATTTATAATGTTAGAAAAGATTCTAATTAAATAAATGCTGTTCTTTGAACTTTCTATTCATCAAAGAATCCTGAAATAAAAATGTAAAAAACTGTTTACAACATGGATAATAATCATACATGTTTTTGGAGCATAAAATCATCATTAGAGTGATTTGTGAAGGATCATGTGACTCTGAAGACTGGAGTAATGATGCTGAAAATTCAGCTTTTTTTCAGAGGAATAAATTACATTTTAATATATATTAAGATAAAAAAGTCATTTTAAATTGTCATAATATTTCACAATATTACTGTGTTTTTTGTGTATTTTTTAATAAAAAATTGCAACCTTGGTGAGCAGAAGAGACTTCTTTAAAAACATAAAAAATCTTACCGAATCTTAAACTTTTGACCGCTAGTGTCAGTTTATAGCTTATGTACTTTCTCCTTGGGTACAAGCACTTCATACAGTGAATAAGATTCAAGTCAACAAAAATAATCAATGTAATATTTTAGAAATTTGAATAAAGGGCTCATTAATTGTACAGCTCAAACTTTCTTTGGGTCTTGGTCACCCTCAGAAATTGTAATATTCTTTCTTTTGCAAAAATGTATTGGATAATTATAAGAAATGGCAGAATAGCAGGATGTTTCGGACTTAAGAATAAGTGAATCTATGGGAAAGCACATCGACTAAAATGACCTTCTATAGTCATATCTCTTGCATTTTTTATTAGAGTTACTCCTCTCTGGCAATCCAGAAACATCAGACACAGAAAGGGTAAACCTAAAATAAATTTATTGAGACAGCGGAGAGCGTTACGCTCCCTGCTCTCTTTCCACCCTTTTCACAAGGCAATTAAGAAATCATGCTAAGGCTATGGAAAGAAATTGAAAAGACACTGACATTTTCGCAGGGTCTGATGAGGGAATGAGGGTCTACAAAATCAGATTCCCCTTCATACAGACCGCAAATGAGCATCACAACCTGATTCGGGAGGTCCATTCAGCATGATCTCATTGCACCAGTGTTGTGATAGACAACGTAACACACATGAAAACAAAAAGCCTGTTGAGCATCTTTTTGGAACAAATTCAAAGACCTCCTACCTCCTCCAGAGGCGAACTCTTCTGTCGATACAAAGTGCAAAAACAAGCCAAAATGAGAAATGCTTTCATACATAAAAGAGCCACAAAAAGAGGAAAGTAAAAGGGACCGGCCAAAATGTTAACAGTGTAAATAGGCTAAAAATGTACAAAGGCCTCTTAGCTAAAGAAGACTGAATCCTTGGTGTGCTGAGCAAGGATACAGTGAATAAGCAGCACTGTGTCTCTTAGAAGAGTCCCTCGACCCAGTGCTCGTACAGCGTCCTGTGCACAACATCACCTGTGCCAAAGTTTAGGGTTCAAGTCACAAGACAACATTTACACATGTACTGAAGACAGTCAAGTTGTCAAAAATATTAAACTGTAATGAAAGATGATACATCTGAATGTATATATATATATATACATAAATGTACAAAGACCTGCAGAATCAATACAAAAGGACTCTGCAACCACCTTGTAAATGTATATATATATATACTCATAAACAGAGATATGTCCTCTGTAAACACACCAGTTTGCATGAATTAAACTACATGAAAACTGATTTCCCCTCTCCATTATGTAAATATCATTACAGTATCAGTGTTTCTTGACCTAACCATTTAAACTGACGAGTAGTACATCTTAACAGGCATGCCCCTAATGACAGCCCATGAGTTTCATGGAAATACAATAATCTCCCTCCCCAGGTCCCTATAGGCTTGCAGGAGGGAGTAACATTGAAGCAGCAATGACTGGAATATTAATGGAGAATGTTCCCTTCAGTCCTCGGGAGTGAAACCTTGGCTCGAATGTCCTTTACCCTCTTACAGAGATTTTGTTCTCCACCGCTGCCAGCATTGCACAGAAGCGAGAGTTTTCGTTCGCCAAGAGCTTGGACGGCTCGTCGAATTCCACCACCTGGGTCAGACGGACGAAGAAAGAGTCGGTTTAACAGAGGAACCTCAGAAAGAGGCTCCTTTCAACAAATGCGTTTGAAGGATCCATGGAGCAATGGATTTCTTCCAATACATTGAAGATTAGCAATAGTGTCTTCAAAGGCATCTCGGACTGTGTCTATCGGCAGAACCCTAATTAGCAATATTATCGCCATATCTTTGCTGACAAAGTCAAATGAAATAATATTGTGAATACTGCAAAATTGTTAAAAGTTAATGCGTCAAGTGTACAACTAAAACAACGTGTCAGGAAAACACAATCAATTGAGTCACGATAAAGCCGTTAAAGGGCCTGCTCACGTCTTTTGCGCGCTCAAGTTAGGCCCTGTTTACACGAGAACGCTCTGGGTGAAAACGCAAAAATATTTTATCAGATGTGCCTTTCTGTTTACAGTTGGTGACGGCGTGTTTGGGGCTTAAAAAACGCAAAAGTGAAACCACCCTCCAGAGTGGAAATCTTAAAAACCCTCCACTGCCGCGTTCCCGTATAAAGGGTAAAAACTGGTAAAACGCAAAAGTCTGCTTGACAGTGAAGGTTGTCACGCAGGCGCGCGCACTTGGTGTTGTTGTGTAGCAGTGCTCCACCTAGCTGCCTGGAGTGCATACTACATTGAATTTCACACACTTTTGCGTCACCATATGCACAACGGATTTCCCACCCAAAACGCTCGTCTAAATGCAGAATAAAAAGTGATAACACAACGCCACTTTTGCGTTTTCTCTTCAGAATCGTTTCAGTGTAAACAGCCTCAGACTCCTGTTCACACTGGGACGGAATTTTGCGCGCGTTATTCGCCAATGTTTAACGCCTCGTGACTAAACACAGGGCGCCAATGTGAGTGTGCACACCGATGCGTAAAACGCCATTTTTAAAAAACGCCTCGGATTAGTTTTTTCAAAAACGATCTAACCAATGAGATTGGCGCTTTTGCTCACGTGTTTGGAGCTTCTGAAGTTACAGTAAAACACAACTTGGGGGCGCTCAAACACGAAACGGGTCTTGCCGAGCACACATATGCAATGGTGAAGAAGATATACGCCAAGTAGCGTTGCCGTCTACACAGCCAGGAAGAAATAAGACGAGGAAGATGCAAGGCAAGATGAATGTAGAGCTGCTGTTCTCGCTGGTGATAGAACATAAAGAACTATATGACAAACACAACAGTGACTACAAACATCTTGATAAAAGAAAACTGATACGTAGTGGTATTGCAGAGCAAGTTGGCGCCATCTAATGTCAGGGAATGAATTTGCATTTTCACTCGGCTCATCGTCAGCGAAAATCGCTTGGGTGTGAATACAAAAAACGCGTTAAGAAATGCTGGCGAGTAACAGCGTGCTGATATTCGTCCCGGTGTGTCCGGGCCTTAAGATTTCAAATGTAGGTGCGCGGTGTGCGCGCCTGGCAGACGCAAGCACGGCTGCGACACGCTCTTTTTCTTCTTTTTCCACGCTGCATCGAGTATAAAACATCTCAACTTTTCAGAATACCATATTGGTCGTTGAGCTATGTTAGCTGTAAGTTAGCTTTAGGCTGCATAGCTTGCACTCAAAAGTCTTTGTCGTCTTTTTTTTTTTTTTAAATGCAGCCAGACAAAAGATTTAGATTTCAAAACAAGTAGCGTTCTAACTGAATGAATACAGCAAAACTACCTATATCCCTTACTAAGCGCGAAAGCAGCAGTACAGCCAGCCACAGGTGCGTTCCGAGTGTTCTATGTGGAGCGTCAAACTGTGGCGCTGTTTCAAAATAGCCTAAATTATAAAGCATTTAAACTTGGGGATAAAACATAGGCTAATTATATTTAGAATACAGTCATATATAACTGCTTATAAAGGAATAAATATCAAGGAGTAAATCATTGAAAATTTCAATTTCATTGGTAAAAAAAAAATGCAACTGGTCGAACGAATAAGAATGTCAGTCAACCAAGACCGCATTGAGCGATTAAGTCGACTGAACGACTAAAGTCTTTGTGTCAACCACAATCTTTGTGTATTTTTCATATTTGTATTTTTATATGGGTAAATATGTTCCTTTTGTATTCATTTAGTAAAAAGCAGCAAGTCTCTGATTATTTCCAGATCATGTCATTTTCATGGGTGGGGGCAATGGATCAACTCTAGATTTTTTTTGAGCAAATGCAAAAAATATCAATATACCTTTAGATTTAAATTCGTAAAAATATGGACAAAAAAAAATAAAAAAAAATTGAGAAATGGTCAGCTATATCACCCATCCCTACTTCCCACAGAAGCAACCATTGATATTTCACTGCTACAACAGATTGCCTTCCATCAAGTCTAGTCATCACACAACTACACTCGTACCTGTCCCCTGATTGAGCACCATAATACGGTCACAGTTGAGCACTGTGTGAACTCTATGTGCAATGGTCAGAGTGGTGCAGTCCTTCAAATGCATTACGAATCGTCTCTGAATCAAACAGTTGGTCTCTCAATGTTCCATGGCCGCTGTGGCCTCGTCCCAGGATCAAGATCTAAAAATTGGGAGGACACAAAGTGGATGACCTGGTTAAATGAGACAAAGTCTGTTCTGTTTTATCTGCTAATCCCATTTGGCTCTGTTCCCCGTGGAAAATATCAGTCGGTGGGATAACTAACCTTGGACTTGCTCTCAGAAGAACTTGAGCGACACACAGCAGCTGTCTCTCGCCCACCGAGAAATTCTCCCCGTTTTCCACCACCTCAGACTCTAGCTTTAAAGGCAGCTGAGACACCTGAACAACAATACATTCAATTACAAAGATTCAAGGCCATGGGAAGAAACAAGATTTCAACAGTAATACAATGGAGGCAAAAGCAACAAGATTTCATACTTGGACCTAGCTAGACAAAATGAGAGAGCTGCTGTGTAAAGAGTTGGTATCCTGTAACAACTTTGCCAGGAAATGCTATAGATGGTGTGGGTTTGGCTTACACATTCTTTCATGTGTGTCCTCTCCAGGCATCCCAGATTTGCTCCTCTGAATACAGCTTAAATGGATCCAAGTTGGATCTGTTAGAAAATACAGAATACAGTTGTATGACTAAATGACAATTAAATACATTCATATGAAGCGGGATTAAGGCACTTCTGCATGTCAACATTGGCCATTGTCCAGTCTATTTATTAAGTGCTTTAATACAGTGTTTCAAAGCAGCTTCACATTCATAAAAATGGCATAATAACAGTGTTAATGTTGTCAAATTTAGGGCTGGGTATCGTAACAAATGTCCGAATACTGATACCTTGACTTCGTATACCGGTTCCTGAATCGATACTTTTTTCGATACCAATTTTATGTAACCAGTTTTTACAATATAATATTACCTACTTTTTTTTCAGTTTATTGACTTTTTCACATTCAGATTTTGGGTATGTAAAAAAGCACCAATGCTAAAGTTTTCTCTGTTTCCTAATCATTTAACAACATGTATTCTTTACTTCAATGAGCTCATTGTTTCTGCCTTATCTTAATGCATTGTTTAACAATGAAACTGAATGAAAATTTATTGAAATGCATTACACTGTCACCTCTAAATTGTATTTCAGAAACATGCAATTTCTGTAAAGCTGTTTTGAAACAATATGTATTGTGAAAAATGCTATACAAATAAATCTGAATTAAATTAAATATAGGCTACTGCGGGCGGGATTTAAGCCTCGTGCTCGGCCCACATAAAGCTTGCCACAAAGCACTGGTAAAAGTAGCTTAATGATTATGGATGTGTCGGGAAACAATAGCAAGGATATATTTTAATTGTTTATTAATGAACAAGTGTTTAATAAGTGAGCTGGCTGCAAATATGATTATGGCGATGCTGACTCGTCATTCCTGCGGCAGTGAATGCACGCGCCTATATGGATTAGGCAATCAAACTATTTATTTCAAATTGTTTTCGTTTATAAGTAGACATATTTTGACTGTCTATAGGCCTATTTCTCATGTCTATGAGGCAAGTAATCCTATATGCTGAGTTTCGGTTTCATTTGTGACACGCTCCAGATCTTGCAATCGAAGACGGATAAACTGTCTATTCTCAAGTGTCTGTGCGCTTATCAGATTTACCGTGTTACTGGTCTTGGCGGCAATTATCTTGTCGAAAATATTACATTGCGTGCTTCTGGCATTCAAGTCTGGCACATAGGTACACTGAATTATTTTCGATATATTTTGTATCTATCTGGGTTGGGACGCTTTCACGCACACACACACTACAGGCTCACGTGCAACAAGCTACGTCTCTGGGCAGCCACGTAGACTAGTGTTTTCCGCCTCAGCCAATCATGCTGCATGCTTATTGTTTTGCTGACGTTGACGAGATTAACCACTCAGGTACCGAAATTTGGTACCAAAAAACAAGACGTTTTAATACTCTGTAGTACCAAGGCAATTCGGTCGGTACCTAAAAAGTACCGAACTCGGTACCCAGCCCTAGTAAAATTATGCAAAAATAACATTTCAGCAGTAAAGCAGCGCTGCAGAAGGCATTCATTATTCAGCTCAATTCTGTTCAATGTTGATTCAATTGAGTTTAATAACAGCGTGGCGAAGTTAGTAACTTTGTCCAGCTCAGTTCAGTTCAAATCTTGTTCTCAATGCATTGAACTGTATGATGTGAAGCAGCAAGCTATAGCATTACCACTGCGCTTGCACAGGTCAAGCTCTTGTAATGCGATGCTTAGAGTGCAAGCAATTTCAACTTCAGCCCCATTTCCCATTGACCTTTCAGAGTGCAGCCCGTGATTACTGGATTACTCAACATAGATGGCAAAAATCAAAGCAAAGTGTTTCCTGTGCTACATTCAAATACACCTTCTTTTGTCTGATTTCAATATTGCAATTTGTAAAATCGTCCTTCTGAAACATTTTTGTGTGAAAGTTAAAGGGATAGTTTACCCAAAAATGAAAATGATGTCAGTAATCCCTCTCCCTCATGTTGTTCCAACCCCGTAAGACCTTCGTTCATCTTCGGAACACAAATTAAGATATTTTTGATGAAATCTGAGAGCTGGATCACTCCTTTAACTAGTCCATAGGCTTCTTGAGGGATTGAAACTTGCCGGCCTCGAAAGTTATTAAAGACATCGTTAAAATAGTCCAAGTGACTACAGTGGCTCAGGCCCGGTTCTACGGGGTGCTCTGAGGGTGCTAAGCACCCTCAAACAAAAGTGAAAGCACCCTCAGATTATTCTTTTTATTATCACATGGGATTTTGCAGACAAAAGAAACACAGACGGATTTCACACTCATACTAATATTAGGTTACACAAACTAAATCCATCAACGCGATTTTTCACATCAGAATTTACTTCAGTATTTCTTGTTTAATGCATTGGATTGGTTGTGTCCTTTCGCGATTCGCATACGCAGGCAAGGAAAGCTGTCTCTTTAATTGCCCACTTTGTTTGCGTGTTTGCGTCCCGCTCAGAAAATTCGTTAGAGACGGGGCTGCCTTCATATTAGATAGCCAATAATTGTAGCCTATCTATCTATATACATATATTGGAATTAATAGAGAGTCTCTGCAACGGCGGTGGATTGAAGTGCACGAAGCGCGCGTCCGAGTGAAGATTGCGCGAGCCACAAGTATCCATGAAACTGACAGCAGTGGCAAAGCGCTCAGCTAGATTTCAAAAACATCAAATTTAACCGCTAGCTAGATCTCTTCATTAAGAGCGAACTAAATGAATGCTCTGCTAGTTAACTGGAGATGTTTTATTTGTAGTTGGTAAATCCGTGCCTCAATGTTTCCAAAAGTGGTGGGTACAAAATTACTACCCAAACACTGGCGATAAATCCCAGCAAGTGCCGACGCCGTCGAGTGACTAGCATTTAATCTTTAAATCAGCTGTTTCGTTTAAAGGACCAATTCATTGTCGTCAGAAACTAAATGTCTAAAATGTACGTTACTTATATTAACTTAGTATTTATTCAACTGCAGAATAAAATCAGTTTCAATACTTCACACCTTTGCAATACTGCTGTTATTTGGAGAAAAAGCACTCTGTGTGTGACATTTCTTAACTAGGCTATATGAAATGATATAGGCTCATGGTTATCGCATATTGTTTAACATTTGAGCACCCTCACTATTTTCAAAAGCACCCTTAGCGATTTGGTTCTAGAACCGGGCCTGCAGTGGCTCAATCTTAAGTCTAGATCAAACGTCAAGAACACTTTTTGTGCGCAAAAAAACTAAAAAATAACAACTTTATTTCAACTATTCTTGTCCTCCTCTGTGGGCCTCGAGTGAGTTCACAAGTGTAACAGTGTAAGCTTCTGTTGTTGTACGTCACACGCATCACACACATGACCAGCGTCGGCCAATAGTGAGCCTACGTGTGACGTAGCCCTGACGCTATCACACTACATTAACTGACTAGAGGCCCACAAGAGAAAATGAATAGCTGAAATAAAATTATTTGTTTGTTTTTGTGCACAAAAAGTATTTTCGTCGCTTGATTAACTTAAGATTGAGCCACTGTAGTCACTTGGACTGTTTTAACGATGTCTTTAAATAACTTTCCGAGGCCGGCAAGTTTCAATCCTCAAGAAGCCTATGGACTAGTATGGAGGAGTGATCCAGCTCTCAAAAATATCTTAATTTATGTTCTGAAGATGAACGAAAGTCTTACGGGGTTGGAACAACATGAGGGAGAGTAAATACTGGCATCATTTTCATTTTTGGATGAACTAACCCTTTAATAATAGAACATGCTCTATCATGACTTGTGTAGAAGGTCTTTGGGAATCAATTGATTGGATTTAAGTATAAATCAGAGGAGTGCAGTACCACTGAAGGAGTGTGTGCTTACCTGACAGTACCACTGAAAAGCACCGGCTCCTGTGGAATGATTGACAGCTTGCTGCGCAAATCTGCAAGGCCAATGTCACAAATGTTGACACCGTCAATCTTAATGGAGCCGCCAGCACGGTTCTACCAGCCGGTAGAGAGACCACTCCTGAGAAGACTTCCCTGAGGACAGATAAGATGGCAGATTTAATGTTTTTCTCTTTAGGACAGTCATATTTCATCAAAGGCTTGGGGCTTGTTTATCGAGATCTAGTCAAATGATCCTGTTTGAATGATGTAAACATATGACGAATTCTGTACGAATGATTTATGAAACACTTGACGCACACATTATTCAATTCTAAAAAAACTATTGTAATAAATATGTATTTCCAGAAAATCATTCATATAATTCATAAACAAAAATAAAAGCAGTTAAAACATTTTCTCATTTGTTCAATATTTATCTTTAAATTTGAATAAACAATGCTGGATTATTGTAATTACTGGTATATACAGTACAAAAACCTTGTATAAATGCTCTTCAGTTGGCCTAGCAAACATTTTCACCTCTAGTTTTTTCAATATAAATCCTGATTTGATCCTCACTTTTGATAAAAGGAAAAAAATCCATGGATTTAGGATGAATATCTATTCGTACGTGTGTTTTGACATAAAATTGAATATCGTAGTTGTTGAGAAAAAAACACAAGAGAGAGACTGACCTGAGCCTGTTTCGTCCTCAGATTATTCTGATCTTCTCTTTCGGTTCGAATGGTGCAGGAAACTTTCTTCAGTATTAGTGGGAGATTGTCTCTGTACCTCATCTCTGTCCCATCAAACACTATCTCGCCCCACTGGGGCCAGTCAGATGGAGGAGCCTTGTTTTTCACCCTGGCAGGGGCCTCCAGAGACAGAGACTAAGACAGAAAGAGGTGACAAAGCAAACGTCGGACTTCATCCTCTCTATTCTGATTTCATTGTAAAGAAAGATGAAACTTTTAGGGCCCCATCCTGCACCCGAGCGCAAATGACTTGTATTCTGACGCATTTATCATTCCAATTTTGCACCTGCGCAAAGTGGCTTTTCCCTCCACAGACGCACGCCGACAAACTAGGGAATGAACTTCGCTCCCATGGCGGGGTTGGCGCAAAAAAGGAGGCGTGTTCCTGCACAAACATTCGCTGGTGCTATTTTGCAGCTCCAGAACAATTGCGCCAGAAAAAACTGGTCTAAAGTCAGTGGCGCATTGCGCGCTACATCAAGATGCTATTTTAAGTCACATGCTTGGCCATAATACAGAGTGTGAACAACACGCATACACTGTAGATGATTCTTCTTCTACACAGATGCATTTTACTTTTTGCAAAGGATACCTTATTATAAGGAAAACTATTACAGGGTTTCCGCAGGGTCTTAAAAAGTCTAATGTTCTGAACTTTAAATTTAAGGCCTTAAAAAGTCTTAAAAACGGCTAGATTTTCATCTGAGGTCTTAAATTTGATTTAGTCAGGCTTAAAAAGATTTTACCCTCGTTCATTTGCCTAAACTCTGGCCGCAGAAAGTTATTCACAAAGTAGCAAAAAAGTATTGAGTTGTAGCCTACAAAGTGGAGCTCTAGTGCAGGGGTTCAAACCGGTTCAAACATCGCGGCTCGTGCGCTAGCATTAGCTCGTGGCTTGATACGAAGGTAGCTCGGCCAAGAGGCCGTTCATACACCAGGTTTGCGCGCTCAAGTTCATTCAAATATAGGCGCGTCGCATCCACAGTGAGATTGAAAAATCTCACCATTTCAGATTCAGAATGCCGCAAACGAACCAAAGAACCAACCAATCAGCCCCTTCCGGTAACTACATTGAAAGCTCAGTCAACATGAAGTTGACTACCGGTGTTTCTAGCTTACAGCAAGCGTTTCTTGGTGGTGGAAATCCATTGGCTACTAAAATGTCTTTGTCGTTATGGAGAGCGCAGTGCATGGTTGCATAGCAACGACAGACGCAACAGGAAAATCAGCCCAAATTTTATTATTAATAATAGAAGATAAAGGGACAGTGAATGTCAGTAATTTATAATTTTTTGACTCAATCTTTTTATGAAAGACCATTTAAAGGCTGAAATACGTAAGCGTTATATCTGTTTGTTAAAACTATTTTTGTGAAGACTTTATTTTAACTAGACTTAACCTGTTGCAAGACACTCCTTTAAAATCCTGGGTTTAGACATACATTTGGCAAATTGATTTCATAGTAATCATGAAATGAAATGTTCATGCCATTTCATCTCTGGGTATGATCAACTAAAATCATCTAAAATTGTGTTTTTACAGTATAAAATGCAAAGTACAAATTTCACCTACACACATAAAATAATATTTTCAGAATATGTTCTTATTTAAATTTTTAGTAATGCGTTGTGTAGGTCTGAAATTTCAATGTTTATGGTCTTAAAATGTCTTAAAAAGGTCTTAAATTTGACTTACTGAAACCTGCAGAAACCCTGTATTAAAACACGGGAAATCATTGTTGTCTCAATGACGATGGGAAAAATTGGCATAAACCTTACACATACCCAAATTATCATATGCATGTTTAACCAAAGCTAATTTGGTGGGTTAGTCCCATCCCCAATGTCACGTCTCTTTCTTTTACGGCCCTGACGGGAACATCGATCTCCTCGGCTGTGAACCGATTGAAGTGCGCCTGGTAAATGTGCCGTTATATTAGTATTGCGCCATGGAACAAGTGCACCTCGTTCATCATGCTCTTAAAGGGAATGTGATATGACGCTCTTATTGGTTTGTGTTTCCGTTCACGCCCAAACCACGCCCATGAATAATAATAGCTACGTCAGAACAACCCCTTTTAGATTTGCGTTGAGCGCAAGAGTCATTTATCCTGCCGGTTAAATAGCAACAGCGCCAAGACACGCCCACAAAGTTACTTGATACTTGCGTTTCAGAAGGTTAAAATAGGGTCCTTAATGTCAAGCTGAAATTTTCAGTCAAAAAATTATGCAAGACAAAGTACCTTGATGTAATGATGGATTCTCTCTACTGAGGTGAAACGCGCTTCGGTCTCAGAGGCCAAGCGAACAGTAAACTGGAATAATCCTGTAAGCTGTGAGAGAGGAAAGAGATGTTCAGACAGGTAAAATCTACAACATGACCCTATTCAATCTCATTTCAGGCAAATAAATGTGTTCTCAACGTGTCAATACGGTCTTATGCTGTTTCCACACTTGTTTTGATTGTTTGGTCCAAACTCAAGTCCATTTCCTATTTCACCGCAGGTCTTTTATTGTTTGGCTCTAAACCGCAGTACATTGCGTCATCAACATGAAGACCACCGTGAGTACTAGTGGCACCTGTTTACTAGGGTAGCTAGATAATTAATGACTCAGGAGGAGAGGACGCTTAAAATGGAAAGCACTGTTCTCGCTTCACTTTTTTTACGTAAATTTTGGCAGAAAAACGGAAGGGACAAAAGCACAACATGCACAAAATGGCACTTGCATCCATCTGCCATTGGTCCTACAGAAACAGTGGAGTTTCATTTTAATGCTGGCGCTCTCCCAGCAGGGCATTCGTCTGGCTTGACATCAGTTAGTGGACGACCGCTATGGATTCGATGCCCAATGCTGATACTATTAAAGAGCAGGGTGGTCAATGGCTAATATAAAACACACCCTCAATATATTATGATTTGGAGCAAATTGGAGCCAAATTTACTGATGCTTAAGGGTTAGCAGAAGTGAACGTCTTGGAGTTCTGGCATGCGTTTAGTACGTGTCTTACTGTGCAAGCCTGAAACCTCAGTGTCAGCTGCAACCAAGACAGTAACTTGAGGGTTTTTCCAGAACCTGGCTTCTCAGAAATCTGGTTGCATGCCGTTGATCGCTTCCTTTTTCTGCCCCGTCCAGGAAGTGTAATCACTGTTCCTATAACTTTGAACTTGCTTATTATGCTTCCAACGATGTCTCTGGGAAAATTTAGTGCCTTCGCTATCTTTTTGTATCCTGTTCCTTGTTTGTGAAAGGCGATGATATTTTCTCTCAACTTTTTGGACCATTCTTTTGACTTTGCCATGTTTCTAACATGACACTCAACCCTAGCCAGTTCAGATATTTCATGTGTTCAAGCTCAAGCACACCTGGTGCAACTAATGAAGCCCTTGATTAGTTGCATCAGGTGTGTTGAGGCCCCGTCCACACTACTGCATTTCCGTTAAAAGCGTAGAATTACAATGAATACGATCTCTGTACACACCAGCGTTTTATCTGCGTGTTAGAAATGATCTCCGTCTTCGTTTTTACGGTTTTAGTCCTGAACGGGAGGTGCAGAACGTAGCAAAGGTCTCCGTTTTTAAACAAAAACACAGTAGTATGGACAGGACCTAGAGAACAACATCTGTTTTGCAGATTTGTGCTGTTGTGAGGGATTCTATTCAAGGGGTTGAATTAAAAGCGATATCAATACCCCACATTTTAATAGCGTCTCCCTGATGACCACAAATATTATACAATATAAATACCAAACTATATTTTTTATATTCTTTTTCCTCACATCTCATATTTTTATTCTATCATCATGTCTCTTTAAGAGCTTCATATAATCCATCATTTCCTTTTCCAAACATAACATTTGGCTTCGGGCACATCCAAAGATGAAGTTTTCTAGGTTTGTGGCAGTGAATATTTATGAGATATTCAAAGACTTTTTTAATGATTTTGAAAAAAAATTAAAATGAGTATTTACAGAATCTCTGTAGTATTAAAAAGTATTATAGCATTTGCAAAAATACTTTACAAAGACAAAAAAACTAAAGAAAGACTGAGAAAAGGAGCTTCTGTCTGCATTCTGAGGCTGAGAAAATAAAAGTCCCACTTCCAACATCGGTAATAATGATATTTTGTTGGAACACTATCATCAATTGTGTTTTACTTTTGGAAATTAGGTTTTGTTGATATAATAACTACAGCAAATAATATCCCAAGCCTGTTTTTAAGAGTTTCAAGAGTTCATGATTCAATTGTTAACCAAATGTCAAATGGTTGACACTGAAAGAGTCAAAAGATTGTGTTTTGCACAATTTCCCTCACCTGTACAGCATAGGAAATGGCCAGGCCTGCGTATGCAGGAGGGATCTGGCCGTGCATGAGGACTATCATCAAAGCCGTTATGCTGATGAGAAGCCACGCTGATCACATCCAGACGCACTGCCAGCCAGCGCATGGCACAGCTGAACAGATAAAAAGGAGCCTGGTTCTGATCCAGCAGCTCCTGATACCTGGGATAAAACACACAAAGTCAATTAAGTGAGCTCACTGTAAGTCTTATCATAAACGTCATCGTACAATGCTTACCGTAAAGCACATAAAAGAAACACTATAGAAATGATTTCCCAGCATTCACCTTTGAAGGAATTCGTCCTCTTTTCCATAAGCATGCACGGTGGTCATAGCCCTGAATGCTGGAGGCAACGTGGGACAGGAACGGTGACTGTGTGATGTTGTCTAATCGTTTGAGCTCTCGAAATGAAGACTCGGTGAAACCACGTGCAGCACTGTAAAGAGGATGACCAGCGGCCCTACTGCCACCAGGAACCAAGGGAACACGCTGCCAATCACACCCAGGCAGAAGAGCACCAGAATCACGTTCTGAATGAACATCTCAGCCTGGAACGGCAACGGGTGTCCACTGAGAAGACAGGGAAGCGTTTAGAAATGTCAGACAGGTAAGAGAGCCTGATTATAGGGGTGTGTGATATGTATCGTCTACAATAACATCGTTAATGTTTGTTCTAATGATGTGTCAAACACACACTTGTAAAACACAAACAAAAACCGGCCTGCTTCTATTTGCATGATGTAAAATGCCCCCAAAATTCAATATATGAGGCAAAATCACCCTTTATGCCTTATATTTTTTTAGTGCTGTCAAATCGATGAATAGTGATTAATCTCATCTAACATAAAAGTTTGTGTTTATTTAATATTTAATCACAAATGATATAATTTTAAACCAAATGTCAAATGATTGACAAATGTATGCAGTGTATATATACATCCAAACACACACAGATGCAGACGCACATATGCATATATACATATACATATATATATATATATATATATATATATATATATATATATATATATATATTAGGATGGGACTGTATGAAAATTTCAAATCACGATTATAGTGACCAAAATTATCGTGATTATACAATATTATCAGGGTTTTGTTTAAACGAAAGTGTTCAAAAATAACTTATACACTGAATACATTTTTATAGTTTTATATTTAATAAATCTACAAACAACTAAATCGTCAACGGCAACAACCATGTATCACGCACTCTCATTTCAGTCAAATACAACTTACCGCCTTGACTCTTGCATCTCCGTTTTTTATTGTATTGAAAACCAGAGATGATTTATTGTTTACAGAGTTTAATAATATTATTGTGATCATCTTCTCTGGATGATTGTTATACGCCGTACAAAATGGATTTAACAGGTAAGATTTAAAACATTAATATCAATTCAATATGTCCCGTAATTATGTGGTAAAAAAATGTATATAATAAGTGTACAATAAATATATACATTATTATCTCTTAAATGTCGCTATTAATTAAACGTATTAGTTCGTTTTTGGCTCAAGCTTCTTGCTGAGAACCTTTCTTTGCGGAAGCTTTACGTTTATTTCAAGTAAGTGAGTTTTTGTAAAAACCAAAATATGACACAACTCAGATTTTGACCTCTTAAAAGGCTAAAAAAAAAAAAAAAATCTCCTGAGCACGGTCACTGCCTTCCACAATTCCTTCTAAAAAAAAAAAAATTCAACTTGTGGACATGATTTATATTGAGTTATTAAAATCGCAATAATCAAACACAGTTTTAATGATAATTAAATTTTAAATGATAATACTAACTGTCAATACATTTTATCGTGGTTTATAGTGAAACCGGTAATCGTCCCATCCCTAATATATATATATATATATATATATATATTTATATATAAAAATAATATAAACACAAACTTTTATGTTAGATGCGATTAATCACAATTAATCGATTTGATGGCACTCACTTCTGGATTATACAGTTTAGCACTGCAAATGTGATACTGATTTTATATAACAGTGGGAAACACAGAGTGGTGTTTTGTTCCTGAATGTATCAGTGGATGTGTCCGAAATCGCCCCTACACAACAGGTCAATGTTGTGTAACAATGTTATTTATGGTAAATTTCGCACACCCCATTTGAAGATAAAACATTCTGACCCTCCAACAGTTCTCACCTTCATCCATGTCTTTGGAGAATCTGTTAAGGATGCGAGCCGTGGTGTCGGTGTCAAAAAATTTCATGGGACTACGAAGAATCTTCTGGAAAAGTTCATCATGGAGCTTCGAGGAGGCACGGAGAGTACCCTGAAAAAAGAAGAAGATCCCAATGAAACAAGGACCTCTCTACATCTCTCTACAAACCAACTACATGTAAAAAATGTAAAATCTCACCTTGACAAACACAGTGCCTCTCAGTATTTTGAGAAGGAGCATGATTCCCATAGACATGGTGTAGACACCAGCGTAGTGGTGCATCAGAGGGTTATCTCGCATACTCTCGCTCACTACTGAACTGTTCCCCACCTGCACTGTGGTGTTCTGTTGAGCAAGAAACCATAGGCAATTATAGACACACAAGTGTACACAAAAAATGTTTGCATTATATATAGTAAAACATGTTTAGCCCTCAAACAGTATTCACTTTATAGCCCTTAATCCTGTAATTGTGGTGTAATTGTGCTGATCCTAATTTTTATTTATTATAAATTTTATATCACAGTCTTTAAAAAAGTTTTGTCTATCCATTTATGGTGTTTTTTTATTTTGGGAGTATTTTTGATTTTATTTACTTCAAAAAGTACCATATTTTCTATGCAAATTATTTCTATGTAAATTAATTTACTATGTAGTTTTATTTTTTAATGTTTTTAACTACATTAAAATATCATTCCAATTAGTTCTTAGAGCTAAAACCTAAATATGAAGTGTCTTTGCTGTCACCTGGTGTCTTATTTTGGCTTATTTTAGAATGCTCTAAATTACAGTTTTCCCATTCATTTCTATGGGTGCCCATTTTTGACCCAAATACAAGATTAAGGAGGTTTTTTTCACCCACTTAACATTGTAGAATTGAGTCAAAAAAATAGTGTGTGTTCAGAAGGTAAAATTAGGGAAAGTAGCCAAGTCTTGTACTGCTCAGATGAAGGGAAGTATTTTTTAAAAATAAATCAAAACTATTTTGCCCACATTTGTCCAGAATACGGCTTTAGGGTTAAAGGATGATACTCGGTAATGAAATGTTGTGTCCAGAATCTATTTATATAGTTATTAAATTAATCAGTGGCCTACTTAGGGGTGCATATGGCCAGAGACTCATTAATACAATATTAATGTTAATGTGAATTTGCAGTATGGCATATATTTATTGTCTTAAGCTTTAAAGACGGCTTGAAAACTTGTAATAGCCTTTTCTTCTCTATTCTAATGTAAATCCAAATGACACAGCTTCAAGGACAAAAATAAAAAGTAGGACAGCAATTGGTTTTGCCCATCAGGAATTGACTGGAATCCTTGTTGTTTGCACATTGGTGTAGAGTTAATGTTAAAGATTACTTAGGGGCACATTTATTAAAAAAAATGTGTGCACCACCAATTACTTTACAGTAAACACTGCAATATTCAATGGAAAATACGAATTGTCAATAAATGTTTATTCATTACAGATATACTGTGATGAATATGATGCAAAGGTCAAGCTTATTACACCTAACAAGTAAAAAATATCGAAATTAAAAATTTAAATATCGATATTCAGTGCATGAGTTGTGATCAAAACAAATATAATAAGTCATTTGTGATTGGTCCTTTCCAAAGCTTTGACACAGCTAACAGTAACGGCTCCAGAAAGAACCAGCGGTAAAGGTCACAAGCACATCAAATATTTAAACACTTCTACTCTGTTCTCATGGAAATGAAGCCTTTCTGCAATTCCTCAGTTGAACGTCTCTTACCCCACTGCCCTGTTTGATCCAGTAGCTGAGCCACCAGTTGCTGAAGGCTATGCTGCCCACATTTACGATAAAGAGGGCCAGGATGAAGAGGAAGACGAGCCACCCTCCTAAAGCCTGGATGTACACTTTGTACACTTCACAGGGCACTGAGCCTTTCCCTCTCTCTTTCCACCTGCATCAGCTGACCTGAAAGAAAACCAGCAGGAGTGAGGTATATCATAAGGTAAAAGGGTAAGCATGAGTAAACGTGAGGTCTGCAAGTTACGCAAGGATATGTAGAGCAGTGCTTCTCAGCTGGTGGGTCACAGAACAGTTTTGAGTGTGTGGTTAAAAAAAAAGAACAACAAACGTAATTCTATGTTTTCTGATGCAAGACTTTTATTTTGAAAGAGGTGTGCGAAAGCTGTTGACTCTTCTGTCAGACGCATTTAAAAGAGTTTTTCACTTTAAAAAAACTTTTGCTGATAATTTACTCACCCCCATGTCATCCAAGATCAGTCGAAAGTCGAAAAGAAATTCAGGTTTTTGATGAAAACATTCAAGGATTTTCTCCATATAATGGACTTCATTGGGAACCAAATGGTTCAAGGTCTAGTGCAAACTGTTGAAAGGGCTTTAAACGATTCCAGACGATGAATAAGGGTCTTAGGTGAGCAGTTGAGCTTATAAAACTTAAACTTTGTTTTTTTTTAATGACTGATCATTTCACTTGATAAGACCCTTATTCATCGTCTGAAATCGTTTAAAGCCCTTTCAACATTTACAGTTTGCACTGAAACTATTTTTTGGACCTTGAACCATTTGGTTCCCATTGAAGTCCATTATATGGAGAAAAATCCTGGAATGTTTTCATCAAAAACCTTAATTTCTTTTTCGACTGAAGAAAGAAAGACATGGACATCTTGGATGACATGGGGGTGAGTAAATTATCAGCAAAAGATTTTTTTTAAAGTGAACTACTCCTTTAAGTAAAAGGTCCCGATTCAGTATCTGTGGCTGAGTTGTTGTCAGGCCATATCTCAGTGTAATTATTTAAGTGTTATTTTTGTAACCTGTTACAAAGAAAAAAAGTCTCACCTCAGGGAAAAAAACGTTCGAGGCTCTTTAATTGCACGTGCAAATGTGGCGGCACTCATTGCATATCACTTCATTAAGCGCAAAAGAAATTACAAGCACACAATGGCGTGGCTATGTTGTCAATTTGTAATGAAATTAGCAAAAACTACCAATAAATTAGGTAACTGGTACTTTTGTATTCGCCGGAAGAATTTGCATGCAGGTATGATGTTCAGTGTATTCATCAGGAGCAGTTTCCATTAACTGTGCATGTTAGGATTGTGTATATTACCATGGTAACTGATGTTTCTGTAACCCCAAAATGCCACTATTTTTACTTTTGTGCAATTTTGTATTTTTTTAATGACTTTGGTGGTTCATACCAACTCTTATACTAATTACTTTATTTACAACTAATTAATACAACTAATTATTGTATTAACGAAGTAGTTTGGGACTGCCATTTTATTTTTTAGGAATGAAAAATTGGGTCGCAGCTTAATGACCTTTCTGAAAATGTTGATCCCATGGCCAAACCAGTTGAGAATCACTGATGTAGCGCACAGTATAATGTACGGTTTAACATGCTCATACTTACCATCATCCTGATTGACTGTTTTCTCTTTTTTGACAGATCCTGCTTTTTTGCTCTCTAAGGGTTTCTTCAGGGAACTCCCAGATTTCTTATTCGGAACCTGAGGTGACACAAAATCACAGAATCGAGACACGCAATTAGCAAGAACTGATGGTGCTGTTGAAAAAGAGCTGCATAAACATTTAAAACTTCTCCTTTTCGAGTCACACGGGTTTGGAACGACATGAGGCAAATGAGGGTGATGGTGTTTGGCGAACTGTCTGTGAACTATTTCACCATCTTCCCTATTTCATCTGTTTTACATAAAACATGAACTTTAACCCAAAAATGTTACTTCTGTCAGTATGACTTTCTTTACTTTGTGGATTACAAAATACAGCGATATTTTAATGTTATGTTTTGTCCATTTTATAAAATACTGTAAAAAGGCCTGATATACTTCAAGTGAAATTGAAGAACAAACTGCTATAAAGTAATTTCAAACAAAATCAGGCAAAAAACGAAGTTCATTTGCAGTTTGTTTTGGGAGTTCAAAACAGCTTGAGAAGAACACATATTTACATATTCATCTAACCATCGCTCTCAACAGTGTGGGCAGTTTTCGCTGGTCACGTGTTTCAAACTTCATTTCACCCCTAAGGTCCACCAAAGCGCTTTTTATCCAGCTGAAAACGGTAGACGCTCTGCTGAAGATGCCGAGCTTTGGGCGCTTGAGAGCATTTTGCCAGCGCAGCGTTTTTTTCCATTGAGACGTTTCGTTGCTATGATACAGAATATCTTCAGCACAGTTTACTTGTAACTGATTTCGCAGATAATTTGTTTCACACTAAAAAAATATTTTTCACCCATTTTGTTTGGTTAGCTCTGCTGGTTGATGTCGTTGTACAGAAAGAAAGTTGTGACAGTTGGTTGGTGTGGTATTAGCCCCGCCCCTCCTCCACTGTGATTGGATGGCTGGGTATAAAGTGACAGTGATGAATTGTATCCAAAGTATCCAAACTCTCAGCGACCAGTAAAAACCATCGGCGCTTCAGCGTGAAAAATGCTCAGCGCCTCGAAACGCTAATGGCGTTTAAAAAATGCGGCGCTCCCATTGAAAACAATTGAAAACATGTGCCAGGAGCGTGGAAAACGTTTTGGTGGACACACGGCCTAAGCCAAGAACAAAAAAAAATAACTTTGCTGTGAGTATATTGGGACCTTAAGGGACTCCAAAAATGACAAAGTGTGAAATGAATTAATCCAGAATGATCTGAAACAGCATGATTGTTTTGTATAAGGCTGAAACAATTAGTCGACAATAAAAAAATGTCGACAAATATCTTTGTTGTCCGAGTAGTCGTTTATCTCACTTGACTATAAAGTAAGGGCGTGCAATATCGCGATTTGACTGCTACAGTGCTGTGGTGCTAGAGTGTAATGCAGCCCTTTACAAATGCTATTGCGATAATATCAATAATAATATAATTTCAGTAATGTGATGATTTATTTAGCATTGAATCGAGTGAAGCTTGATTGAGTTTAGGAGTCAGGGCTGTTTTTATTATTGTAACAATATTAGGTATTATAGTCTTATCACTTGCCTGTATTTTGTTCCATAATCGTGAAGACTTAAAAAAGGAGATGTTAGGAATAGGGCTGTCAACTTTAGTCGTTTAGTCGGCTAATCAGTCGATGTCGATCTTGGTCGACTGACATTCTTATTGGTCGAACCAGTCGCATTTTTTATTTTACCAATAGAAATACATTTTCAATGATTTACTCCTTGATATTTATTCCTTTAGAAGCAGTTATTTATTACTGTATTCTAAATATAATTAGCCTACGTTTTATCTCTAACTTTAAATGCTTTCATTTAGGCTATTTTTGTAACTGTGCCACAGTTTAGCGCACACACATAATACACTCAGGAACCTCACCTGTGGCTGGCTGCGCTGCTGCTTTACGCTCAGTTAGGGATATGAGGTAGTTTTGCTGTATTCATTTAGGTAAAACGCTACTTGTTTTGGCTTTAGTCGAAATCTAAATCTTTTGTCTGGCTGCATTTTAAAAATATCAAAGACGACAAGACTGTGGAGGTAGGCGACCGCGAACTGCGTTGCTCCATTATGAGCGCGCACATCACGCGCCTACATTTGAAATCGAACTTGAGCGCGCAAAAGACGTGAGCAGCCCTTTTAACGGCTTTATCATGATTGTGATTTCTTTATATGTTTTCGTTTTTTATTTGTACACTTGACGCATTTGAAAATAGCCTAAATAAAGTAACAAAACGAAAATAAACCTATGGCTTGCAGCCTTCCTACAACACAGCCTATTTCAGATTTTATTTAGCCTTTTTTTTTTTTTTTAAACGCCGAGATCGGCTGGACAAAAGTTAACCCATAGATTTGTAAGTAAAGAAGAATATAGCCTGTATAAACAAGAGCTTTTGTTAAGATTTTGCATTATGTGGCAGATAGCAGTTATATTTTTTGTAGCGTGTGGTGTGATCAGGTGCGCGATTGTGACTGTCACTATAGACCTAGGACAGAGGTCCTCACTTGTGTAAAAAAATCACTTAATTTTCAAAGAATTGTATTATTATTATAGTTTTATTTATTTTTTATGTTTTTTCGTTGTTGTTTTATAAATGCTCTATGACAATTGTTAAAAAAGTTCAATCAAAACATCAGTTTTTTTTTTTTTTTTTTTTTGTCGACTAATCGTTGCGCAGGACAAGACTTTGGTCGACTAAGGATTTCTTTGGTTGACTACAGCCCTAGTTAGGAAGAATATCACGGCAGTTATTTTTTTCTTTTTCATACTGTAAATTAAAAGGTGAATGAGAACATCTCTGTAAGCTCATTTGTAATGTAAAAAAAATTGTAATTTTATTTTTATAATGGTTTGCAGATTAATATTTTCCCATTCTTTGTGTACTGAAGTAAATGTCCCTTTTTCTGTTTCAGTTCTAAGAAAAGCAGTGGTCCTATTAAACAATGCTTAGAGAGCATTTGTGTGTGATTTGAGTTAGACTGAAATCAGAAAAATTAAAGAGAATGACCTGTTTAGTTGGCTCAAGTTCATTAAAACAACTATTTCAAGAAAGCTGAACTGATATTCTATTTTTATATTATAGTAAGAATATGTATAACTTAATGTTTTAACTAATTGAAAAAGCTGAATAATCGTTCCCAACTTACTGATAAGCCGGCAAATAATCGACGATTAGTCGATTAATCGTTCTAATAATCGGTAGATTAATCGATTATCAAAATAATCGTTTGTTGCAGCCCTAGTTTTTTTTTAAATAAACAGACTGACATTTAAGCCTTAATTCCTTGAAACTCAAATCAACTATCATCAAACATTATTGGTTCTTGCACATCATGCAACAAAAGCTTCGTCACAACATGGGGGTGAGTAAATGATGATAAAGTTTGAATTTTTGGCTGAAGAGTCTGACTAAAGAGATGCTGACCTCAATGATGTGTGTTTCTCCCAGTTGAAGGGTGTTAAACATGGCGGCGTAGTCTCCATTCACATTCATCAGGTCCTCATGGCTGCCTTGCTCTGTGATGCTGCCGTCACCGCATGACGATCACGTCATCACAGTCCACCAGATACTGATAACAGAAACGGCCAATAATTCAGTGGCTTTCAAAGATCTCACATGACGGGGAATGACATTGTAATTTACAGTACCTGTAGCTGGTGAGTGACAAAGATGAAACTGTACTCTGCCCCGCAGCTGCTTCTTAATGGCGTTGTTAAAGATGTGATTTCCGACATGAGCATCCAGAGCACTTAAAGGGTCATCAAGAATATAAATGTCCCGGTTGCTGTATAAAGCCCGCGCCAGGCTTACCCGCTGACGCTGACCACCGCTCAGGTTGGCACCACGTTCACCAATCTGACGGAGGGAATCAGAACACGTATAAAACATTGGCCCTGATTATAGGCTCATTTTAAATGAGAATTTAGTGTTTGTATTTAAGAGTATCTCTGCTGATTAGTGATGCACCACTACAACTGAAATTAAAGTTTTTAGTTAGCCGAAAACCAAAAGTAAAGTTTATTTAATAATCAATTTTAATATATAAACATTTAAATTTGCACATAAGGCAGTTTTTATGGACATTTTTTGATTGTATAATAATGTTTCTACTCCTATTCATTGTTGTAAATAATTACAACAGATGTATTTAAACTGATATATTTATTCAAATATGCATTAAATAATAAAGATATATTAAATAGATTAATACAAATATAATGAATATGTGATACAGTGCAAACAATGCTCCTCTAAGAATTTTTTATTTCTAGTCGAGGACATTGATTGGCTTTTCAGAGGTAAATGCAATTTTACATTTTGATGACATCTTTCCACAGTTGTAACATGGATTGAACGATTACATGAGACATTTTAGTAAGTTGTACTCTTTCTTTCAACCTACCTTTTAATGTTCAATCATGTTTTTCAATCACTATAACTAGTGAAAAGGAAGATATAATCAGTTCATATGTTGCTTGAACTGATGTGGCTACAGTGATCTCTCACAGCACATTAAAGAGTAACAAAACTACATTTATTGTTTGAATTTTGTGATATTTAAAAAATTTGAAAGCTGAGACCGTTTCATATCAATAGTAGCAAAGCACGAAAACTTAAAGGAGTAGTTCACTTTAAAAAAACATTTTTTTTGCTGATAATTTACTCACCCCCATGTCATCCAAGATATCCAAGTCTTTCTTTCTTCAGTCAAAAAGATAATATTTTTTTTGATGAAAACATTCCAGGATTTTCTCCATATAATGGACTTTATTGGGAACCAAACGGTTTCAAGGTCTAAAAGACAAGTTTCAGTGCAGCTTCAAAGGGCTTTAAACGACACCAGATGATGAATAAGGGTCTTATGTAGTGAAACGATCGCTCATTTAATAAATAAATAAATAACAAAATTTAAGTTTTATAAGCTCAAATGCTCGTCTTGCTCTGCTTCTGGAACTCGTTCATTAAAATCTTTTTTCAAGTCATTTCGTCATTTCGATGAACGCGCATCACAGAACAGAGCAAGGTGAGCATTTGTGCTTATAAAACAAACTTTTTTATTTATTTTTTAAATGACCAATCGTTTCGCTAGATAAGACCCTTATTCATCATCTGGTGTCGTTTAAAGCCCTTTAAAGCTGCACTGAAACCTTTCATTTGGACCTTGAACCGTTTGGTTCCCATTGAAGTCCATTATATGGAGAAATTTCTTTTCGACTGAAAAAGAAGACATGGACATCTTGGATGCCATGGGGTGAGTAAACTATCAGCAAATGTTTTTAAAAGTGAACTACTCCTTTAATGCAATTATTAAATGGGAGTTTTTGAGTCTTCTAACTCAAATTTGGGTGCATCACTACTGTTGGTTATTCTGTAGGAATTGTGTTACCTCAGTCAGGTCAGAAAGAGGTAGGATGGCCAAGTCTGGTCTCAAGCAGCAAGCACTCAGAACAGCCTGATACCTGCAGGAGACACGTCAGAGATACAGGACGATCAAATATGATCACGCTTTCAGGTAAAATATCAAGCTATGTAATACATAGACTATATTTCATCAGGAGGCGTGTGGAGTCTATTCAATGACAAAGAACAAGTATTCAAGGTTGTCTGCTCATTTTAACTCTGTGCTGAGTCACGCACCGCCTGCAGAGCCTTTTACTGGCTCAGCCCTCTGAGTGTACTTCCTGCTGACTCAAACTCATAATTCATTGCATTGCTGTAGTGCAGGCATCTGGCAAACCAAAAAGTACTGACGCGTTTTGTTAAAAAAGGGCACAATATACTTGCACGAAATTGAAGAACAAACAGGTGTGGCATCGTTTCAAACCAAATCAGGCTCAAACGAAGTTTGTTTGTTTCAAAACAGCTTAACAAAGCAGACTTTCCAGAAAAGTTTGCTCTGGGGGTAAACGCCTTGAAAATACCATAGGTCTGTGGTGATTATATAAAACTTCTTTGACATGAAAATCTACTCCGGTTCATTCCTTCTGCGTTATGGTTTTCTTAACTGCAGTTTTCTCACAGCTGTCATTTTTGTTGTGTTCATTTTGTTCTGAGGAGGAAAGCGCACGGCACATATTTACATATTCAACCAAACGGCGCTCTCAGCAGTGTGGGCGGTGTCGGGATGTTCGTGAACGCCAGTTTCACACATTCTCCGTTTGCAGAGCGTATTTTTTTCCCATGCTCATGTTAACGGGTTAGAGCTTTCACACTGCACGCTGATGCAGTCCGTCCATCCGTTCCAGTTGCGGTGCGCATACAGCAGTGCAGAGATCGTTTCCACACCGAGTCTATTTCTGCTGTGCTGAATTAAAGTGACAGCGCACTGTTTGAGGTCAAAATGAACACAGATTGACCTGGAAATGTAGTTGTTTCACCATAAATACATTTAATTCAATAAAATGTAGTAATCTCACCATAAATCTTTTTACTTTAAGACCGGGGAAAACTATAATTTACCTTCACAGGACATAATGAACGACACTTGTCTCATTTGTGGAGGTAGAAAAACAAGTTCTTTGTGACATGCAAGATTTATTGTATTAAAATTTAAATGCAAAAGAAAAGGCACGAGAGTCTTTTTTTGGTCAATTTAAAAGGCACCCTATTATGCCACTTTTTACAAGATGTAATATTGGTCTCAGGTGTCCCCAGAATGCATTTGTGAAATTTCAGCTCAAAATACCCCACAGTTAATTTATTATAACCATTTGAAAATGTCATTTTTGGGGCCTGTTTAAAAATGAGCTGTTTTGGTCTATACGACCTTAAATGCAAATGAGCTGCATATCCCCGCCCTGCCTTTGGATGAGGGCGTAACTTGATATCTTTGGCAGTCGGTAAGCAGAAGGGCTGAGAGAGTGAGAGACCGCGCTGTTTTGAATGTCATTCAGCCGTACATGTTTGAGTCGGAATATATAAATAGTCTCTGATCAGACCCAGATGACGAAGAGACGGAGAATAAACACAAATGAGAATGGACCAGGACGTCTCAGTATGGTTATTTGATACATTTATGTACTCCTAGAGTTGCTAATTATGGATGTGCAAACACACACACAAACACTAACGTTGGCGCAATTTTTTGAAACTACAAACACATACTGTGATAAAGTTTGCTACGTACAAGCGAAATTACATTTATGCAAGGGACCTGTTGCGTCTTGTTTACTTGTCATACAGGTGCTTCTGTGGCAAATATGAGAAGATGTCTAACTTACAGAACAAGAACATATTTGCAGTTTTTAATACAATATCTTTAAAAAATATATATTTATAAACGTGTGCTTACACACTATACAAACTAGGTTTAAATTATATACACAGACATCCTACGACGACAACAACTTTAGACGCATTTGTTGTTGAATTGGCTGACATCGACTGAAATTACTATTTGCTCAAAAATCATAAAATACACTTACTGTTACTGGAGGTGGATGCAAACAGTAGACGATTCACACTTGAGGATTAACTTTGAAGCAAGACCTGCTTTGAATTGTCCCTCGTTCACGAAACAGTCAGTCAGAAAATGATTCGCTCAATGATTTGTAGAGATTGTAAAAAAACACTGAGTGGATTTTTATCATTCTAGGGTGGTTTTGGTCACACACTGCCAACACACGTTTATGTTCAAACACCATGTAAAAGTGAATTTTCCATTATAGGTGCCCTTTAAGTTTTAATTTAAAATGTTTGCGATTTTATTATAAATACATGGTTAAATATTTGACATCTTGCTTGAGCAGCTTAATATATATAGAAGTAATGCATGGAATTATATGCCTGTGTTGCTTAAATTGTGTTTAAATAAATAAATTAAATGTGCATACGTCTATTCAAGTTTGTAAACGTTTACAAAGAGAATTGCAATGCTGACAACTTTTATTTTAAATAAACGTTGCTGCATAACTTCTGAATTTGAAATAAAAATAGTCAGTATGTGTTTGTGGTACAGCCGCGGATCAGTTTGGCACTGCAAACGCAGCATATGTGAACGCACTTTAGCGCACGAACCGTATACGCACCGCACCACTGCAGACGGAGCATGTGTGAAACGGGCGTAACAGTAGAGCGCTGCAAAGATTTTTTGACTTATTTTTACCCAAAGTGAAAAACGAAAACGAAAAATAACTCACCTCTCTTCCTCCATTTCCTTGCCAAACAGGATATTGTCACGGAAGGATGCATTGAGAATCCAGGCCTGTTGTGCCACATACGCGAAATCTCCATCAACAGCAACAGTCCCCTCTAAAAGAGTCATCTGGGATACACACACAACAGTGGATCTGAGGATTTCTAAACACATCTAACGGATCAATGAACGACAGCTGCCCTTTAAATCAGACCATAAACGCTCACCTGGCCAAGAATGGCAGAGATGAGAGATGTTTTGCCACTTCCCACACTGCCACACACACCGACCAGCTTCCCCTAAAGATTCAAACACATGAATGATTATTCCTTCTCATCTCGACCATTATAAATCGACCGACTTTTAGAAAGGCAAAGACCTTTTGTATAGTGAGATCGATGCAGTGAAGAGTTCTCTGCAGCCGTTGGCTGATGGTCGGCACTTGAAGGGTGTGATCTTCAGGACTGGACGCCATGTCTCCAGACACATCATGCAACAGCTGGCCATGGGTTTCCTCTTCCAAAATCACGTGATGTTTCGGGTTCGTCCCCGCTGCCGACGCCTCTTGCGACACCCTCTCATTCCGAGGCCTATATAGGGTGTACCACGGGGCGAAGGCTGGGCGCTGTGACCCCCCGTTTCCCAAGCCAAACTGGCACCAGTCATCTCTACTGCAACGGAGGGATTGCTTGGCTGCTCACGGATCATCTTGACCTCGGCCATCAGGAGCAAACTCTGGAGGAAAATGAAGAAACGGAGAGGAAACAGACTCAATTTATAACATTTACAGGTGCAAAATATTAGCCTGGGAAAACCCAGACAAGTTCCGGCAAATTTAGATTTGCTCTGAAAGTTGGTCAAAGAGCTCATTCAAGCCAATTTTCAATCTGTCGAAGCCGGGCGGGCTTTACACGATGACGACAGCCAATGGTGGCGTTTCACAAAAACCTAGATTATGGCATCTGGCATAACGTTACATGGAACAACGACATTACCAAACGATATACCTCACATTAACAAAATGCACAATGCACTGTTAACTTGTAACGCATTGTGTCAGGAGGGAAAGAAATAGGGTTGGGTATCGAGAATCGAGTATCCATTGGAACCGGGACTGAACTTTCGCTTTTCCTGGAATCGTTCAAAAGTAAAAATTTCGATTCCTAGTTTCGATATTCACAGTCGCATCTCGATTCGGAAGAAGAAACCGCTGAACAACACCAACGAAGAAGCGTCTACCGAAAGTGTTGGCATAACTGCGCGAGTTGAACATGAGTAGCTTACATCGGCGGTCCAAAGTGTGGCTTTACTTTTCTAAAAATAATGAAATCTCTGCAAAATGCAACATTTGTGACAAATGGAGTATTTGTGACAGAAGGAGTATTTCCTTCAAAAAGACCGTTGGTTAGCAAGGTTAGCTAAACTTTTTTGACCCTGCCTCTTAAAAGAATCAGAATCGAGAATCGTTAGGTACCAAAATCGAAACAAGGAATCGGAATCAGAATCTTTCAAATTCAAACGATACCCAACCCTATAAAATAGGGATAGCTCACAGCTTATTAGGCCAGACAGAAACAGCATTCTCTAAAATGGAATATTCAATCCATTCATGAATTTTGTAAAGCTGTGCACACCCACAAAAAAACAAAAAAAAAAGTTGAAATAATAATGAAAATACGTTGTTTTTTTTCCATCATCCAATCAGAGAAGTCAATGTTTAGACCAGTGGCGCTCATTGTTATTAATCACTTCATTATCACGTGTTTTGCCTTACAGATTTATTATCAACTTAATATTATAGCAATTTTTTAGCAACTTTATTGCACTGAAGTACAGCAAGAGTATGAAAAGTCACAAAAGTCTCATGTCGAGACTCGTTTATATGAAAGGAATTTCATAATTAAATAAATAAGCCCAGATTTCACAGTGGGAAACCGTGTTTAATTACTCCAGCATCATTTAATGTAAACTGCATTTATGACAAACAAAGAACTAAACAGATGTATATACTATAGGCCTACACAGTCTATCAATAAATGCATGCACGTTTTCATCATAGACAGTTTAAGGTTTTCATCTGCTTTTGTTCTGACGTACGCTGCGGAGAAGCCGGTTGGGAGGAGCCGGTTTCATATGACTTTTAAAGGTGACGACTTGACTTTTTTGGGGGGCTGGGGTGGAAATTTAGGGTTTTTTTAAAAAAAGCCCTCCTAAAATCTTTAACGAGCATCATCATCAGCTGATGTTTTAACTCTGACTGCTAGGGTATGGCAATGGCCATACTCTGCCATACGCAACGCCACCCCTGACGACAGCGCTGGGATTTTGAAGCATATTTTGTAGCCTACATTACAAAGATGGATGGCGCCGTCAAACATCACTCGCTTCGAATCAGCTATCGCCTCTGTTTTAAGCGATTTGAAAGTTTCCTTTTTGTTAAAAACCAAGCAAAGTACAATAATCCAAAAGCCAATGGGAAAAATCCAGTGTGATGCTTTCCAGGTTGGCCTAAAAATACATAATCACTGCAGTGCTCTATTGTTACGTGTTATCATGACTGTATGTGATTTTTATATTTATAAAGAGACAACAAATATATAATCTGTGTGATGAGGGTGAGCTGGGTGGCAACTGGAGCTTTTCAACGTGCCATTATTCTGAGAGAGAACAGCCCCATTCCCATCTTATTCAGCCAAATCCCCAAGATCCATCTATTTGGACCAAATCAAACACACCTGAATCATACCACCTGCTCCAACACCTGGATTTACAGTGTGTGCCTTGATAACAATAGGCAAAACACACACTAAAACCACAGAGAAAATAGTTATTTGTAGAAAGAGGCACAGAAAGCTCACCTTGAACCTATCAATGGCGACAGATGCCTCTGAGAGCATTTGACCGAAAATGGGTGACCTTCAGTGCAAAGGTCATGGAATTGAAAACAGTGACGACAGTAAATGCCTAGACAAAAAAGAAGAAGTAAAGAGTCAATGCATGAGTTCATTAATACTCTGGTAATGATTAAACTTCAAAACAGGGAATGTAACCCCACCTGTGCAGCAGTGAGGTCATAGCCTAGCAACATGTGGGTGGAGAACGTCGCCACACTGGCAATCACAACGACGATAGGTGCCACGCCAACTGTGATGCTCTGAAAATATCCTGTTTTTTCCAAGATCTGACGCTCCTCCTCTCTCTAATTCCTGCTAATGATGTAACGAAAATGTATGCATAGAAATGAGTCAAATCAGGGTTATTATCATTAACTAAAACAAAAAAATCATTATATGAAATAAAATAAACATTAACTGAAATAAAATATACCAAAAACTAGTGTACATTTCTCATTTTTGTAGTACTAAAATAACTAAAACTACAATTTTATAAAAACTGCATAGACAAAACTAATAAAAAATTCTAAAACTTAACAAATTAAAATGTAAAAAAAATGAATAAAAAATACTAACACTATAATAGTATATCAATGATATAAAAAATAACACTAAGCAAAACGCAAGTAAAAAAAAATTATAATAATAAAAAAAAATCAATGATACTAAAATATATAGACATTTTAAATAGAGCTGTCAAAAGATTAAAATCGCGATTAATCGCATCCAAAATTAAAGTTTGTGTTTACATAATATATGTGGGTGCACTGTGTATAATTATTTTATATATAAAACACATGCATGTATAGTAATATTTTCATGTATATACTGTATATAGATTTATATATAATTTATATTATATATATATATATATATATAAATAATATTTTTTTCTTAAATATACATGCATGTGTGTTTATATATATATATACAAAAATAATTATACACAGTGCACCCTACGTATATTATGTAAACACAAATTTTATTTTGGATGTCGATTAATTGTTTTGACAGCCTTTATTTATAAATATTTAAAACACAAATAAAAATGACAAAAACACAAGATAATTACTAAGAATTAAAACAGACAATAAAAGAAATATATTTCAAAATATACAAAAAACTACAATGGTCTATCAATGATATTAAATGTCACACTAAGCCAAAAAACAACAACTTACTTCGTACAGCTTGTGAGAACGCCTTAACCCAGGCATACATCTTAATGAACTTGATGTAGTTCAGGATCTCATTCATCTTTTGAACACGCTGGTCAGTCACGGCGACTCCCTTCCTCCTGAAGTATGCCGTCAGCCTGGAGCTGAACATCTGCCGGCACAGGACAAACAGTGGCGTTACGACGCAAACTCCCAGTGGTAGAAACAAGACAAATAAAAGCAGGAACGGAAAACCTCACCATGGTCGGGTAGAAGAGGATGAAAACGGCAGACCCCAGCAGAGACGTCGGCCCCAGCACGGATAAGTTGTATCCCATCCCCAGCACGGCCACCAGGGGGCCTCCAGCCAACAGGCTGCCCACCACAGCGGCCTCAAACATGCGCTGCCCGTCACTCGAGCACATATTGATCAACTGAAGAGAAAAGCGACACATGCATTGGCAAGATGTGCAACGCATACCGCCGTGAAATATATTTGCGGCCATCACCTTCTTTTTCTTTCACTCTTCATCTCTTCACCATTCAACACCCTAGGATATCTGCTCCTGAACCTTCCTTAATGTCCAATTCATTAATGCGCAAAGTCCTCGTCTGTCCCTCAACACTGTACCTGTCCCATGCTCTTCTCCCGGAGGCTGCGCAGGCGCAGTATCTTGTGGAAGGCCATGGTCAGGACGGCTCCGCGCAGACGGGTGCCGGTGCGGTAGTTCAGCCCCCAGGTGAGGGCGAGGGACCAGGAGCGAATCAGCTCGGTGGCCAAGAGGCCCAGCACCAACAGCAGGCCGTAGGGCAGGTCGGGTTCGCTCTTCTGCGTGTACTCCAGTAACCGCCTCACCACAAACGCCTGGGGAGAGGGAGGACGAGCAAGGGGCGACAGGACACAGCAGGCGTGACTGAGGATACGAACATACGATTGCACCACACCAATGCGAATGATTACAGTTCAACAACATTTTATGACCTTCCTCATCACAAAACATCTGGCAGAAAAGGCTGATCATTGTATGCTACGTGTGGGACGTCAACTTGTACTGAGAGACAATGTCAAGCCTGTGTTCTAACAGTTTACCTTATTTGGCCCTTTTCTCTAGCCTTTGGAAAAGAACAAGAGAGACAATGACAGTACCGTTTGTGTGATACCTTAGCAAAGTGAATCATGGACATAATGCCCCTTGTTTGTGGATTCAAAGACTTTTTACCTACAGTCACATCAGGTTGGGGGTACAGGATGGAGACGTACTTTTGTTTTAACACCTGAAAATTAATATCAATTATATCAATCATTAGTGGCAGAGTGTGCGGAAGCACAAAACACTGAAAAATTGTACAAGCACACACACAGTCGCACACACACTGTTCTCAAATGTCATGCACATACGCAGTCAAGGATATGCACACATAAACTGGGAATACGGGCAAACCCATGTGGTCGCTTTTATTCATGAAACCTTGAATATTTAACCTTGAAAGTTGAAACATTCAGCAGTTAAAGATTTACAAAGATCAAAAAACAAACAAAAAAACATGGATCAGGCAAATCAATACTTGTGAGAGGAAAAAACAAAAGACATCGTTTCATAAAAGCATGATTTCAGACGTAACGTCAAAAGAAAAATCACACATCTAGTTCTTCGAGAGTCCATTTGCGAGTCCCATTTACTCTTAATCAAGGTTAGCGGGGCCGCGATCCCTCCCTGAATGACGTACGTCTTACGAGACCCATATACACCACATAGTTGCCCAAAAAGGTGTCCGTGAAATTGGTCAAAAATCCAGCAACATATTGAGGACAAAAGGTGTGGGTCTGAAAACTGCCTGTATGGATCTCTCAAACTTGAGAGCGTTTCAGTCCAAAACAAGAAACCCCGGCAATATACAAAAAGAAAAACCCACAAGTCCGTTTTCCATTGAGCATAAGAGCTGGCGTATGGGACAGATATCTGGAGAAGTCTGAATCAATTGTCCATTGGCACAAAATCTCGCCCACATTCGTCATCGGACATACATTGCACAGTTTGACAACCAGTTACCCAACCTTAACACATTTAGTTTGCTGAATCATTTCAAAACACGACATGAGATGTGAATAATTACAGAGATCAAATGAGAGAGGGGAAACGGAAAGAAAGAGAGAGAAGGGCAGCAAACAGCATTAACTCTTGATCCAGCCCTGCGTAAGAAACATGCCCTTACCTCCCAGGAATCCTCACCGGCTCGGCCTGCCGTATGCTCTCCCCGCAGGTTAAATGGACACCCTGTGGAGTCTAAAGAATAGCCTCTGTCACATGTCACACGCATGGGGACCCAGCGACCTCTGACCCCTAACTCTAATCTGAACCCCCACCCACTCCCACAGACACCCACCTTCCTTTACAAACCACCCCTGACCTCAGTCATCAGAGCAAGGACAGGTATCTCTTCAAGGAGATGTTCTAGAGGCAGTTGCTAAATATAGACAACAGGGAGAAAAAGTCAGTGGATGATTAAACAGATTGAAATCCAAGCATTTTGATAAACCCGATTTTCTCCGAAAGATTGAAGGAGACAGAGCCTTGCTGTGTCGCCCTTGGTGGGACAGTGACAGAAGCTCTCCTTGAAGAATATGTTAGCCTATCCTCCTGTCCTAAGGAGATTCCTCTCTACGCTAGAGCTACATGCAATGCCCCTAAACTTAAAGTTACACCCCAAATCTATCATTTCCTCAGCGGGCCATAAGAACGGATACTTTCCTTATTCTCTACCCGATGTAACACCACATATATAAAACACCTGGTACCTGGAAGGCAACAGACAAACAGAAACTTTCACAGGCATAGAGCAGCAGTTTTTTTAACAGGTGTAATCCAAATTGTTGTTGTTTTTGGAACTGAAAAGATTTGAGCCATTTATCTTTCACTTTCTTAAAGGAGAAGTTCACTTTAAAAAAAAAAAACTGCTGATAATTTACTCACCCCGTGTCATCCAAGATATCTTTATGTAATTAAGGTTTTTGATGAAAACATTCCAAGATTTTTCTCCATATAATGGACTTCATTGGAAACCAAACGGTTCAAGGTCCGAATGAAAGTTTCAGTGCAGCTTCAAAGGGCTTTAAACGACACCAGACTGATGAATAAGGGTCTTATCTAGCGTAACGATTCGCTCATTTAAAAAATAAATAAAAAAACTTAATAAGTTAGTTTTATTAGTTTTATAAGCACAAATGCTCGCCTTGCTCTGTTCTGCGCGTCGTGACTCTCCTGTTCGAACTCGTTCATCAAAATGAATGAATCTTTTTTCGAGTCATTTCGTTCGTTAAATGAACCAAATGACTTGAAAAAAGATTTGTTCATTTTTAAGAAGAGTTTGAGTCGAGCAAGGTGAGTATTTGTTCTTATAAAACTTAAACTTTATTTATTTTTGAAATTACCAATCATTTCGCTAGATAAGACCCTTATTCATCGTCTGGTGTCGTTTAAAGCCTTTCAAAGCTGCACTGAAACAATCTTTTGGACCTTGAACCGTTTGGTGCCCAATGAAGTCCATTATATGGAGAAAAATCCTGGAATGTTTTCATTTGAAAACCTTAATTTCTTTTCGACTGAAGAAAAAAAGACATGGATATCTTGGATGACATGGGGTGAGTAAATTATCAGCAAACGTTTTTTTTTTTTGAAGTGAACTACTCCTTTAAAATTACAGGAAGGTTCAAATTGATATAGCTATTAGACTTTAGCTATTAGACTTAAAGGTGAAGTTTGTCACTTCTACACAACTGGCAGCACCAAGCAGAACTGAAAAATACTTTAGTCCCGCCTTTAACCCAAACCAAAAAGTGCATTAATGCCCAACCACTTTTTCAGCAGTGTTTGTTTCAGATGTATTTTTCCATTCATTTTTCCCATAAAGATTTTGAAAAACATATTTGTTAAAGGGTAATACGCCATGACCCGAAATAACCAGCTATGAGATGCTACACAACAATAAAGTACAACACTGTAAACTTTAAAGCTTTAGTAAGGGAATGAGCTACAATCACACGAAGCACTGCGAATGACAATCACATTTTAAATTAATCATTTAAAGTTATTGATTATCTAGAGAAACTCTATTGAGAATGAGGAGTCACGTGCCGATTTGGGCGGGGTCGGCCATGATGGTTGGATACGCTATCGGTTACCAGCGGCAACGCCTTTAGAACCCTTAGACGCGACTAAACATTCTAGATTTCTTAAATTTTCGTGCATTTATTATTTTGGCAGGACAGAGACGGATCTAAGAACACGAGAAAAAAAGGAAGAACGTAAAGCAATGCAAAAAGATAAGGCGAAAGAAAAGGGACCTTACAGGAACAAACTCACACAAAGTGCAAAACAGCTGTATTTGGAGAAGCAGCATCAATATATTTGTTCTTTTGCACTAATAATAGTATTATTATTACTTATGTTGTCCATGAAATTTATGTTGTCCAAATATAGCCTATATATTTCAGTTCTTAATGAATATTGTTAAGCCATATCAAGTTGTTTCAAAGTAATGAACAAGGCCCTCAAACAACACTTTTGCATATGTTCGTTAAGGCACAGCAAACAGTGAAAATCATATACTAAAGGCTAAAGCAATCCAAGCAAAAAAAGATAAGCAAACCAAGCAAAGCAAATTTAAGATGTTAAACAATTATTATTCAAAAATTAGTTGAAATAATGCGAACGGATGGCTAAAAAGCATATACAATCAGAGCTCACAGTAGGTCTGTCTTTAAAGGTTTAGAAGATATTGTTTCTACCGACTGTTGAACTCTATTGGATGCTGTCATTACATCCGGCTGGGCTCAAAAAGATTTGCGGGTCCATTTGGTGCCGTTAAGTGCGTGAGAAATGACATACTTGAATAATATTACATAGTAACATCTCAATTATTAAAGTTTTAATGACGAGAAAGCTCTAACTATATGGCAAAAAGGAGAGGAAAAGTTGTAATACTCTTTTGGTGTTGGCACAAGTCATCATTAAGGCACTTTATAAATAGCACTAATTGTCAAATGAACTGATAAAATGGTTTTAGGAGCCACACTGGAAACATCACTGATGTCAAGCAGATCAGTTCTGATGCCCAGTGACAATGTAACACAGTAACACCTTCAATTCCCCATCTGAACACTCACCTGAGCATTTGAGGGGGGCAGGTATCTGATAGGTGGATCTACAAAGCTAATAATACACAGATAGACAGATGGAGAAAGATAGAGCAAGAGTGGGAGAGATAGACAGAGGGAGAAGAAAAGACACCAGAAAGACACAACAGAGCTTAGATGGTGTTACTTACTGGGCCACTGAAGCCTGCGAGTTGAGTAACCATAAGGCAGAGGATGGACAGCAGCAGACGCGTGCGGCAAAAATGCCAGACCACACGACGAAGAGACGCCCCCTCCCCTCGTGTCCTGATTTCTTCATCCCACAACCCGGCCAGCCTGTGGAAATGAAGGGGTTCATATGTAATGCATCTACCAATGACATCAGGCCTGGCTCCAGGGCCATTTAGCACTAACAAATGTGTTAAGAAGTACCACTGCAAAACCATTTGATTTGAGAGTTTCAAGTTGAAGACATCAATAAAAAAAAGTTAATATTTACCTCAGGAAAAGCTCATTAGTCAATCAAAAAAAAAATAACTTTAGAGAGGAGCATTTTGCTAAATAAATGCATGTTACATTTTCTATTTTACTAGGGTTGTCAGTTTAACGCGTTATTGCAAAACCCATTTTAACGGCGTTCATTTTTTTTAATCGCACGATTAACGATCTTTTTATCCTAGCAAACTTTGCAGTTTTATTCACATGCTTTTGCAACAGGACGCGTCCAACTGAACCATGTCCAACATTGCGCCGGAAGTGATCGATTGTGCGTCTACGTCACTCATTGTTTACATTACAAATATGTTTAGATCTTCACAGTGAAAAGTAAAACTTACGAGATATCACTTCCGGCGGAACGTTGGACATTGGACAACTGATTCAGATAAGTTGGACATGGCTGTGGTTACAAGAGGTAAAAACGATATAAATACTGTTCGTTTTCTCACACAAACCGCTCGTTTTGTGTCTTAGGCCATCAATGTGTACTTACATTTACAAGTCATTAAATCATGTTTAATTTGATGTTTTATGACTTCTCTGTGCATGTTCTTTGACATGAACCCTCTAAACCTGCATTATATGACTGACAGACAAGAACGGTTTGACCTAAAAATGGCAAAATTGAAAATACTGTGTAAACAAAGACAACTACATCTTGGATGCCTTGAGGTAAGCCAAAACATATCAAAAATTAATTTTAAAGTGAACTATCTCTGTAAATGTTTGTTTACAGCTCACAATTGAATACATAGCAGCTCAACTTAAAGAGGTGATAAACTGAGAAATCAAATTTTACTTGAGCTTTTGACATCTAAGAGGTCATCATATTATAAGAATATCCTGTAAGAAAACATCCTTGTTAGTCCAATAAAAGCTTTTATTGACACCAGCCTCAGCAAATATCTCGTTTTTCAAAGTGGAAAGGAACTATGATGTCAAAGAGGATAAAACACCACCCCGCAGAAGAAGATCGACGCCTACTTCAGCGCGGCCGGTTTACCCCACCCACCGAACTCGCGCATTACACGCATAGCTAAATAACATAGGGCTACCTCGTGATGACAAACCGGATAAAGAGTGATAATATGCAAAACTGTTATCCACTCACAACAGTGGATGTTTACTTCCAAGTCTTCAATGCGAGATGCCCATAAAAAGCGTTTTTGAGCTAGGCTCAAATCCAAGGTAGAAAATAGCCTATTAATTATTAATTTTGATGTTTTTTTGAATGTAAAAACCAAGCGAACGTCATAAGTTGACCTCAGAAAACAATATAATTTTAAACAAAGCCAGTTCATGACCCCTTTAATAATTAGGACTCTGTTGTTCATTTTAATCTTAGATATGCATCAACTGACAGGGTCCCCTGTATAGTTTACAGCTTTAGCTGTGAGAGATTTTTTTTCTGAATATATATATATTTGTATGGATATACATATATTTTAGTTGGATGAGTGCTTGACATATCAGTACTCACCTGCGACGATTGGTCTCACAACTCTCGAACTGTGACACAGCCCATATATCCTCCAGAAACAGCTGACCCTTCTTATGGGCTAGCATGGCCAATGAGGTCAACCAATTAAATGTCATAAAAGAGAAGAGGCCGGCGTTGTCCACTGGATGTTGATACCTGTAATGACAATGAGAAACAGACAAGAGACATGGATTAGTCCCTAATCTGCACTTCTTTTTATTACCAATTGTATTAGGGCCACCCAGTGTGAGTCCTACGTGCCTTTCTCAGGGACACAGTGTATATACAGTATACACAATCTATTCTTGTGAAACTGTATTTGAACTTAATCACAGCACCGTGACATTTTAATACAGTTTTTTACCCAAATGATCTCCTGTGTTGTCTTATTGTGGAGAGTCAGACAATTCAACAATAAATGCGTCTAAAGTTGTTGTCATCGTAGGATGTCTGTGTATATAATTTAAACCTTGTTTGTATAGTGAGTAACCACACGTTTAAAAAATATATACATTTTTAAAGATATTGTATTAAAAACTGCATATATTTTCTTGTTCTGTAAGTTAGACATCTTCTCATATTTGCCACAGAAGCATCTGTATGACAAGTAAACAAGACGCAACAGGTCCCTCACATAAATGTAATTTCGCTTGTACGTAGCAAACTTTATCACAGTATGTGTTTGTTGTTTTAAAAATTGCGCCAACGTTAGTGTTTCTGTGTGTGTCTGTGTGTGTTGCATATCCATAATTTCAAAGGGGACAAGATTACAACTCTATAAGTACATAAATGTATCAAATAACCATACCGAGATGCCCTGGTCCATTCTCATTTGTGTTTATTCTGCCGGAGTCTCTCGTCATCTGGGTCTGATCAGAGACTATTTATATATTTCGATTCAATCATGTACGGCTGAATCGGGCTGAATGACATAAAAATCACTGTCTCTCACTCTCTCAGCCCTTCCTGCTTAGACCGACTGCCATAGGTATGCAAGTTACGCCCTCATCCAAAGGCAGGGCGGGGATATGCAGCTCATTTGCATTTAAGGTGGTATAGCCTCAAAACAGCTCATTTTAAAACAGGCCCCAAAAATGACATTTTCAAATGGTTATAATAATTAACTGTGGGGTATTTTGAGCTGAAACTTCAGAAATAGATTCTGGGGACACCCGAGACCAATATTACATGTTGTAAAAAGGGGCATAATAGGTGCCCTTTAACAATTAGTTTTCTTGGCACATCAACATTTTTTGACAGTGATTATTAAGTTGTGGTGCAAGGATAACATGTGTTTACATTTGTATTACATTTTTTAAAAACTATGATTTATGTGGTGTCTATGTAACTATAAGTTAAATTGGCATCCCATTATCAGGTTTACTGAGCTTTTAACATTTGAAAGACTGACCTTCAAAAGCATTTAGAAACGGACAGTGTTGCCTTTCATGGTTTGCTTATTGAAATAAAAGGCACAATGATCAGTAACTTTAGTACGTACTTGCTGGTGGAGCGGATGGGCTTGAGCACACCGACACTGTGGTGGTATTTGCTTCTCCCGACGTCGTCCTCCAACTCTTTTGCGTCAGCTGCATTGCCACCATCCAATGAGAGGCCACCCTCAGCTCTCGCTGCCGTTTCAAAAGCATCCTGGGAGAAACATCAGCAGATCAGGTGTTTAACTTCCAGTTTGTTTGGTTTTTAAAAAATGCATTCGTTGCATTTCAGCACTTTTTCATGGAAAAATGTGACTATGCAAAACAATTATAGCAGGATGTGAAAGAAGACATGTTTGTCAGCATGTAATGGGCAAGATCAAATATCATCAGCGGAAAAAAAATAAAAAACAGAGGAAGGAAACCAGTCAGACTCCTGAAAGCATGCAACACACAATGTCCAATCATTCCAAGGGTAAAAAAAACTCAGTCTCGTGCTGCACGCGGCGTTAAACACAGACAGCTGATGAAGACCAGAATTGCTTACAGACGTTTAAAAGTCATGTGTTTTTGATTAACAAATTACTGCCAAAATAGTTTACAAGACTGTTTAAGGCATGACACAATAGGGGACTGAGAGACCCCAGCTCATTAATCATTACATTTACAACTGTTTGTTTGTGTATGTTCAAAGTCATTAAAAACGTAAGTTGTGATAAGTTTTGTATATCCAAAATTGTGGGGCAGGACTTGATTTTGTCTATGGGGAATTGATTGGATGTCATGTGAGTGACAGGGTGTCCCTCACAGCAATAAAGACATCATCAGAGAAGAGAACACGAGTCACGGCAAGAGGAAGTGAAGTTATTTTGATAACTTATTCTATAAAAAATATTCCATAAACAAGAATTGTCTATTTTGATTTCATGGTGTCTTTAAATGTGAAAATGAGGCATTATCGAATTAGATCTGCATTAATTAGATATGCATAAGATATGTTTAATTTTGATTACATAATCTTTAGGAGTTCATATTTTATTTAATCATATTTAATATAAACATAATCAGGCGAATGAAAAAAAATGCAAACTGAAATCTACAGACGCAAATAGATAAAGTGTAATACTATAAAAATGTAACCCTCTATACGACCCTTTTCGACTTTTACTTTAAAAAAACACAGCATTAATGAATAGATGAGAAGTAAACAAAAAAAAAAGATATATTACTTGTATAATTAAAAATGTATATTTTTTGTACAATTACTCAATCAATTGTTGGGGTCGTATAGACCGCGACGCCCAGAAGTGTAAACAGGAAACGAAGACCAGGTTAAATGTGTATTTTCAATGTTTTCTTTTCACTAGTCTGAAATAAGACATGTTATGGAAGCAAAATAGCCCAAAAATCAAACCTGACCAGTAAAATAAAATATAAAAACAGTGGTTTCACCTGTAGTGTCTTGCCTTAATCAAATGTACTTAACCCCACGTGCAATTACACACTGTGACATGTGCCAATGTCCACTCTAATAAAACATATTTTAATACAGGCCAGACAACAATAAAGTGTGTGTTGCCCGCAGCCAGCTGAGACAACAGCCTATTATATGGGCCGTTGCCGTTGGTGATGATTACTGTGGCGTATTCTGCCGACATCCAGGCTAAGTGTTCTGAGCATGCAGAGTGTGTGTCTGTTTATACGTGTGTGTAAGCAAAGGCAGACTCTAAAATCTTTTAAAACCCAGGAAGGCAGAAAAGCCAGCCGGATTAGCCCTCTAAAGGGAACAGCATGTCCTTTAAAGCCTCACAAGACGGGAATCTTCAAACACCGCTAGCCATATCATCAAACAAACTACGCTCAACTGAAGTCAGCTAAAAAACACAAATAGTAACACTTTAGTAAGATTCCATTTGTTAATATTACATTGGTAACACTTTACAATAAGGTTAGTTAACATGAACAATACGTCTTCAGCATTTAGTTCTTAGTTCATATTAATTTCAACATTTACTAAAACCTTATTAAAATCAAAGGTTGTGTTTGTTAATATTAGTTAGTGCACATAAACAAACAACGAACAGCTGTATTTATATTAACTAACATTAAAGGTTTAGTTCACTTTTTTATATGTTTTAGCTTACCTCAAGGGCATCCAAGATGTAGGTGTCTTTGTTTCTGCAGTAGATTCAATTTTGATATTTTTAGGTCAAACAGTTCTTGTCTGTCAGTCATATAATGGAGGTCTATGGTCACCACCTCAAAGAGCATGCACAGAGAAGTCCAAATTAAACATGATTTAATGACTCATAAATGTAAGTACACATTGATGGCCTTGAGACACGAAACGAGCGATTTGTGTGAGAAAACTAACAGTATTTATATTGTTTTTACCTCTTGTAACCACAGTCAGGTCCAAGTGATCTGAGGGCGCGGGCGCAAGTGGCAGAAGTGATCTCTTGCGCAGTTGCGAAAAATAAAACCAATGTTGTCTGTTGATATATCTAAATCGTCTTCCATTGCGATTGCTCAAGAGACGCGAGAGATCCCTTCCGGTGCTTTCCGGCACTTGAGACAGACTGAAGCGCCCTCGCCCTCAGATCACTTGGACGTGGCTGTGGTTACAAGAGGTAAAAACAATATAAATACTGTTCGTTTTCTCACTCAAACCGCTCGTTTCGTGTCTTAGGCCATCAATGTGTACTTACATTTATGAGTCATTAAATCATGTTTAATTTGGACTTCTCTGTGCATGCTCTTTGAGGTGGTGACCATAGACCTCCATTATATGACTGACAGACAAGAACGGTTTGACCTAAAAATATTAAAATTGAAAATACTGTGGAAACTAAGACACCTACATCTTGGATGCCCTTAAGGGTAAGCCAAAACATATAAAAATGAATTTTAAAGTGAACTATCCCTTTAACAAAGATTAATAAATATGCTAACAAATGTATTGCCCATTGTTAGTTAATGCACTAAATAATCTGAGTGGTAACTAGGTAACTAATGAACCTTATTGTAAAGTGTTACCATAATATTATATATAAAACATCTACTAGATATCACCAAGAATAGAATACACAGGCAGAATAGAAAACAGTATGAATGAACCAATAGACAAACAGCCATTTCTGCATTGTTTCAGGATACGCTTGTATGTTGCATCCTTCGTCTTATTGAATGTTTCATGGTTTTCAACAGTAAATACAAATGAATCCCTGTCAGCGAGCGCAATCATTTCTGATCATTTTCACAAAACTTACATCATTCCCAGTATATTTTGTTGTATGAATATCTAAACATCTTTTTTTTTACCATTTAACAATATTACTTATCTGTGTTGTACTTCTGTCATGTTATCACTGTGAAGCTGCTTTGATACAATCTGTATTGTGAAAGCGCTATATAAATAAATGTGACTTGACTTGACTTGACATGCAATATATCAAAATAAAGAACTGAACCTATGCTTTTACACAAGCAAAAAGATTTGTCTTCATGCATTCTTTTTTTTTGGGTTCATAAAAATAAAAGAGCAACATTTAGCATTTTTCATCAAGACTACGCCTGGATCCGATTCTGAATGTTGATCAAAACACACATGGAGTAGATTCGAGTCCATCAACACCCCCAAAGCTTCACAGTCTTATGCCTCGTCCTGGGGTCGACATTTTCATTCCGTAACATTGGGTAGTTTTGATTTATATGCCGTTTAATATTTGATGATCGTGTTATTTTACATGTGTATACGCAATGCTTCTATTGCTTGTTTCTGCTGCTTCTTCGCCTCTGCTTTGATCACAGACGTGTACTCTTTGTGACTGTGTACTCTTTCTGATGATGCATAATAGCGCCGCCTACCATATAACTGTGAAAACATGGATTGCCGGAAAATTCTGTTACTGACGGGGAAGAGCTCTGGCAAAGATACGGAAACTTTCACCAATGGCGGGGAAAGAGATGAGTTAAGACAATGGAATAAGTATAGTTATTCCAGTTTATTTATAAAAAGGGACCCAATTATTAATGGGGGCCCAATTCAAGTAAAATGCACTTCTATAATCAACTGCTTTTGAGGAGGCTAAACGATTTGGAGGAAAAAAGATCTAATTGCAATATTCTAGTCACGAGGTGTGTGTCTTTAACAAAGCACATGACGACGCAGAGTTCACAATAGTTCTTTTATTAAAGAAAATACAACAGATACGCGCAGTCAGACTCCTGTTTAAGTATTTTACATGATTTAATTCCTAGTATACGCATTAAAATGGTTTGCCTCCATTCCCTCGCAATCTACCGGATGATGTTGCCGTCTCACAGACCTGGTCAGACTCGCGGCGGTGTTCAATGTTTGGGCTCTGGGCCGATGATTGGCTCAGGCTTTACATATGGCTCGTTCATACCGCCAGGCTCGGGTTGAGCTCAGGAGTTCACTCCGCTCAGAGAGGGACTGGTGACCTTTTATTAACTTAATTAAAGGCTTTTTACTTTGTGAGTGCCTTGGAGTGTTTCATCTGTTTACCTCCAGTTGAGCACCAGTGGCTATGTAAATATGCACTTTCTGCTTCTGTTGTTTTGTAAAAAAAAATAATAATATTCTAGTATTTCAGAGAAATAAAATTACTTAATTTCTACTTTTCCAAGCATTAAACCATACAACCGTCTATTTTTACAGAAAACCTCTCTCTTTTTTGTTGATAAGCAGTTTTCACCAATGATTTGTGACGAAGGTTGGTGTGTGTTGCGTTCCCAAATGCAAACCAGGCAGATCACAAGCTGCTCATGTCTGACAGAACAAAGTGTTTTTATTAATTTAATTAGAATTGGGGAGACCAGCATAAAACTCGATGTTTAGCTTCCATGCCCCATTCCTCCACAAAAAAAGATATAGGCCAGCACTGAGTTAGAGGCCCCTGGCACAATGCCACTGCAAGCCTCCTCAGGCTCAAATGTATATTTTGTCCAAGACATTTTAATATGGCATTTACACCTTATACTGACTTTGTATTACACTTTCCCAGATGAATGAAAACCAAACCATTTTCTACTTTCTACTATACAATGCACATGGAAATAAAACAGATTACAAAAGTGTAAAAACGTAGTAAGTGTACTAGCAAATAACATTTATTTTTACACATTTTTCAACAATGAATTAATTGAATTAATTGAATTAATTCTGTCTACAGGAGCAGATTCTGTTTATCTTTAGTAAGATACTGAGGCCTTACGAGGGTTTAAAGCACTGGGAGCAAGTTTCATGTCAAATATATTAGTTGCAGATTTCACATTCACAGATGTCTATGCTACAGTACGTTTCTGACAGAAATACACACAGCTAATTTTCTCCTTCTCAGCCATCCGCCCCATGAATTAGCCCAGCTTTAGCATTTCTGTCACAAGCTCTCATGGGAAACAGGCTTGGAAGAACAAAACGTTATCTGGGACTGATCAGAATGCAATGTGGGAACAAGCACATAATGATCTAGAAACCAACGACAGCTCAGCTACTGGAAAACACAAAAGTAAAGAAATGGACAGGGAGTAAATTGTTAAACGTGTGCACCACGACACTTACACAACAATGTAATGCGTCACATTATTAATGTAACGTTCAGTGCCTTACGCTACAGAACAAACCCTAAGAAAGACGGAGAAGAATTTGACGTGTCTGGATGGATTAGATCAGTAATTCTCAAAGTGTGGTCCGCAGCTCGTCCCCTAGTGGTCCGCGAAAAGATGACCTAAACTAGGCAAGTGTTTACAAAATCGTCACTTTTTCGCACTGTGCCAGTGTGATCAGTCTTCTTGGCTGATGCCTGAAGCGTACGATCACACCGGTGTGATTAGAACGGTCAGTGCATCATGTGATCAACTGCTAAATTCAAATGTGTTTCCACGCGTTGGCTGGCGCTGAGCCAGAGACGGGCGCACTCAGTGCTGCGGTCATATTCACCGACGCAATTTCCTATGGCAGGGGTCGGCCCCCTGAAACGTCTGCCTAGCCTCTCTAAAAAATTGTGATTAATGTAGGCTAGGAATTCATGTTCGCTTCAGTCTTGTTATAATCAGATTCGGCACGTTCTTCATCCTCAATTCGCAGCGGTGCAGAGCAGAGAAGCACGTCAGAAACAGAGGACAGTGTGTGTGAGCCTCATTGGTCTGTCACTGCTCGTCAATGTCAGAATATTTGAGATGACAAATCAAATCTAAGTAGGCGGGCTTTATGTTCACACAGACAGACGCTGCTGAGCCTTTTTCACAGTCTATGTGCTGAGCGCAAATTTTAACAGTGCGTTTCGACGCGCACAGTCAAGTGCGATGTAAGATGTAAGTAGCTAAACTTAACATTTCATATTTGACATTTTTTTAGGTCATAATTGTTAAACGAATGACAAAGTATAATCAGGCAAACTAATATAGGGCCCTATAATTTCTGCGATCACGGAATAAAAAGCACACTCTTTTTACAACTAAAATAACAGTAAAGGGTAAAAAAAATTAATTCCCAAAAATTAAAACGGAAAAAACGGAATTTGCAAAAATTAAAACGGAAAAAACGGAATTTGGGAAAAAATAAAATGGAATTTGGGAAAGAATAAAACGGAAAAAACGGAATTTGGGAAAAAATAAAATGGAATTTGGGAAAAGAATAAAACGGATTTTATAGGGCCCTATAAATTTTCGCCATTTTGAACTGAAAATTTGTAAATAATAAAATAGTAACGTGACATGTAATGTAATAACATGAGTAATAATGAATGTATACATATTGAGAATATAATACAAATTGTAGCATTTAATACAAAGCTAAGACTTCGTAGGGGAAGAGAAATGGATGAAGAGAATGAGGAAAAAAGAAAGAGTGATGGAGATGAGGAGAGATTTTGACAAATAATTTACTGCCCACTGACATGGTTTTAAACATGGTTAAACATGACATGGTTTCCTATCCCTTTTTTCAAAACGTCTTGAAAATGCACATATCAGATAAAATGTGAAGCCCCTACCAACCTCAAATTTAGGACCTCTTTGATTATAAAGCCCTGTCTATGGCCCTGTATTAGGCATACAAACAATAATAACTGTGTAGCCTATACATATTGTGAATGCATTTAATAAACTTAATTACCAAGCTTTATCTTTCAGCAAATAAACGCATCTGAGAAAAATTATTCATAGGCAAAATCAACTTATATCAGTTGACCCTATGTTTACTTTCTTCACTGACAGAAAAATGAAAAGCCTATATCCGTCAAAGCTCAGTTAGGAGTTAAATTTAAACTTAAATTTAGCTTATCCTCATAATTTTGTTGTTTTTTGGGGGCGTGTTAGAGTGGGATTTTGTTAGGTGGTCCTCAGAAATAAAAAGGAAGATACAGTGGTCCTTGGGCTGAAAAAGTTTGAGAAACACTGGATTAGATGAAATGAGAGAAGCCTGGCGTGAAGCGTTTTGCAACGCTCCTCGGCACGTGCGGGCTGTCCCCCTCCCCTCCCGTCCTCACAGCTCTTCTTCCCATGTTCTCACGTTGCACAAACACACACACAGCTTGACTGAGCACTGAGGGGGTCTTTAGCCTATCAGCAGGCAGGGCTGCTGCGCGCATCACCGGAACTCAGGATTGCAATTGGCTGTCGGTGCCAAAATGGGTGGGGCTAGATTATGTAAACAGACCCAGCTTCTAAATACACGGGTGAGCAGCCAATCAGTGCGCACACACGGCATCCCTAGTGAGTGGCTGAGAGATACAGAGAGAGAGAAAGGTAGCTTGATGGAAAAAGACAAAGAAAATTGTGGGCAGTACAGGACTCTCTCTTAACATGCTGACGAATGCTGACGGCAGGAGTGCAACCCACAAAACAAACACAAAGGGCTCGGCTACCTACACGAACAAACAACAGCCGCAGCTTTAATGTTAAAGGCACAGTTCACTCAGAAATGAAAACACTGTAAACATTTATCACCCTCATGTCCTTCTAAACCGGTAAAGCTTTCATAAGGTTTGGATTGATGTGAACTATCTCAGCCAACACGTGAAAACATCACAGGACGTCAGAACCACAGTCCAGAAATCCCTTAGTACAGAAACGGAATCAATCTTCAATAATACTTTAAATTAGGGATGCACCGATATGAAAATTTTGGCCGATACCGATAATTCTTTATATTTGAAAGCCGATAACTGATATATCGGCCGATAAACTTAAATCCAAATTTTTATCTAATTTTGAGAGCCTGATTACAAAAACAAAAGTCTCACAATTAAATCCATGTCCCAAGCGCACAATTATTATGATGTTCTCATTATAGTTTTCTATAGCCGATTTGACCGATTTGCGCTACACATGTTTTACCGAACCGTATTTTAAATTTTTGAAGAGATTTCAATCATATTTCAAGAAATTCAAAGACATAAACAGTGCTCAACAAGTGTCTCAGCTGAAGGGAAGAATACATTATTTATCGGCTTTAAAATATCGGCCACATTTTCTTACCAGGCCGATAACGATAACATTAAAAATGAACATATATCGGCCGAATACCGATATGCTGGCCGGTATATTGTGCATCCCTACTTTTAATACCGCAATTTTAAAACTCTAGAGGTAATATAGTATTTAGGGGTCAGGTGGGTGTTTTCAAAATTGCTAGAGTAAATGTGAAAAGGAGAATATATCAGGATGGAAACTTGCAAGGAATTTCAAAAGTCGGATTCCACTTAAAAACTTTAAGGATTCCTTTAATACTTCTGAAAGCTATGATCACATTAACGAAATTTCTGCAAAATGCCATTTACACAGAAGTCACTTTCAAACTAAGCAGCTTTGTGTCGGTCAATGTGGCAAATTTGTGTGGCTAGCTTGAAATTGAGCGAATGTCTGCGTGATAAAATCACGCAAAACTCCTGATTGCGCAGATTCCTATTGGATAGCGCCAGCGAATTAAATTTTCCCCAAGCAACAATGAACTTGATCGCACTTTAAAGGCCCCCTGCACACTGAGACCGAAATTTTCGTGTTTTTTTATGTTTTCGTGTATTCAACAAAACGCCATTTAAACTGCTAGCTATGAATGCGAAAAACGCAGAAAATTGGACACAGACCCAAATTTTTTTTATGACGTACGAAAATTTCAGAGGCAGTGTGCAAGCGTGACTGACATAACGTGAGGACGTATTAATATTTTAACATTAAATTTCCGACGCGAATTTAGGACGTGTGTAAGGGCTTTAAGGCAAAGAGCTTTGGTTCAACAATTAATGATTAAAATCATGAAAAAATGGTTCCAGCATTAAAAAAAAAATGGAATCTGTACAAGTAAGAATTGATTGCATTTGTTAGAGCTGAGAGGCTGTATTGTGCATGTTATATTTTAATGCTTGCTTGTATGGTGTTTTGTAACAGGATTTGAAGGTAACTCATTTCGAACATTTGATTTCCAATCAAACATCTGAAAAAGCTCAATGAATGGCATGCATTTGACGGACTTACCTGCACTTTAGACAGCTCATAATGGTCCCCTTCAGGTCCGGGTAAGGTCTCTCTGGATGATACGGCCCTGTACGCAGAACCAGATGCCAGACAGTCCTTTCCCAAATCATGTCCTTTCATCTTCTTGTACCAACATAGGAGCGCTTTTGTTGCTTCAACTCTGATCTTTATCTTGTCAAAGTCACCAAATCTAAGCAGATGAGAGAAGAGGTGGTTATTAACATGAATGGAAATGTTACTCTTATTTAGTCCGCATTGATTGAGCACATTATGCGCAAATCCCCTTTTATCACATTTAAGTCTTCCATTGAAGTCTGACTGGAGTGCATTGTTGTAGGTAAATTATAGCCTTTAAATGTGAAAGGCACAGTTCACTCAAAAATAAAAACCCTGTAACCATTTATTCACCCTCATCTCAAACCCATAAGATTTTTTTGTCACACAAAAGAAGATGTCTCAGTGTTTTTTCATCCAAAAAAATGCAGTCCAATGCTGTTTTTGGACCCCACTGACTTTAATAATACAAATGTATAACTGGTCAGACTGTCCAATATTAATTCCAGTAAATGTTATCTAATGTTGTTATTTTGGTAATTGAGTAATCGATTATTTTGATGATTGATCGAGTAATCAGTTGTTGTTTTTTTGCGAAAATAATAGACAATGGTCTAAAAAAGGCGCTTCATGGATTCTCGTTCATGGAATTAAACACTTCTGCTATTTTTTCCGGTAACTCTACGCGGGTTAATTGCAATCGATGACTTTTTAAAATTCGAGTCCTTCGAATTTAATTCGAGCAATCGTGACAGCCCTAAACGTCACATTTTAACCTAAAGTCAAAACAAATGGACTATTAATAGTATAATACTATTATATAGTATTAATACTATTAAGATATTTAATTTCTTTATTTATACTTTTTTTCACCACATAACAATCATGACTGTAATGCATCCAGATGTTTCTCAATTCCCATTAGCCATTTGTACTGCGATACAGTAAATACATACATTTAAATACAATTTATTTCATTTGAAAAAGGCAGAGATGAACGGCAGTACAAAAAAAAAATCATGATGTATTTACAAAAATTACGTATACACTTAATTTTGAACACTACAGTAATGAGAACTTTATTTTATTGTATTACAGTAATGGAAATTAGGGGAAATGTGCTCAATTCTTATGTAACAATGGCATAATGCACAACATCTTAGCAGTGCTACAAATAGGTTTCATTTCCTTTAGGCAAAATATAATATATTACTTAAGCGATATGTCCGGACACGTTCTTGACAGGATTCACGTGACTCGCTGCCTATGATGACCAAAACATTTTTGCTACTTTATCATGTTGACTAAACAGACACCTCACTAGACTTTGAAACACGGCCAATATGTTAAACAATCATGACGATGCCGTGAATGAATATAAACATCAATACATTGACTAAGAGTGAGAGCGACATTAGGCGACTATTATTACGCTTTGACTAACGGCTACATTTTCGAAAGACACAATAAAAGTAAAAATGATGCCTACATTATAGCTTTAAATCATTTATCCTGTTTATTTGAATGTAATAGGTCTCGCATCTCCTCCAGCCAGAAGAGAACAAACAGTTCCCGAAAATATGACTGAAAACAACAGACCACACGGCCCACGGGTTACAAACAAGGACATCTACAGGCTTTATTAGACTAAACAGACCATGGGGAGATATATAACGTTACCTAATAAGATAATATCCGTCTTTTTATTATAGCAAGAGAACACCATAAATAATACAATTCTTGTTATGAAAATTACATTAATGCGTTTGTTAGAGATAATTTCCCCACTTATTCTGAAGCATCTATGTCTCATTGACTACATTTATACATCATGTTATCATCAACAATAACATCTACATCATAAATCAAATGCGTTTTAAATCATGTCTAGTGCATCATCAGAACTAACGTTACTGAGACAATAGATGTCACCTACATCAGGATATAACACACCGAGCAAGACGTTGGCAATAAAAACATCGCAATATTCAAACGCAAGACGCCTTTTAGTTTTTGGTTTAATCTTCAAAGAGTCAATATAATAATTTGCCAAAACATGTCAAATTAAGTTAAAAATGAATTTCATTTAAAAAAAATTTCAAGTAGAGCGTCAGATTTATAAATGCTTAAACATGCAAAACATGCTATAATAAATCTTATTTTGCATACGGAATTAAGATAAAAGTGTACATTGCAGCACATACCTGTTCCTCTGGTAGGTCTGCGGATCTTCAACAGCGGATGAAGCAAAACAACTTCGTTATAAACCAGCTATTTGAAGGATTCGAGTGGAGCTCGTTCTGGGAAATGTAGTGTAGAGGAATTCTTCTACAAATTCACATCGTTCAAGTGCCAATGTGTTGGAACTACAGCACCCACAATTCCCTTCGCAATGAATGCGTCAGAGCTCTGTAAAGGGGCGGGGCTTAACGCGCGAGTGAAAGGGACGCGCATCCTCTGCAGTCAAACCGCTAGTATTACAACGTGATGATAAGCCTGAGGCTCTGGAATGGAATTTTACCATAAAAGAAAGTACAGTACGATGATGAAAACGCACAATATGCGGACATCTCTCCTCTCGGTTTGCCGTTTCATAGGAAACTACAAAAATATGTCCATACTATATGTACTCCGCTTATTAGTTTGACAGTTTAAGTTATTCCCAATATTCAATACAGTGGTTCTGTACAGCATCATCCATTTAACTGAGCATCTGAATTTAATTACCACTAGTTTTTTTTTTTTTTAACTTATCAACTTATCGTCGTAGATTATGGTTGTCTTAGCACTACACTTGAAAACTCAGTTAACCATAAAACAAAATAGCTTTGATTTTTTTTTAATAATTCCCTTGATCTGAGCCGTACACGAGTTAGCTACTTTTCCTAAGTTTGCCTCCTTAACACATACACATTTTTTTTTTTTTTGACTTAATTCTACATTGTTAAGTGGGTGAAAAAAAAACCCTCCTTAATCTTGTATTTGGGTCAAAAATGGGCACCCATAGAAATGAACGGGAAAACTGTAATTTAGAGTATTCTAAAATAAACCAAAAATAAGACACCAGGTGACAGCAAAGTTACTTCATATTTAGGTTTTAGCTCTAAAAACTTATTGGTATGATATTTTAAAGTAGTTAAAAAAGATTAAAAAAAAACAAAAATAAGCATAATTTACACAGAAAATATGGTACTTTTTGAAGTAAATACATTCAAAAATACCCCAAAATTAAAATAATAAAAAAACTCCATAAATGGATAGACAAAACTTTATCAAAGACAGTGATATAACATTTATAATAAATAAATTAGGATCACACCTGAGTCATCTGTGCCCACATTTGTCCACAATTACAGGATTAAGGGCTATAAAGTGAATACGGTTTGAGGGCTGATAAAAATAAAAGTTAAAATCATAGGCTCAACAATTTCTCTTCACCCACACATCAATTTTCTTTAGTATTTCTAGATTTACTCATAGGCATGCGTTGCCTTGCCACATGCCACCAGTACACTACTGATACTACTTTTGCCATATCTTTCTATGGCAGAAATAGTATGCATTTCTTAGTTCAGAACAGGTCTACAATAAACCCAGACAAAATATTCTTGTAAATGGGGCAGTGCCAAGAAAGGAAGTGTTAATTATGATAGTGGTTGCTTCCCTTAATTGCATTTTTTAGTTCTACAAATGATCCTCATGAAGTGTTAGTTCCTCTCTAAATCCAGCTTGATACAACTATATGTTTCTCAGGTGTTGCTTACATTATTACATTTAAAACAAAGGCATCAAGATTCTTAAGTGGTTGCGGAGAGAACACTTTATAAAACTGAAGAAAATGTTAAAGTTGGGAAAAGACCACAGAAGGAAATTTTGGGTCAAATTTTTTATTGTCTGTACACAAAAGCATGTTACACACGGGATGGGTACAGCATCTGAAAAAAGAAGCAAAAAAATAGTAATTTGTTTAATACAAAATTATTTTTACATTTTAACCAGTCAACAGACAAGTGTAGCTGCACCAATCCATGCATGGACGCCACCTTCCCCTTTTTTGAAACAGATTGTTTACATGACAGAAAACCTTTTATGCATTTTGGCCTTTCATAAACACAACAGCATTTTATGGGAGGAAGGGCAAACTTTTGAAAACAGGTTTCAAAGTGCAAGATTTGGAAAACAATCCAGTTATCGTCTCTGAACAAAACAAAGAAGCTTTAATGTAGATTACAAAAGGAGAAGAGCATGCGTTTGTGCACAAACATCACATCAAGTAAAAAGATTAACCAAAACTCCTTCTCATGTGTGAGAGAACTATAAAAGCCCAACTGTGACGGAGGAAGGCAAAGAGTATGTTTGTTTTGGTTTTACTGTTCTTGAAATCAGTGATTTTAGACATCCACTTTAAAATTCCTCCATTCTAGATGTCTAACCTGAATTATAATCTGCAAAAAAAGGCAGTTTCACTGGTACAATATACTGCATTAAGATTCATTTAAACGACATACCACCAAACAGGTCAGTCGTGATTGAAACTCTGTGTGCTTGAACAGTGGCAAGTTTAGTTTGAAACAGGCCAATGTCTGCATGAAAATTGTGGCAACACGTGACTTGAAGGGGTGTGCATAAGACTGACATGACTGTCATTCTCATGACATACGTTATGAATATGAAGGAAGTTTATGCATGTTTGACAACTGTCATTAAGTGTCATTCGCTCAATTATGACACTTAATGCAAATGACATTGTTTGACATGTTTTTGTTATGACATCTTGACAAACCAATACATCATAACCTGTCGGTGTCTGTCATGACAACTTGACATTACTAAGACAACACAACCGGTCATAAACATGACATAGCAGATTAATGATCAAACTTAAGAAAGCACCTAGCTTTATTAATTAACATTACATTAAACTGTCAGGTGGTTGGTTTTGACATTGGCTGTCATGAAGCCATTATAACTTTTTAATGATAACTTCAATTAGTACCACTGTAGTTGAGGTCACAAAAAATATAAATGACAGTTATAATACCTCATGACAGCCAATGTCAAAGCCAACCACATGACAGTTTAACTTCATGTTTAACAGGTTATGATGTATTGGTTTGAGTCAAGATGTCATAAAGACACCTTAAACAATGTCATATTTGCATCATGGTAATGAAGGTGTCATGTCAGTCTTATGCACACCCCTTCAAGTAAAGCGTTACCAAAATTGCTAACGTGAAAGCTGTCATGTGTGATTGTACTCGAACTGTGGCACAATTTATGTCAATGTGAAATCCACACGGACTCAGGTGTGCACTCATTCAGGAAGACAAGTGTCTTCATGTGTTTTAGCCAATAACTATGCATCTAGTTCAATAACACACGTAAGGGATGAAAGTGCTGATGATTTACCTCAGAAACAAGTGAGAGTGAGCCTGCAGTGTATTTGCGCATAGCAAGGGCCGAATGAACGGCCAAATGAAGTCTCTTCAAAAGAGACTGTTTGCTAGCAAAGCCACTTCGACACAAACATTAAACTCATTAAAGGAGAATCAGCGCAAAATGAACCTTTGGTCTAATAAAACATCGGTACCTAGTCAATCGTTCTACGAGATTTGTTTTCATAATAATCGATTTTAAAGAGTTTTATCTCTAAAAACTGTTTAGCGTATAATGCTAGTACTGGGGGCATTGACTAAGTAAAAAGAAATCGCTAGTTTATACCACTAACAAGGCTCAAAATCGCCCCACACCAACACAGTAACATAATGAGGGTCCATACATGCAAAACAAAGAACTTTGAGAACTTTGTAAGTGTACAGACCGTTTAATAAGGAGATACTTTATAAAGACAGTTCACTTCGTGTCTACAGACAGGAGCCATCTTTGTAAAAGAGTCACGACAAGTCAAACCACGAATGTCGAGTGAGCTGAACTGTATGAACAGCGTTCGGGGATCGATTATCAAGACTATTTTCTAAGATGGCTCCTGTCTGGGAGAGGCTTGATTTCACGGCTTTACTTCCTGCTCACTATTGCGCAGGTCTGGTCCCAAGATTTCCAGAGAGTTACTACAGACTCAAGTACCAAGATGTCAGTGCCATATCGAGACACTGGCGGCTTCACTTCTGACCAATGGAAAAGAGCAAAGGGGCATCGTCCCTTGTCACGGTCTGTTTGGCTCAAGACGCACGCAAATGCACTAGGGTTTGAAAAAAAATCAAACCGAGTGTGAAACCGGACTGTGGAAAGCGCCAGAAACAATCACGCTCGGACCGCATCAAACGTGCCCAGTATTAAAGCCCCTTTAAAGGTGGCACTAAGGCCAACAACAGCACTGTCTTGAACTCAGTTTAAACCACTGCCACATTATAAAGGCAAGCATATAGTGGGCAAATCAAAATGGACCTGTCCAATACTTAAAGCCAGAGAGAAACTTTAAGACTCTTACCACACGAATCCTGTGCCCCATAGCCTTTGCAGGAAGATTGCTCTTGAACTTGGCACGAACCATTCCACTGTTTCCATGAGCCCGTGTGACTTTACCCCAGATGACACGCGTCTTGTTGGGTTTACCGCCGGGTGTTGCGGTGATCCTTCAAACATACAGAACTCACATTAAACACTGCCAACTATGGACAAAAAACTAAAGACCATCAATAGAAATTATGAAACATCTCTGCATGGAAGGGTAAAATATGATCATTATCTTCAAAAGTACATGAAAAGCAGTTTACAACCCATTTTATTAGTGTGAAACTACATTCAATGAGTCAAATATCAATTATGATAAAAAATAAATAACTGAATTTTTTAATCATAAACCATTATGGATACATCTATAACCAAATCAGAAAGAGCTTTATTGCCAAGTGTGATTAGATTTTTCTTACTGAAGATGTACTAATCTTATGTATTACAATATAAGATGTAATAGATCAGTCAACCTGTGAAAACAGTTTTGAAATTGGACAATGTTATGATGGCAATAGTACTTTAAAACCTGTTAGCAGGCTCAGTTGTGAAATCAACTTTTAAATTTCGAACAACTTATTTAGACGCAAAACTTTGATTATCTAATAAGACTCAAAAAAAAACTTTGAAAACATTTATGAAATAATGTTTAGTAATACACTTGCTTTACAGTTAACTAACTTTTAGCACTTTCATTTTAATGAAGTGTTTAAAGAGAGACCAACCGTAGGTCTATTTCATAGCATTCATGATTCACAACTATTTAAGGTTAGATTTATGCTCAAAAAGTAAGGTGACCGTTCACAGGTTAATTATAAAACATCAAATAAACTTCTGGAATAGAAAGTGCTAATTAAATTGATTCATAATAAGAACAGAAACATTTAATTAAATTATATCCAGTTAATTAGAAATCTTTTTTTTTTCATATAAAATGAATATCGTCACAGCCAGAGTTGGTTGCTTAAGAAAATCTGACATGGTTGCTTAAGAAAATCTGTCAAGCAACTTCATTAGACCACATTTATGGGTGCCGTTTCTCTAATACATTCACAGTCTGCACAAAGCTAACAGGCAATCTCCACGGCCACACTCTAGAGCCCTGTACACGGATGGAGAGGAAACGTGGGAGATGGACAGCTCAGGGGAGCAGAACCCAATTTAAAAATATACATATTTTTTTATAATGCATTTATCATTACAGGCTGTAATAAAGAACTACTAATAGGCTACTAAAAGTTTGGGATGCACATTGCACTAATATTAACATTTTGGCCAATTACAATAACCAATAATTATAACCAAGCCTGATCCCAAACCAAGTCATGTCCCAAGCACACAATTTTAATGTTCTCAGTTTTATGCAGCTTATGACTATTGTTTGGCACATGTTGCACTTAACTGCATTTTCCTTTTTTAAAGTGATTTCAATCATATTTCAACCAATTCAAAAGCATCTTGACTACATTAAAAATACATCTGGCTGATTCTGATATGGTGGGCGATATATTGTGCATCCCTATTAATAACAGATGCATATGGTTTGAATTATAATTGTGGCTGTTACAGCTCACTCTTAGTGCTCTTGTCTTTCACAGGTGATTGGAGAATAGTAGCAATTTGATGATTTTTGTTTTATAGTGGGTTCAGTTTAATATGTAGCCGGCTTATATATATATATAAAATTGATGATGAATATTAAGCTCGTTTTTGAAGCTGCTGTTGCCAAAGCTGGCAACAGTGGTCACCGCACTGACAGCTTGATCACACAAACCATTCCCCACACGTGCTACTCGTCCCATAAACACTGTATCGTGCCATTACTTACTTTTTTGCCTTGTAGACGTAGGCACAGCGTTTGCCCAGGTAGAAGTCGACCTCTTCGCGGGTGTAAACTCCCTCTAACTTGAGCAGAGCAGTGTGCTCACGCTGGTTCCTCAGGCCACGCTTGTAGCCAGCAAAGATGGCCTTGCTCCACAACCTGAAAGAGGGAGAAAAGTTTCTTTATCTTTATCTATGTGCACGAGCTAAACATTATAGTTATCACAGTTAAATATGCGACAGATTAACAATGCTGACAGCTTTCATATCTTACCTTCCGGGCATAATGATGCTTTGACCAGGCTAACAACCTAAAATAAAATAGAAAAACATTTAGTCAATGAGTCAATATGGGCTCGCTCGCGATACAACGATTTCATATTTGAGTTTACGTTAAATCAACACAGCAGCTTCGGAGCTGCAGCATGTTTATCTTCCTCAATGCTGACTTAATTGCTAAGTTCTAATACAAAGTTATACGTAGTTTATAATTAATATTACGTCTTAAACACAAGCTAACCAGTGTATTAAACAACATAAATCATTAACAAACAGCTATGTTTGACAGTATGTGCAGAAATGAGCTCCGGACCACAGGTTAGCCTGAACCAACGGGCTCAAACAATCCGTTTAATATCCAAAACATCTTATGTCGTACATGGCAGGACTCAGCGGAATATGGACTTTATTGGTATTTTTGATCAATACTGGTAGAAATCAAGGTTTAGTTCACATCACACAATGCTAAAATGTCACATTTTAAAAGACGAGCTCTAAAACGCTCACCTGATTCAGTCTCAAAAATGGAGGAAAAGGCCGCTCGCAAGGAATGCTGGGAAAATGTTGGCAACGCTGTCTGAAAATCTGCCTGACTGAAATTAGAGCGATTTTTTTCTGCATTCTCAGTATACCACTTTTACAGTTTCTTCTAAAACATTTAAAACCACAACATAGTAGTAGTGATAATAATAAATAATGAATATAAAATGTGTTATCGTTTGTTTTAGTTTTAACATTATAGTATTTTTTTGACAAGCGGATCACTTTTCACACGTTTTTTTTTTTACAATTATAACAAAGTGTGAAAAGGCATGTGCACATAAATATTTACGTGGGATACAAAGATTTTGATTTGCAATACATCTAAATTAACCATAGACAGTAAAATAAATTAACATAGTATTATAGAAATTAGTATAGCCCAAGTATTATTTAGGCCTATGGGGATATGGATCTTCAGTGATTTCAGTATTCATTCTTTACAACACCAAATAAGCATTAAATTATCAAATATGTTGTGAAAAATGAATACATTTTTGGTATTTCATAAATTAAAAATTGCTGGCTAAAGTAGGCACTCGTAAAATAAGACAATCTTCTTCCAGACAGAGTTGCACAAACAAGGCCAGTTAGGAGAGAATATTGAAAGAACCGTCATTCATAAAACCCCTCTCGAGGACTCATGGGATAATGTGTCCATCAAATGCGATAATATTTTTACTATATGGATCATATGGGATCATATGCACACTTCAGAATCTTACCGGAAGTAGTCATCTGGTTATTTTATCGTATTTTATGCCTACTCTTTTTTTAGAGCAAAAAATGTAGGTCCAAAACATTCTTGAATTAAAACCATTTAATTTTGTATAGTGCATTTTCACGTATATTTCCCAAAATGGGGAGACAGTTAATGGGTAGAAATTACTCAGCATTAAAATAGCTTCCCAATGCTAAAAAGCAATTTGATTTCAAACATGATGCATGTAATTGATCTAAGAGCTTTCCTACTTTCAGTGATTTCCCATGGCCATCACTGAATTCTATTGAAAGTAAAGATTAAATCACACTGAACATACAAAACCATTTTTCCTTTTGATTTTAATCTGTACCTTACTATTGTTATTATTATTATTACAATTATTTACTACTGTTGTAGTGACCTTTATTTTGAAATGAGTAGGTTTCGGTGGGCGTGTGTCAACGGCTCGTTCACACTGCTGCCATTTTAGAGCGCGGTGAGAGGCGAGCGGCCGTACAAAGAGTCTGCACAAATAAACAATGCTGTAATAGTCACTGTCTGTGGTTATTTGTGATAGTAGAGCAGTCGACGTTCTTTTGCTCGGATCGCACTCATATTTCATCATGTCTACCGAAACCCCGCCGGACCAGGTAAAGTAAAGACATATGTGGATTCTTGTTGGAAATCAAGTGCTCGTGTTTGCGGCCTAGCTGTTGAGCTCGCTCCTAAAGCAGGATGCTGTCGATGTTTAAAGTCTTATTACACGCCTCTCACTGTATGCGTCGAGCGTTTGTGCAAGTTAGTGTTTGTTCTGCTGTGACCATTTCGAGATGAAACATCTGAGGTAACGTTAACAGTTAGTAGGAAAGACGAGTGTTGACGTAATGCTGTTGCTTAACGTTAGGTGCTGTCGATTGTATGACTGAAGCACGATGCCATTGATTTTTTTTCACCTCTACTATTGTTAATAACAATGTTAAGATTTATGATGTAGGCTTAAGAAAGCCAACGTACTATTATTACTCCATTTAAACTTATTTTCTTTGAAAAAAGTATTGACTGCAACATCTCCTAAAGCTTTAAAGCGAACACACCATCAAACTCGGACAAGACCTTCTCTTACCAAACGGAAGATTCTCTTGAAATGGTTTACCAGAAACCAATGGGCTTTATGGAGCTGCACTACTTCCTGAACTTCAGCCAGCTCCTTGTTTCCTGTCTGCCATAATTGGCCAAATTGATTAATTCAGGTGTGTCTGACCTCAGTAGTCATGGCAACAATGATCAGACACACCTATTAATAGACACACGAATTAATCAATTTGGCCAATAATGGCATACAGGAAACAAGGAGCTGGCTGAAGTTCAGGAAGTAGTGCAGCTGGACATAAAGCCCATTATAACACTCTAACAACCTCCTAGCAACATTCAGTCACTATAGCAACCACTTGGAATACCCTAGTAACCACATAGCAACCTCTAAACAACTATCTTTAACCTGCTTAGCAACACCCTACCCTCCACACAATCTCATAACTTCTGTCTGACGTTAAAACCTTCCAAATCCTAGGCTACCAATTAGGGTTAGGTATTGAGAATCGAGTATTGATTGGAACTAGGACTAACTTTTAGTTTTTTCCGAAATCGTTCAAATGTAAAAATTTCGATTCCTAGTTTCGATATTCACAGTCCGCGACCGGAAGAAGAAACCGCTGAACAACACCAACGAAGAAGCGTCTACCGGAAGTGCTGGCATAACCGCGCAGAGTCGAACATGAGTAGCTTACGTTGGCGGTCCAAAGTGTGGCTTCACTTTTCTAAAAATGACGAAATTTCGGCAAAATGCAAAATTTGTGACGGGAGTATTTACTTCAGAAAGACCGTTGGTTAGCAAGGTTAGCTAAACTTTTTGACCCTGCCTCTTAAAAGAATCGAAATCGAGAATAGTTAGGAACAAGGAATCGGAATCAGAATCGTTTAAATTCAAACGATACCCAACCCTACTACCAATTTAAAACATTGAAACTTAAAGCTAATAAACAGCAAACTTTACAATTTTAAAAAAGTACTTTACACTCACAGCCAGGCTTTCTTGACCCAACATCGTAGTTTGTCTGACAAACTTTTATCTAGTTTACTACAAAAAAAACAAGATGGTTTATCCTTTAGTAAATTTCAATGACTTGATTGTCAAAATGCTGTCTTTCAAAGTTTTAAAACGCAACAGAATAACAGATATATTTCAAGTACCCTGCACAATTCCGGTTTAAAATTGGGAACCATTGTTTAGTTTATGGTTATAAATCCAAAATATGAAAGTGCGCTAGCATTTCCAGGGTGAAATGTATTTTTTTGGAACAAATGTTGCGCACGCATTTCAGAATAATCTGGTTTCACATTTGCTGTTTCCTTTCCCCTCAACAGGCAGCAGAGTACATCCCAGAGAAGGTGAAGAAAGCAGAGAAGAAGTTGGAAGAAAACCCATATGACCTCGACGCTTGGAGCATACTGATTCGTGAAGCACAGGTTTAGTGACACAGGGTTGCATTCCTTTCTACCCGGGGGTAACATGTTTCGAGGAGGGGACGGGAGGGCAAATCTGACGCTGTTTCATGTAAACGGTCTTTGGGACGTACGTTCTAATTCTGTATTAAATGAATTTCACTTCTTTTAGAATCAACCCATAGACAAAGCAAGGAAGACATATGAGCGACTTGTCGCCCAGTTTCCCAGTTCGGGCAGATTCTGGAAGCTATACATTGAAGCTGAGGTTAAACTTTTTATTTAATTTAATGACATTTTCATATGTGCATGACAATGCTTCTCCCCGTTTTGATCAACAATGTGATATTCACACAACACCAGCAGTGCACAATAATCGCAGGGCGTCAAGGGAAACTCTCATAGCTTGTATCATTTAGAGGTTCAAGTCATTCTTTTCCTTATACTTTGCAGTTTTATGAGGTGATATTGTTGCATGTTTTATCTGCAACAGCATTAAAACAATTTTAATGGTATTGGAGTGCTTTAGCCTTTATTACTTGTGTCAATTTCTTGCCTCCTGTGTCATTTCTTTGAGGTTGTTGTGCTTTGTTTGTAATTAATTATTCAAGATTTGCTCCATACTAGCGTCTAATTTACTTGTCCCTCATTCCATATTATACATGTCAGTTGTAGTCCAGCATGCACAGTAGTCCACACATCAACTAAGTCAAGTTTTCTCTAAACCCTCAGGCGAATTTTACACTTGCACCACACAATGCAGCACATGCTCACATTCTCTTAGATTTACTATTGGATTATTTCTAAATGTGAATAGGAAGCAGGCATGATATGATGTGCATGAGTGCAGTTTAGGGAAAGATTGTAATGGTAAGTATCTTACAAGTAACATTTAGATGCACATTTACATTCAACTAACTTAAGTGTAGTCACTGAAATGGTTAGATTTTTGGTCTTTTTTTTTAATATTCCTAATATAATTGCAAATTTTTTTTGCCCTTTATATTGACAAATCATTTCTGTGTATAAATGATTCAACATCGCAAAAATAAAAACCTAAGTATAATTGTTCTTTATACTCTTTCAGCTTATTTGATGGAGGCTGGTACATTTTTTTTCTCTCTTTTTATGATTCATTGGTTGATTACGTTTAACCCTTTGCTAAGCCCCGCCCTAACATTACTGACCAATCCTGCCTTTGCAATTTGGCTACAAGTTGACATCCAAAAATCTCCGGCCTCATTCCCAAATGAACATGTATAATATCGGTAATAGCAGATTTGCTCCAAGAAAATGTTGATCTTGGAGGTCATTTTCATAGTAATCAATAAAATAATTTGCAGTACTATTGTGAATGCGGTAGGAAGTTACTATGAGTTATGTTTACTAACATTGGTAACCACTTTCAAATTATTATTTTTCACTTGAAAAAAAATCTGATTTGCAGACTTCAATTTTTAGTCAATTAAAGGATTAGTTCACTTTAAAAAAAAAAAACTTTTGCTGATTATTTACTCACACCCATGTCATCCAAGATGTCCATGTCATTCTTTCTTCAGTCGAAAAGAAATTAAGGTTTTTGATGAAAACATTACAGGATTTTCTCCATATACTGCACTTTACTGGTAACTAAACAGTCAAGGTCCAAAAGACAGTTTCAATGCAAACTGTTCAAAGGGCTTTAAATGATTCCAGATGATGAATAAGGGTCTTATCAAGCGACACGATTCGGACATTTAAAAAAAAAAGTTAAAGTTTAATAAGCTCAAAATCAAAATGAATAATCTCTTTTCAAGTCATTTGGTTCATTCAACGAACAAAATTATTCGACTTGGCGAATTATCGATTATTGACTCGGAAAAAGATTTGTTCAGGAAGAGTTTCGAACAGGAGAGTCACGTGCGCGCATCACAGAGCAAGGCGAGCATTTGAGCTTCTAAAACTTAAACTTTTTTTTTAGTGATCGATCGTTTCGCTTGATAAGACCCTTATTGGTGAGCTGAAATCGATTTTAAAGCCCTTTGAACAGTTTGCACTGAAACTCTCAGTTTTGGACCCCATTTAAGTCAATGTGGAGAAAAATCCTGGAATGTTTATCAGAAAACTTTTTTTTAAAAGTGAACTACTCCTTCTAAAACTCTTTTCAAATCCATTTTTATCACTTTGAGCACATTTTATTAATAATTACTGAATTCTCCTCTTCCTGTCCGTGGGATGTTTTGTAAAGCTGGACTCAGAAACGCTAACAGATTCAGTGAGAGCTTATTGAAGGGTCAGTTAGAATTGGAGCTGCAATCACAAAATAATTACCTCTCTAAAAACAGTATCGTGCCATGGATAAATCAATTATCACATTTTTTTTAGTTCCCCAAATGTGAGTTCTTGCTAAATCAACCTTTATGTTGTCGTCTGAATTTAAATCAAAAGTGTAATGGGTCTGAAATCATTTATTTTGATTCAGTTTTTTAAATTGAAATAGTGTAATGGACCAAACAATTGTAGCCTAGGTGTTTATGCACCAGTTCTGGATTTGAGTATGATTGAGCATTTCCAATCTTTATTTAATTCTCATTCAAGCTTCAACCCTTAGTTTTTTTTTACCCTTACCGTAATAAAATGCACTTTAACAAGTTTGGCTTGTCATTGTAATGTGCATTCATTGTAATCTTGTGTCAGTGAGTGTGCGTGCATGCGTGTGTCCGAGGCAAGGAGACGGCAGTACCACAGTGATCATGTCCCACAGCGACTCACACTCGGTCATGCTGAGTTTTGATTTCGTTTGGAGCTGTTGGGTGGTTTGGTTAAGTATGTCAGTCTATCACCATTTGCCCTGGAGCTCACAGTGGACACACTGCCAACAACCTCTCTCAGCTGACCTCAGTGTTATTAATTCAATTTAATGTTACCAGACACAACAGAGCTAATCTGTCCGCATTACTCACCCTCATATCGTTACAAACCTGAGTTTTTTTTTATTTTTTAACAAATATGACCTTTTGAAAACAAAAAAATCTGTACAGTGAAGTGAATGAGGACCAATGTTGTTTTGGACCCCATTAACTTTCATTAACAAACATTTTGAAAATATCTCTGTCTGTGTGTGCCACAGAAGAAAGTAAAATCATACAGTTTGTAATGACAATCATGAGATTTTTAATTTAAGCAAACAATCCCTTTAATGATAGCATCGCACGCTTAGTTATACATCAGGCAGAATCTTTTATCTAAAGTGACTTGCATTGCATTTCAAGGTACACATTTACATTCTTCTCAGTTCTCGCTTTCTCTGGAATCGAACCCATGACCTTGGCGTCTGCAAGTGCCAACGCTCTACTGTTTGAGCTTCAAAGGGCTTTGCATGCTAAAAGTTCTACCAGACAATCGATTAGTAAAAATCTGACTTCACTTCAGTGAAAATGCATCAATCCCTGATTGCATATACTGGTAATCCATTTCTTTTTTAAATGGGATTATTTAATCCCTGTCCCTATCTAACCATTACTTTTTTCCTCAAGATACATTTGAGACATTTACTCATAATTTGCATCCCTGCAATCTCAATACTACTGAATGACTCCAGTGTTATCTATAAGATCTCTGAATACTTGGGAGAATGTTCACATTTACCTGCTTTTTGTCCTCTGGGATACATGTGCAATTGCCTCAAATTGTATTCATATTTTATCATCGCGTGACTCGGTCTCGTGCGAGGTTTAGCCGGTTACCAGAGCGATCAGTCCAGCACTAAATCATGCATCCCTTAATATTATGGTTTTTAACATCTGAAATTATTTATTGAACACTTGTTGCAAATCATAATAATAATGCTATCTAGCTGGGTAATAAAAGATGATTGATGGGAATTGCCCGAATGATTAATGATAGACTTAAGAGCTTCAATTCAAATTGGTTATAAATTCAACACGTTTTGCACTGTAAAGTGTTTGAGTCTAAAGCTGTTATGGTGCTTTTATACATTAATTTTTTTTTTTTTTGTGGTGGTGGTGGCATAGTGCTATATTATTTCTGACGCGTATTTAAAATATGGTGCCGGATTTAGTTTTTTTAATATTTGTGGCGCACCAGCAAAGATAAATCCTTTTTGGTGAGCTCTGAATTTTAATTTCTGTTTGTCTTAGTGGTGAGAAATTGGTTTCTTGTTGGTTTTTTAATTCTATTAATACACATTATAGCAATGTTGTTGTTTATGGCTCTTATTCGAAGCAAAATATTTATTTTAAGTTCAGATTTTCCTGCAAAAATTAATAAATGGTTATCGCACTTACACAATTTCCCTCAAAATAGCAACTTCTGCTAAATAGATTTGTGTTTCTTAAAGAAAGTTGGTGAATAAGAGAATTTATCTTAAAGGAGTAGTTCACTTTTAAACAAACTTTTGCTGATAATTTACTCACCCCCATGTCATCCAAGATGTCCATGTCTTTTTTCTTCAGTTCGAAAAGAAATTAAGGTTTTTGATGAAAACATTCCAGGATTTTCTCCATATAATGGACTTCAATGGGAACCAAACGGCTAAGGTCCAAAGAGAGTTTCAGTGCAGCTTCAAAGGGCTTTAAACGACACTAGATGATGAATAAGGGTCTTAACTCAGGACCCTTCGAGTCATGACTCAAAAGATTTGTTGATTGAGATTTAAAGATGAGTTTGAACAGGTGCACAAATGTTCATCACAGAACAGCAAGGCGAGCATTTGTGTTTATAAAACGTAAATTATTTTTATTTTTTAAATGATCAATCGTTTTGCTAGATAAGACCCTTATTCATCGTCTGGTGTCGTCTTAAAGCCCTTTGAAGCTGCACTGAAACTCATTTGGACCTTGAACCGTTTGGTTCCCATTGAAGTCCATTATATGGAGAAAATCCTGGAATGTTTATCAAAAACCTTAATTTCTTTTGACTGAAGAAGAGAAGACATGGACATCTTGGATGACATGGGGGTGAGTAAATTACTACCTTTAAGTAAACCTGTGTTTTAAATGATTGTAAATGTTTGAGTGTAATGTTTTCATTTTTGACGCATGCTAAACTCTTACAGATGTTTTTACTTTTACCACAACTGCTTCATAAATATATTCGCTTTGTAAAACCTTCAGATGCAACCTTAAATGCTAAATCTTTTTTAGGGTTTTGCACTCCAAAAAGCAAAACATTTACTAATGCATAATGGCCTGGTTTCATATAGACAGAGCTTAGATTAGTATCTTTTATACAAATGCATTGGAAAAAAACATTACAGGTGCGCATTTTTGGTATATTTTAAGATATGTCAGTAGTCTTCCAGTTAAAATAGCTCAAACATGCATTTTATTCTGAGACTAAGGTTAAGTCTTGTTTGGAAAATATCCATTACACCATTTGCAGCTTTCATACGCACATGAAATGAGGCATCTCTCCAAACTAGCGTTAATGAATCTTGTGACTGTATGCAGTTAATAGAGGAGGACAGTCATACAACTGACACAATATTATGCAGGGTTGTGTGAATGTCACATCGTTGACCTAAAAAGGGTTATGTGTGCATGCGTGTGAATCAACTTAGTCTTGATATACTGACTTTTTTTTTAATAATATTGGTTTTACAATGTGTCCACAGATCAAGGCTAAAAACTATGACAAGGTTGAAAAGGTAAGCATTTGTTATCGCATGGAAGCCACATTTTGAATTTATTGGTTGTGTGAAATCATTGTGATGGACACATCCATAGGTGTAAGTCCATAAAAGCTGAGCTTTATCTAGGTCACCACTCAAAAGCTCAGGGAGAGTAAACACGAAGATGGCGAAGTGGAATAAAATGACACCCTGCTTCACTACAGATATCCTGTTTGCTTTCCCGAATACAGAAAACAGTCAATCAGACAGTAAAACACGAGTGAAAAAAGTCCCAGATTTGACTCTGCGTGATGGAGGATGCATTATCGGAGTTTGTTGCATCCCATTTCAGAGAGTAATTCACTGTTAATGCAGTTTGGCAACAAAACATCATCCATACACGGTCAATATTGAGTCACTTGATATCTCACATGACCCTTTTATTTCTGAAAACGAGAAAGTACAGGATGTTCGACGTGATATTTTTTGTCTCTACCTTCAAGTAGTAGTTCACTTTAAAAAAAACTTTTGCTGATAATTTACTCACCCCCATGTCATCCAAGACGTCCATGTCTTTCTTTCTTCAGTCAAAAAAATTAAGGTTTTTGATAAACATTCCAGGATTTTTCTCCATATAATGGACTTCAATGGGAACCAAACGGTTCAAGGTCCAAAAGACAGTTTCAGTGCAAACTGTTCAACGGGCTTTAAACGATTTCAGACGATGAATAAGGGTCCTATCAAGTGAAACGATCACTCATTTAAAAAAATAAAGTTTAAGTTTTATAAGCTCAAATGCTTGCCTTGCTCTGTTCTGTGATGCGCGTTCGTGACTCTCCTGTTCAAACTCGTTTATTAAAATGAATGAATCTTTTTTCGTGTCATTTGGTTCATTCAACGAACGAAATTAACGAGTTGACTCTGGAAAAGATTCGTTCATTTTAATAAACGAGTTCGAACAGGAGAGTCACGACGCGCATCACAGAACAGAGCAAGGCGAAGCATTTGAGCTTATAAAACTTAAACGTTTTTTAAAAATTAAACTTTTTTTTTTAATGAGCGATCGTTTCGCTTGATAAGAACCTTTTTCATCATCTGGAATCGTTTAAAGCCATTTGAATAGTTTGCAGTTTGCACTGAAACTGTCTTTTGGACCTTGAACCATTTGGACCCCATTGAAGTCCATTATATGGAGAAAAATCCTGGAATGTTTTCATCAAAAACCTTAATTTATTTTCAACTGAAGAAAGAATGACATGGACATCTTGGATGACATGGAGGTGAGTAAATTATCAGCAAATTTTTTTTAAAACTGAACTACTCCTTTAAGTTACCATGTAAATGTGAAGGTCAATCATTCAGTATTATGTCAAAATACCATGGTGTTGTAATAAGATGATTACAGTTTATCTGCCAAAATTGATGCAGAATTATAACATCAGTATATTTGATATGATTTAAGTGAAATCTAGAATGTTTTGTATTAACCCGTCATCAATGCTACTGTCACAGTGTTGTCTGTATGCTGTACTGCATCAGATGGGTTTGTTCACTGTTCAATCTCTTGCTCAGTTATTCCAGAGGTGCTTAATGAAGGTTCTGCACATCGACCTGTGGAAGTGCTACCTCTCATATGTCCGGGAAACCAAAGGAAAACTACCCAGCTATAAGTATGTGAGATGATTGTGTTTCCATGGCTTTATAGCAATCAACTGCCTTATATCTATAGCAATATCAATAATGGCAATATCTAGAGAGAAGGGTTATTTATATTCCCTATACAATGGGTTCAAATACCACAATTCAGTCTGGGATTTAAAATGGAGAGTTCTGGGCCTTGTCTTAAATCTAGAAAGAAATGGGTTTAGATTTATATAAAGAAACTTGAATATTTAATAAGTAATATTTTAGATGAATAATCAAATTCGTGACAATGACCTTGAAAATCCATTTTTCAAGGTCATTGTCACAAATGACTAATTGACTATAATAGTTGACAAATGCAAATTGTGCAATTGTCATGTCCAGTTTTCAGCTTCCATTAAAGCACAAGATACTCCATGATTAAGTTTTTTTATTATTATTATTATTGTGGAGGGATATAGCAAAATCATAAAATGTTAATTTTTCACTTAAACTTTATGTTCTGTAATACTGATCGACATCATTTATATTAGAAGAATGTATTTTATTAGTTTCTCAGACTTTTTGGCCCTGTTGTATATAATAACATTTAATTATAGAAAAATTATTTAAATTAAATGAACAGTTCTTTAGTAGTGTCACTTTGACATAACATCTTTTCAGTTGTGTTTGTAATTATTGCGTATAGTTGGAAACCGAACTTTAAATGTGCCGTTCTTTGACAGGGAAAAGATGGCAAGAGCTTATGATTTTGCATTGGATAAGATTGGGATGGAGATTATGTCCTATCAGGTGAGGGTTTGACTGTTCTTATTAATCCTGATTGGTTGTCCTATGGCATCATAAACATTAACTTAACTCTTTTCTTAGATTTGGGTGGATTACATCAATTTCCTCAAAGGCGTGTGAGTCACCATTTGTAATTCTCGAAACCCATTTCACGGTCATTTGAAGAAGTTATATTTGTTCAGAAGGCATTTGAAGACTCTCTGTATGTGTCATTCTAGAGAGGCCGTGGGGTCGTACGCTGAGAATCAGCGAATCACAGCAGTGGGACAGCGTGTACCAGAGGGGTTGTGTGAACCCCATGATTAACATTGAGCAGCTCTGGAGGGACTACAGCAAATATGAAGAGGTGAGGACATGGAGGATGATTCAGGCCAGTTTGGTGATTCAGTAATGGCGGGAAAACTGTGGAATAGTCTGCCAGTTAGTTTTATAATTGCCACAACTTTAGATGATTTTAAATCAAAACTTGAGTCTTATCTGTTTACCATTTCTTTAATATAAACGATGCAGTTATATCATGTTCTAATGTTTGTTAGTTGTGTTTTAAGCTATATTATGCACACCACATTGATCAGCAGTTGTTTTAAATGGTGCATATAATGTGTCGTTGACATTGTAAATGGTAATAATTCAGATTTGTTATGAGAAACTTCTATTTAACATTGAACAGGATTTTCTATTCGCTTAGATGGATCAGAGCTAGAAATGCTTTTGGTTGTAAGTGTGTGTGTGTGTGTGTGTGTACCATTTATGTTTGTCATAAATTGCTTTTGTTCCATTATAAAGGGCATAAATGTGCACTTGGCTAAAAAGATGATTGAAGACCGTAGCCGAGACTACATGAATGCCAGGAGAGTAGCCAAGGTGAGTTAAGCAAGAGTTAAAATTCACACAAAAAAAAAAGATGAAAGGGCGGATTTTAAGCACCAGAATCAAGTCTGTTTCTATTGGTCGCTCTCCCTTGGCGCAACAATTTCGCCTATTTCCAATACCTCATTTTTCACAGTCCACATTTCAATGCAAAAATAGCGTTTTCAAATGTATCCATCTTCAAAAAGCTCATTATTTCTCCTATTTTGTCTCCACAGGACAAAAATGCAAGAAATTGGCAAAATGTTAAGAAACGGATGCATTTTAAATGTATCCAGATTAGTGTAGACGTGGCCTTATTTTAAGTCACGACTTTTCTTCTTGTTCCTTCTGTATGCTGATGGTGTGATTTTAATCCCTTTCAGGAGTCCAAGACCGTGATGAAGGGTTTGGACCGGAACGCCCTGAGTGCCGCCCCAGAACTCCCCACAGGAGGCCCAGCAGGTGGAGATGTGGAAGAAATACATTCAATGGAGAAGAGCAAGCCCACTGCGCACTGAAGATCAGACTCTCATCACCAAGAGAGGTAGATTCACAAATAATGAGCAGAAGAACTGCTGTTTTTCACAGTATATATTGTTTATAGCTAGGCTGTCAAACGATTAATTCGCATCCAAAATAAAAGTTTGTGTTAACATAATATGTGGGTGCACTGTGTATAATTGTGTATATATATACACTATCGGTTAAAAGATTTTAAGATTTGGTAAAGATTTTTTATGTTTTTAAAAGAAGTCTCTTCTGCTCACCAAGGCTGCAATTTTTTTTTATAAAATACACAAAAAACACAGTAATATTGTGAAATATTATGACTTATTACTTTGATGACTTTTTGATATGACTTTATAATATTATTTTTTTATGTAATATATTAAAATGTAATTTATTCCTTGATAAAAGCTGAATTTTCAGCATCATTACTCCAGTCTTCAGTGTCACATGATCCTTCACAAATCACTCTAATATGATGATTTTATGCTCCAAAAACATGTATGATTATTATCCATGTTGAAAACAGTTTTTACATTTTTATTTCAGGATTCTTTGATGAATAGAAAGTTCAAAGAACAGCTTTTATTTAATTAGAATCTTTTCTAACATTATAAATGTTCTTTACTGTAACTTTTGATCAATGTAACTCATCCTTGATGAATAGAAGTATTGATTTCTTATTTATTTCCCCCAAAAATAAAATACAAATTCTTACTGACCCCAAACTTTTTAAAGGGTAGTGTTTAATGTAACAAAAGCTTTCCATTTCAGATAAAAGCTGTTCTTTGAACTTTCTATTCATCAAAGAATCCTGAAATAAAAATGTAAAAAAACTGTTTTCAACATGGATAATAATCATACATGTTTTTGGAGCATAAAATCATCATATTAGAGTGATTTGTAAAGGATCATGTGACACTGAAGACTGGAGTAATGATGCTGAAAATTCAGCTTTTTTGAATGAATTAATTACATTTTAATATATATTAACATAAAAAAGTCATTTTAATTGTCATAATATTTCACAATATTACTGTGTTTTTTGTGTATTTTTTATCAAAAAATTGCAGCCTTGGTGAGCAGAAGAGCCTTCTTTTAAAAACATAGAAAATCTTACCGATCTTAAACTTTTGACCGGTAGTGTAGGTAAACACAAACTTCTATTTTGAATGCAATTAATCGTTTGACAGCCAATGTTGTTAAATCAAGGGATTTTCTGTATCTGACTATATTATTTGTCACTTGCAGTGATGTTCGCTTCTGAGCAGTGCCTTCTGGTTCTCTGTGGCATCACCCTGACATTTGGTACGAGGCGGCCCAGTACCTGGAACAGTCCAGCAAACTGCTCGCGAAAAAGGGTTGGTTTGCACATCAGTTTAAATAAAACACTGTTTTACTGCCAGTTGTATTTAGTCAATTAACATGCAATTAATGCACATTTCCATGATCTCCTCATTCAGGACATGAACAATGCCAAGCTGTTCAGTGATGAGGCGGCTAACATCTATGAGCGTGCCATAGGAACTCTGCTCAAGAAGAACATGTTGCTGTATTTCTCTTTTGCAGACTATGAAGAGGTAATGATGACAATGATGCATCTGAAGGTCTTGCACCAAAAGAGTCAGAATTTAGAACCCATTTTCTGTTGCCTCACCTCACAACTGAACAGGCTGTTGTGCTACTGTACTTTAGGACTTTTATACGTAAATTATTTATGCATTTATCGGCCTTACTATGTCATTCAAGATGTGCAAGATATTTTGTACGGAGTCTGCCATATGTTAAAGTTTCAATTTTATCCAACTTTCTTTAGGGTTTAGTTCTTTGAACATAAAAAGGTCTGCCAATTTACAATGTGCAGTCACACCAAAGAGTTATTTTTTCTGTTTCTGAACTCTCTGAAACACCTCGATTGTAGAGTTTTTGTACATGTCGCAATATTCCTCGGTTAAGTGATTCCTGCCCAAGACATGGGCAGAAAAAATGCGAGGCCTGGTCTGAGTTAGTTAGAAGTGTGTTAAACTTAGGTTATGGTAAGGGTGCAACATTTCCCAATCACTACTTAAAGCGGTTAACTGGGGCTTTATTTTAAAGGGCTGAGAAAAATCCTGACAATTCAATATTTGACCGTTCATAGTATTGATCTGTGCTTGATTCGGCAGAGTCGCATGAAGCATGAGAAGGTTCATAGTATATACAACCGTCTCCTGGGGATTGAAGATATCGACCCTACTTTGGTAAGTCCAGCTCTCTTTGGAGACAAATGCTAAGCTTTCCACGATCATGGAAAATGTCAATAATAAAGTTCTGCTGTAGAAGCTTGTTTCCACCACTGAATAAGAAAAAGGTATTTGCAAGTACATCTCAATTCTGAGGAAAAAAAGTCAATTGTGGCAGATCTGAGAAGGATAGCAAGTCAAAATTATTTTTTAATTAGTTTTATTCTGTGGCAGAAACTGAGTGACTAAAGAAAAAATGTCATTATCATATCTGGGAAATGTATTCATAATCACAAATACACTCACCTAAAGGATATATAGGAACACCTGTTCAATTTCTCATTTAATGCAATTATCTGAATCGACCAATCACACGGCAGTTGCGTTAATGCATTTCAGGGGTGTGGTCCTGGTCAAGACAATCTCCTGAACTCCAAACTGAATGTCAGAATGGGAAAGAAAGGTGATTTAAGCAATTTTGAGCGTGGCATGGTTGTTGGTGCCAGACGGTTGCTGAGTATTTCACAATCTGCTCAGTTACTGGGATTTTCACACACAACCATTTCTAGGGTTTACAAAGAAATGGTTGTGAAAAGGGAAAAACATCCAGTATGCGGCAGTCCTGTGGGCCAAAATGCCTTGTTGATGCTAGAGGTCAGAGGTGAATGGGCCGACTGATTCAAGCTGATAGAAGAGCAACTTTGACTGAAATAACCACTCGTTACAACCGAGGTATGCAGCAAAGCATTTGTGAAGCCACAACACGCACAACCTTGAGGCGGATGAGCTACAAACAGCAGAAGACCCCACTGGGTACCAGTCATCTCCACTACAAACAGGAAAAAGAGGCTACAATTTGCAAGAGCTCACCAAAATTGGACAGTTGAAGACTGTAAAAATGTTGCTGGTCTGATGAGTCTCAGTTTCTGTTGAAACATTCAGATGGTAGAGTCAGAATTTGGCGTAAACAGAATGAGAACATGGATCCATCATGCCTTGTTACCACTGTGCAGGCTGGTGGTGGTGGTGTAATGGTGTGGGGGATGTTTTCTTGACACACTTTAGGCCTCTTAGTGCCAATTGGGCATCGTTTAAATGCCACAGCCTACCTGAGCATTGTTTCTGACCATGTCCATCCCTTTATGGCCACCATGTCCCCATCCTCTGATGGCTACTTCCAGCAGGATAATGCACCATGTCACAAAGCTCAAATCATGTCAAATTGGTTTCTTGAACCTGACTGAGTTCAGTGTACTAAAATGGCCCCACAGTCACCAGATCTCAACCCAATAGAGCATCTTTGGGATGTGGTGGAACGGGAGCTTCGTGCCCTGGATGTGCATCCCACAAATCTCCATCAACTGCAAGATGCTATCCTATCAATATGGGCCAACGTTTCTAAAGAAATGCTTTCAGCACCTTGTTGAATCAATGCAACGTAGAATTAAGGCAGTTCTGGAGGCTAAAGGGGGTCAAACACAGTATTAGTGTGGTGTTCCTAATAATCCTTTAGGTGAGTGAATGTGGGACGCCTTTTGTGTGACTGACCTTTTGATATTCTTGAATCATTCAGGTCTATATACAGTACATGAAATTCGCCAGAAGAGCTGAAGGCATTAAGTCCGGCCGCTCCATCTTTAAGAAGGCCAGAGAGGATCTTCGCACACGGCATCATGTGTACGTCACTGCTGCTCTGATGGAATACTACTGCAGCAAGGTAACATCAACACCACTCTCGCTTATATAGACACTACCATTCAAAATCTGGTGACGGTTAGATTTTAAATTCTGAATTTTCAGAAATTCCTTCAGAAATCATTCTGATATCATTTGCTGCTCAAGCAACATTTGTGATTATTAATGTTGAAAACAGTTGTCCTTTATCGTTTTGTGGAAACTGATGCATATTTTTGGGGGGACTTTTTTCAGGATTCTTTGAATAAAAAGTTCAAAAGAACAGTATTTGAAATGGAAAGCGTTTTTAAAATGATAAATGTATTTACTGGGACTTTTGATTAATGCATCCTTGCTGAATATAAGCATCAATTTATTTGACAAAAAAACCCTTCTGAACAGGTTTGTTGAAATGAAATACATATATTTTGGGGTCAGTGGTCAATGGTATTTCACTGCTGTCCGATATCATGAGTAAAAAAATGTCAGACGGTGTAAATATGAAATGCATATGTTTTGGGGTCAATGACAACATTGAATACCATTAACGGTGTCAATTTTTAATAAAAATAAAGTCGTTTTTTTTTTTTGAAGGTTTGATTTCGTGACTGAACATGTCAGGTGGTATGACCAAGTAAAAAAAAAACTAATTAAATTTTATTTTTAATGTTTTTTTTTGTTAATTGACAACAAGAGAGCATCCTGGATTTGTTCCACCCCACTGAAATATTAGTAATATTTTAAACACCAAAACTAATTCAGTGCGTCTATTCTTTTAAAGAAAAAAAATAACCAATGTCAATTTTTTTTTTACATTTTCAATCAAAGGCTAATTGATGAACCTTTTTTTCATAATGAGACCTTCACATTTGTTACACCACCTGTATTTTATGTTGCGTATTGCCCGTCAAACATCATAATCGACTTGATTTCAGAAATTGCCTTTTAAATAAAATAAATATCCAGACTCAAAACGGACTATCTGATTGACTGTTCCCTTGACGACAGGACAAATCTGTGGCCTTTAAGATATTTGAGCTTGGACTGAAGAAATACGGTGACATTCCCGAGTACATTTTGGCGTACATTGATTACCTCTCTCACCTGAACGGTAAGAATACAATTCGATTCATATCTTGGATTCACAATATCCTTTTAATCTGATGCCAATCAGTGCAATTTTTCAAGCCTGTGCTACAATCATGCAGTCTGTATCATGTTAGGTGAAACACTAGGAAAACCATTTCAGCCAAAGCATTGATATCATTGACACGTCCTTGAGATGGCTGTTTATACACACACACACACACACACACACAGGATGATATCTGACTCAGAAGAGCTTATCAGACCAAACAATCCATCCGTCTGCTTTATGAAGTAGATAGCTAGGAGACAGTGTTTGCCTTGCAGTAAACATTGGTCATGTTTATCTTGTTGCTAGGCTATTACCAAAAATAAAAGAAAAAAAGTGAGGTAACAAGCCTGGAATGAGTTTCCAAAAATGACTATGAATTATTGAGCTGTTTGCCCTTCCCTCCATCATAGAGGACAACAACACCAGAGTCCTGTTTGAGAGAGTCCTGACGTCCGGCAGTCTTTCCCCTGAGAAATCTGGGTTAGTGGGATTTTAATGATCTTTTATTTTACATAAATAATTAATTCGCTCTTAAACATCTCTAACTATCTGCTGGGCTTTTCGCACTTTAAAATGGTTAAAATCTGTTATTTTAACCCGGGATTAACGATCATTATTAAAGGGATAGTTCACCCAAAAATGGAAAAAATTTTCACCCTCGTGTCGTTCCACACCCGTAAAACTTTCATTCATCTTCAAAACATAAATGAAGATATTTTTTATGAAATCTGAGAACTTTCTGCCTCTCCATTGACAGCTACACAACTCACTTGATGCTTCAAAAAGTTCATGAAGAGATTGTAAAACTAATTCATATGAACTGAGCGGTTTAGTCTAAATTTAGTCTTTATATGATGAACAAATTGAATTTAGGCTTGGGAACGAAAGTCTTACGGTTTGGAACGACATGAGGGCGAGTAATTAATGACAGAATATTCATTTCTGGGTGATCCAACCATTTAGCATTTAATGTTTCGCACTATTTTACATGCAATCAAATCATCTTTTAGTAAACGGATTGATGGAAAAATAAGCCTCACTTAATCGATCCGATTGAGCTTGATTCGAATGAACGATCAGATTGGAAAGGGGTTTGTTGATCTGAAATAATTGGATCAAATAGGATTAATCTTTGTGTTCAAAAAATGCCATGATGTGGATGTTTTTGTCTTGCGTGCGTGTTTTTTTGTCTTATGACTGAATACATATACACGTCAGAAGAGATTGTTTAGCAAATATTTAGTATGTGTTAATATACTTTCTTTTTAGAAATGTCGTCAAGGCAAAAGTGGCAATTATGCTTGCACATTTATACGTGGTTTTGTGTAACAGGGAAATCTGGGCGCGTTTCTTGGCCTTTGAGAGCAACATCGGGACTTGGCCAGTATCCTGAAGGTGGAGCGAAGGCGTTTCATGGCCTTTAAAGACGAATATGAGGGAAAGGAGACGGCTCTACTGGTGGACAGATACAAGTTCATGGATTTGTATCCCTGCTCCCCCTGTGAGCTCAAAGCCCTTGGATACAAGGTACGATTGGAAACAGTCATTTAATTCGCTGTCGTCTGTAAAGGCATCCGATTTACTCACGGCAAAGTTCTTTATCGTTCTTCGCGTAAAGGAGAAGTTCACTTTTAAAAAAAACTTTCGCTGATAATTTACTCACCCCATGTCATCCAAGATGTCCATCTTATCTCTTTCTTCAGTCGAAAGAAACTAAGGTTTTTGATAAACATTCCAGAATTTTCTCCATATAATGGACTTCAATGGGAACCAAACGGTTCAAGGTCCAAATGAGAGTTTCAGTGCAGCTTCAAAGGTATTTAAACTGACACCAGACGATGAATTTCGCCAAATGAACAAATCTTTTTCGAGTCATTTGGTTTATTCAATGAACGAAATGACTCGAAAAAGACTTGTTCATTTTGATGAACGAGTTCGAACAGGAGAGTCACGGACGCTCATCACAGAACAGAGCAAGGAGAGCATTTGTGCTTCTAAAACCTAAACCTTTTAATTTATTTTTTAATGAGCGATCGTTTCACTAGATAAGACCCTTATTCATCATCTGGAATCGTTTTAAGCTCTTTGAAGCTGCACTGAAACTCTCATTTGGACCTTGAACCGTTTGGTTCCCAATGAAGTCCATTATATGGAGAAAATCCTGGAATGCTTTCATCAAAAACCATAATTTCTTTTCGACTGAAGAAAGAAAGACGTGGACATCTTGGATGACATGGGGGTGAGTAAATTATCAGCGAAAGTTTTTTTTTAAAGTGTACTACTCTTTAAGAATTTGAAATACCCCACACTTCTGAGAGCGACGTTTAGATGTAAATATGTGCTGCTTTCCTCTTAATACCCATAAACGTACAACAAAACAGTGGCGAGAAAACCGCAGTTGAGAAAGCATCTGATCAGCGATGTTAGTGTTTCCACCAGCTCTGTCAAGTCAGTCCAAGTCACGCCATGTTCATTTATATTGCACTTTATACAATAGATTTCAGTATTAAACATGAAAATACAATGTCAGTGTCGCCCTAGTCAGAAACTTCAGGTTTGACTACCAGTGTGTTCATGTTTTCACTCTGTCTGAACCACGACGGACTGAACAGAAGATTTCCATGTCAAAGAAGGCGGAGTCACAGAGAAATCGCCAGCCTATTACATAATCACCACGGACCAATGAAAAGTTTACTTTGACAACCTCCAAGTGAACTTCGTTTAGGCTCGAATTTGTTCAAAATGACTGTCATACCAGTTTGTTCTTTGATTTAAAGTATATTGGGGCCTTGAAAACATCACTACCTTGCTGTACAACAACCCTCTGAACATTCTCCATCCGATTTGCAGGACTGTGTCCGGGCCAAATACGCACTGATTCAGGAGACGGTGGTCACTCCTTCCACTCCTGCGCTAAAAGACGAGGCAGACCGCAAACCCGAGAACCCCAAACCAGACACCAGCCAGATGATTCCTTTCCAGCCGCGTCCATCTGGCACGTGAGTATGACTCAACACCTCACGCCACGCATTTAACATTAAAACCACAAGCTGCATACTTTTGAGTCTCCCTGGTCTACAGTTGCTTTCTGTGCATTGATGAGTTTGGTGACATGTTCTCCTGACAGCCCCTGGACTACATCCTGTTCCTGGAGGAGTGTTTCCTGTCCCTCCCACTGCGGTCATCCTCATGAAGATGCTGCCTCCTCCCAGCTGTTTTACAGTCAGTTCAAGACCTCGTCTTCTCTCTACTGCTTTAGACCCAACCGTAGCATGACTGTCAGTCAAGACTTGTGTCATCATGTGTGTGTGTTTGTTTTCAGGGTCCCTTTGTACAGATAGATGAGCTGATGGATTCTCTCAGAAGATGTGTATTGCCAGAGAGTAAGTATCTCAGAATATCATTACCGTCATCATCTGCTCTCACTCACTGGTTCACTGGTGATTCTTAAAGCTACACTGTGTAACTCTTAGTTTATTCTTAGCTAAAAACACTTAGTTCTTTCAAAAATATATATGCTCATTAATGTATATTTACTTCGTTCAAGTAATAAAGTATTCTCGTGAGTGTATAATATGCCATACGGGTAAGGGGTTCTAATGTCGGTCGTAGTGTTGTCAAAATATTCGGTACTTCGGTACCAAGTCGGTACTAAAAAAATTTAAACGTCACGGTACCAAGTGCCGGTGGTACCGAATACCCGGTCAAACCCGGATCTGGATGCGCATGCATGCACGAAGGGCGTGAAGTTGCGTCCTCTTCATGAAAGCAGCGGCGCTGCTGATGTGGTTTCTGTGTATACTAAACAGCAAAACGACTATTTAAATATGAACCCTGCATGTTGCGCTTGTCTCTGTGAATGAACGGCGCTGACGCGCGCTTTCATTTAACGTTAACGTTACCTCACACACACACACGCACGCACAGAAGCACGAGTGACGCTCGCGCTGTTTTCAGTCTCTGCTGCCTCACGATATGATGACATGATTCATGATCCATTCATCTCCGAGAGTTACTTCATGAGCATTTTACCGTTTAAATATGAACCCTGCATGTTCTGCTTGTCTCTATGTGAATTAACGGCGCAGACGCGCAGTTTCATTTAACGTTACCTCTCTCTCTCACACACACACACAAACACTGAAGCAAGAGTGACGCTCGCGCTGTTTTCAGTCTCTGCTGCCTCACGATATGATGACATGATTCATGATTCCATCTCCGAGAGTCACTTCATAAGCATTTTACCGTTTCATTTGAGATAAACTATCATCATATCCATAGGGTCGTATCATATCATATATCATACACACACAGAAAGTCAAAGGTCTCTACGGCAACCCGTCAAAATAAAAGTTTGGTTTAACTTAAAGAAATGGACAGAAATAATTATATTAGGCTACTGTACAATATATTTAACTACGTCTCCATTTATTAAAAATACTACTGTAGCCTAAATCCACTGAATGCTGTATTTTTCACTTGATTTTTATTATAAACAATATTTCTCAGTATCATCAATATTTTCGTTTAAACAACATGCTATAGCCTTCAAAGCTTTCATAAATGTACCATCATAAATAATAAAGTGATTGAATTTAATTTAATATATTTTTTCAAGTAGTTAAATAAAATTTAAAAAAAAAACAACTAATTTTGTTGTGGTACCGAAATTGGTACCGAGAACCGTGACATTTTAATGGTATTGGTACCGACTACTGGAATTTTGGTACCGTGACATCCCTAGTCGGTCGCCATGTTGCCCCTCCATCTTGAAAGTACATAAGCCAAAGAGGGACATACCCGTTAATTCAAGCTTCGCCTTTCACGTTCACGTTTGAGTTAACACTCATGGACGAGGTCCAACTGGAAGCCATGTTAATCTTGGACTACATTGGCCACCGTAGAGTTAAAACTAAATCGGAATTGAGAGGAACAGAAACTAATATTCACTGGATGGTCATATACCTTTTCACCACTAGATGGGGATAAAAATCACACAGTGTAGCTTTAAATACATTAACATTACATTTTTGGTAACGCTTTATTTTAGTGTCCTAGTTGTACATACTACATGCAGTACAAAGTTAATTATTCATAATTCTAAGCAAGTAACTCCAAACCGTAACCCTATAGTAAGTACATGTTGTTAATTAATATTACGCAGTACTTAATTGTATAATTACACTGAAACAATGACACTGAAATGATGAATGAACAAATTACATCTGCGGTCCTGAAACAGTACAATAAATATTACTAGGAGGTATAAACATTTTACTTTTGGAATTATATACTATTGTAAATCTTACCAACCCAACCTAAAAAAAAAACTGGGTTTTTTTTAACCCAATTTTGGATCAAATATGGACAAACCCAAATGTTGGGTTAAAATGTAATTAAAAAAAGTAACCAAATGGCTGAGTTTGACCATATTTGACCCAAAGTTGGGTTAAAACAACCCAGCAATTTTTAGAGTGAATTGAATGGAAGTTTATAGGCCCTAATTTATGTATTTTTATTTTTAAATACTTATTTTAATATGCTGTATTTTTTGCATTATGATAATGGAAATGGCTTGATTGGCATACTTGATTTTTTTTTTAGTTAAATGTACTTATTTTTTATTTATATTAAGTAAAAATGATGGCAAAGCTAAATATAATAAGTATATATATATATATATATATATATATATATATATATATATATATATATATATATATATATATATATATATATATATATATATATATATATATATATATATATATAATATTTTTTATTTTTTAAGTATATAAAAGTAATAATGTTTTGGAATGAAAAATATCTTGAAATATGTTGTTGAGAGGTTTTATGTAATTCATCCAGACACATGGTTTATACTTTTTTCATATACTGCATTTTTGCATTATGGTAATGAGAATAGAGTGGCATAACTGTCATGAATATAATAATTATAATTCTCAGTATTTTTGATAGATTCTCATTCATTTATTAAAGTGAAAATTACGGTAGTTTTTAATTATAACATCATTTTTGTAATTAAAATCGACATAAAAGCAGTTTGTCCATGCTAGATATTTAACTGCATAATTACTAGAATTGGTTGGCATTAAAATAATGAGGTTAGGGTGCTTAATTGTTACACATGCCTTAAATAATCATGATGCAAAACCTGTTTTTGGGTGAAATATGCTACATACATGTTCTTAAAGTTTTATGAAATACAACATGATTATGCACTAATTCTACACACTCTCTCTCTCTAGCTGTAGATGCTGCTGTAGAGTTGATCACTGGGAAACAGTTAGATATGACCAGCGAAGGAAACGGGCCTGTGGAAAACCACGCTGTTGCAAACAAGTCCTTGAAAAGGCCTAACGCAGATTCAGACGAAGAGGACGACAAAGGATCCATCGCACCTCCCATCCACGACATCTATCGAGCGCGACAGCAGAAGAGGATCCGATGAGCTGACCCACACACACACGAACGTCACAAAGGACAATTGAACCCGAACCCACCCGTGCGCTCTTCGCTCACTGAAGCTGTTCTGACTCTGGTGTAACGTGTCCCTGCACTGCTTCAGTTGGCGGACGAGAGCCAGACCGTGACCCTCGGTGTTGACCCGGGGCTTTCAGACTCATCGCTCGAGATCACAAGTCCATCTCTTACACGTCATTCGCCGATCTCGTTTTGGTTCAGTGCTTTCAAAGTTTCTTTTTTTTAACAGTTTTATTTTTTAAAACTGGGTGGTTTATACTGTATAAAGTTTTTATTCTGATTTGCCTCATAGTTCTGATCTTGCCATGTGTAGTTGATGGTGATGGAAGAGTTGAAACCCCTTTTGTAGTGAACTGATGATCACATGCAACTTGATTCCAATAAAACAAAAACGATACAAATTGTTTGTGTGTTACTTTGTCAGGCAGTTTTAGCGGTGTGCCTTAAACTACAATGCATTTCTGCTCACCACTAGGCTGCACTATAGCACAGAATATGTTGGGGCACTACTATCAAGAGGAAACCACATCAGTTTAAAGACTATTATAGCTCAAAAACATTCACATTTAACCTCAAAATGAATAGAGGTATATTTTGCATAAAAATAAATTAAAGCTATTTTAATTAACCAACATTTCACACTTTGTTTCTTCTTTTATGGCATTGTCTAGGTATTTAAAGTGCACTTGTTTTGTTTTCTTCTTCAGTGTGAACACATCACTCGCATTATTTATATTACAAAATGTCACAGAATAGTACATTGGGACACACCTAGAGTTTTCTACTCCCTTCTCAAATTCTCAGAACTGTAATGCAGTATTTTTAATGTAAATGTGCTGTTCTGAAAAACTGATTGTGGGGAAAATGCCTAAATGCAACAAAAGAATAATGAAAAAACAAGCATAATGGCCCTAAAACAGACTTTTTCTGTTTTATTTGATTTGGGTCTAAAAAAAGGAAATGTAACCTTTTGTAGAGATACCAATTTTTGTGATTATATGCCTATACACTCAGTGTTGGGGAAGCTACTCTGAAACTAGTTTGACATGCTACTCGTAAGTTAAAGTAGTTTAACTACAGTCAAGCTGTAGCTGTACAGTTCATCCTCCAAAATCTGCCGTCATGTCTTGCTATATAATCATAATATGGGTGTGTCAACCCACTTTTCAGTGAACCGTTAGCCGCAAGATGCGTGATTAAACAACAGGTGGCGGTAATGGCAAAAAATGAGTTTGTAATCTAACAAGAAGAATATCCTTGCATTGCGATGATTCGCGCAGGCTCGACAATGTAGCTTTTCCTCGCGCTACACCGCTACTTGCTGCTAAAAGTAGTTAGCTACTGGAAAAGCTACACTGTTTAAAAAGCAACTGAGCTACTGCCAAGCTACTGAAAAATGTAGTTAAGTTAGTAGCTACACTACTTGTACTTAAGTACTCCCCAACACTGTATACACTCACCTAAAGGATTATTAGGAACACCAACTAATACCGTGAGCCCCTTTGGCCTTCAGAACTTAATTCTACAAACCAGCTCAAGAAACCAATCTGAAATGATTCAAGCTTTGTGACATGGTGCATTATCCTGCTGGGAGTAGGTGGCCATAAAGGGATGGACATGGTCCAAGAACAATGCTCAGGTAGACCATGGCATTTAAACGATGCCCAATTGGCACTAAGGGGCCTAAAGGGGTGCTTCCTGTGTACAGATTGGTCTATCTTCCATTCACTAGAGCTTGATGAGGCTACCTGTACTATAACAGACTATATAAGATTTTGTGTTGACAATGTGGTGGCCAAAAAAGGACATAATTATGGAAGCTCGTTTCTGCCACTGAATAAAAAATAAAATAAATAATTGTGACTTTTTATCACAATTCTGACTTTTTTCTCACAATTGCGAGTTTATATCTCGCAATTCTGACTTTATTTCTCAGAATTGCGAGATAAAAAGTCAGAAATTGCGTGATATAAAGTCAGAATAGCGTGATATAAAGTCAGAATAGCGAGATATTAAGTAAGAATTGCGAGATTTAAGTCAGAATTGCGAGATATAAAGTCAAGAGAGACAAAAAAAGACAGAAGTGCGACTTTTCATCTCACAATTCGGACTATTTTCTCACAATAGCGAGTTTACATCTCACAATTCTGACATCTTTTCTCAGAATTGCGATCTCTAATTGAGAGTTATCAGGCCAATTGGGGCCAGGCCAGGCCAAACTTTTTCCCCTCAGGATAGTTTAAATCTCACAATTCTGACTTTATATCATGCATTTCTGACTTTATAACATGTAATTGCGAATTTATATCTAGCAATTCTGACTTTATAACTCGCAATTCTGACTTTATAACTCGCAATTCTGACTTTATTTCACACAATTCTGACTTTATATTTCGCAATTGTTTTTCTGAATTAATGAGTAAATCTTTCATGAGAAAAAAGTTTTTGCTCTGTTTTTCTGAATTAATGAGTTCATTTTTCATGGAAATTTTTTTAATTCAGAAAAACTGAATTAAAAAATTTCCATGGAAAATTAACTCGTTAATTCAGAAAAACAGAGCAAAAACTTCTTTCTCATGAAAAATTAACTCGTTAATTCAGAACAATAGAGCAAAAAAAAAAAATTCCATGAAAAATTAACTCGTTAATTTAGAAAAACAGAGCAAAATATTCTCTCATGAAAAATTAACTCGTTAATTCAAAACAGAGCAATAAAAATTCTCTCATTAAAAATTAACTCGTTAATTTAGAAAAACAGAGCAAAATATTCTCTCATGAAAAATGAACTCGTTAATTCAGAAAAACAGCAAAAAAAAATTTCCATGAAAAATTCTCATTATTCTGAGATAATTAACTTGTTAATTCAGAAAAACAGAGTAGATTTTTTTCTTCAGGTAAATGCAATACGCCTCCGTAGCTTTTAAATAAGCTTAAAAACATGAATGTCAATACTATGTTAATTAAATGGTTTTATTCTTTTTTAACTGACAGGGCACAGCAAGTGAAGGTCAATGGGACACTATCAGAGATCAAATACTGTAGACACAGGAGCTCCTCAGTGTTGTTTTGTTTCACCAATACTTTTCACATTGTACACAAATGATTGCAGGACTGTACACTCTAATAACCATACAATGAAATTTGCTGACAATATCACGATCCTAAGCCTTTTGTACAAGAAAACAGTACTCCTCTATGTATCAAGACGAAATAGACACATCTGTTAAATGGTGTGACACCAACCAATTAATCTTAAACATCCAAAAAACAGAGAAGATGGTCTTCAGTCCCGAGGCAAGTTACAGACCACAAGCCAGTGGTCATTAAAAACCAAGCAGTAACTCAGGTGTCTTCATACAAATATTTAGGTGTCCATACTGACTGTCTGCTTTGTTGGAATACACATGTTGATAACCTGTGTAACAAACTGCAGCAGAGGCTATATAGTAAAGAGTTGTGTGCCATTTGAAATTTTCTTCTAAAATGATCATTTTTATCAAGCTTGTATATTTAAGTTCAGTAATTTCACTTAAATGGCAATGAAGATTACCTATTAATTGTCATTTAAGTGAAATTACTGAACTTAAATATACACGCTTGATAAAAATGGTCATTTTAGAAGAAAATTTCAACTAGCATTTAGAGGCTTTTGCATCTGAACTCTTCATATTTTTAAGGTGCCTAAGGTTGTGTGGTGTGAGCAGTAACATCATGATGATCTTCGATCATGCAATCTAAGAGTGTCATCATCCGATATGGAATTACTGCATGGTTTGGCAACCTAACAGTTAAGGTGAAAAATAAGCTTGCCAACATGCACAAAATAGCCATGAAAATCATAGGGAGGACAGAATATGAGCCTATACAGAGCCTAAATGATCAGGCCGTTATAAAACAGGCTATGAAAATTAAACAAGACCCTCATCATCCCTCTTTCCTGAATATGAAACCAAGAAGAATACTCCGTGTACCAAAATGCAAAACTAATCGCTTAAAATTATCATTTCGTGCCAGTCAGTCTCCATTAAGTTGTTGAACGATGTGAAATAAAACTATGTGAGCACTTTACTTGTGATCCCGGTGCAGTAGGCAACGTGCAATATATATATATATATATATATATATATATATATATATATATATATATATATATATATATATATATATATATATATATATATATATATATACACTAGCATATTAGCACTTTACTTAAACTTCAATACAATGAGTAATTTGCAACAACCACACCAGCACACCATTACACCACCACCACCAGCCTGCACAGTGGTAACAAGGCATGATGGATCCATGTTCTCATTCTGTTTCAAGCCAAATATCTGACTCTACCATCTGAATGTCTCAACAGAAATCGACACATCAGACCAGACAACATTTTTCAAGTTGTAACAATCTAATAGATATGTAGCCTATATTATTAACAAGAAATCTAGGGCCCTATAATTTCTGCGATCACAGAATAAAAAGCACACTCTTTTTACAACTAAAATAACAGTAAAGGGTAAAAAATAAATGAATTCCCAAAAATTAAAACGGAAAAAAACTGAATTTGCAAAAATTAAAACGGAAAAAACGGAATTTGGGAAAAATAAAATGGAATTTGGGAAAAAATAAAACGGATTTTATAGGGCCCTAGAAATCACGGGATTCATGGACTGAGAGAAGAAGGAATTAAAAGAAGACACGGGAATTAAAATAGCTTGAAGGTGACATGTATTTTCCAGACAACAGATATCACATACAACGTTTGAGCATTTCTCAGTTACATAATATAACACAGAGAATACGACCGGATGAATGTCTATGTGCACAAGCCACGCGCGCACGTCAGAACGGGACAGTTTTCACAAAGAAAGTCTTTCAAAACTCCATGGCCTAGTACTAAGAACAACTCCAGGAAACAGTCTGATAGTCCAACGAAAAATGTCACAAAAAAATTAATCCACCATGAGAAAAAGAAAACCCTGTGGCTGCTTTCAATGAACAGAAAAACTGCTCCCGCATTAAAGAATATAAACCGATCGCACTCACCGGTTTTGGGTGTTCGTTGCCAACGAAGGATGTTGATATCCTGCAAATCAAGCTCAAGTTGGTGAGTTTAGTCAAATACGACCTTTTTCCAGATCCTCCGTTCCTCTTGTATTCCTCTAAAAAACATTCCCCCGTCAGCTAACGTGGATGTGATTAAATAACTACCATCAGCTGTGAACTGACGTCCAGCTGATCTAGCCCGCGACAATATAAACACGGCACGTGGTACAATGACAGACACAACGAAGCCGTACATAATTCATCATAATGAAGATACATCTTGATTCTCCTATCAACATTTACAATATTATACATGAAGAAAAGAAAGAAAAAATAAGAGAGAAAAAACAACAGTGAACTCAGATCAGATTTTTTTGGGGTCAAGTGACCAGGTCAGACTTCTTCAGAGATAGCAGTGAACGCTCAAATCTGGCCCAGATCTGATCTTTTTAAATAAGATTTAGACCACATTCATATGTAGTCCTGAATCAGATACAGATCTGATTTCTTTCAATGTGTCCGCAACCAAAGTGGATTTAATGCGACTCTGACGTCAATCTACATCAACATTTAACACAATTATGCGCTGGCAAGTAGCCTAAGCACTAGACACAACAGACAGTAACATTAAAAACTTGAATACATATGGAGAACTTAAACTTAAATAAAACTTAAACTTTTGTGTTTATTTTTTAAATGAGCGATCACGTCGCTTGATAAGACCCTTATTCATCGTCTGGTGTTGTTTAAAGCCCTTTGAAGCTGCACTGAAACTCTCATTTGGACCTTGAACCGTTTGGTTCCCATTGAAGTCCATTATATGGAGAAAACTACTGGAATGTTTCCATAAAAAACCTTAATTTCTTTTCGACTGAAGAAATAAAGACATGGACAACAGACAGTAACATTAAAAACTTGAATACATATGGAGAACAGTGATGGAGTGAGTCATTGGAGGTGTTAGACCTAATTAATATATGAGCTAATTAAAAAATAGCCAATATTGCTTCTTTCTCTTCATTCTTCTCCTCATCATCACTTGCTCATTAATTTTACAGCTTCCATTACACAGACATTTAGAAATAAAAGCGTAAATGCTTACTTCCTCCATAACCACATGAACATTCATGCAACAGCTGTGCTGCATATGATGTCATTGTTGTTCTTTTGCGACATACAGGCTTAGTTTGAAACATGCAAACAGTTACACATTGGAATCAGATATAGGCCACATTTTTAAGCAGGTCTTCTGCTGTTGTAGCCCATCCGCCTTCAAGGTTGTGTGTGTTGTGGCTTCACAAATGCTTTGCTGGCATACCTCGGTTGTAACGAGTGGTTATTTCAGTCAAAGTTGCTCTTCTATCAGCTTGAATGAGTCGGCCCATTCTCCTCTGACCTATCGCATCAACAAGGCATTTTGGCCCACAGGACTGCCACATATCTGGATGTTTTTCCCTTTTAACACCATTCTTTGTAAACCCTAGAAATGGTTGTGTGTGAAAATCCCAGTAACTGAGCAGATCGTGAAATCTCAACCATGCCACACTCAAAATTGCTTAAATCACCTTTCTTTCCCATTCTGACATTCAGTTTGGAGTTCAGGGAGATTGTTTGACCAGGACCACACCAAATGCATTGAAGCAACTGCCATGTGATTGGTCAATTTAGATAATTGCATTAATGGGATATTTAACAGGTGTTCCTACACTGTAAAAAAATAATTTCAAGATTTGTTATCACAACATTTTTCTTTTGTCAAGTCAACTTAAATAATTTTTGAGTTTAGATAACTTATATTTTGAGTTTCTGATGATTAAATTAATCTCCTTCATTGTATTAACTCACTTTTTCCAGTTCAATCAACTTAAAATTTCAAGGCAACCAGGTTACTTACTTTTTTAAGTTAAACCAACAATATTTTTTACAGTGTAATAATCCTTTAGGTGTGTGTATAATCAACAAAAAAAAAAACAGTTATATATAAAGCATTTAGGCCCCATTTACACTGAAGGGAAAACATAATTCCCTGCGCGATTGGCCTCTCGTTCATCATCAAAACCCCGATTATTTCTAAAAACTCAGGCGAAAGTGGAGATTTCTGAAAACGCCGGTTATGTGTTGTCGTGTGAACTGGGAGAAATGGCGTTTTAGGTTCTCTCTTGACTGATTTCCGATTGGCTTGTATGGCTTTATCCTTAACCCCTACACTGCCACCTATAGGTTTGGCATAGTTATGATGGCGCTCGGTGGCGCATTTATGCGGGTGTGTGAACGACTTATTTTGGAAAACGGAGAGGGAATATATTTGTTTTGCTAAATTTTAAAATTGCTAAAATATTCACCACCTCTTTAAAAATCAAGCATCAATACCATTAACTCATGACCACTGTTGGGGGTAATGGATTACTTTTTCAAATAAGTAACACAAGTTACTTTGTTTTCCTATTTATTGACTGACAGCTCTCCTGTCCTCAAAAAATGATTAAAACACTTATATTTCACTATAAATAAGTCTACATATGCTTTTAACAGACTCAACCTCAAAGGCTATTATTAATATGGTGCCTTGAAATATCGAACACAATCTCAAGACAGAAACTGACAACATGCATGCATGTTCCCCTCACTTCAACATCTGTCTGTAATTACCAACCCACCAATTTCCTGTCTTCGTGTTCAGAACACATGCAGATGTGTTTTGTCTCTTATAATCCAATGTCATTATTCTGATGTTTAACCATTATCAGCGTGTGGTGGTTGATGTTGTTGTTCCAGTAATTGTCTTTGTTCACTCACTGAACAATGAACTCGGAGCAGGAGAGTCTATCTAGACTCTGTTCACTTCCATTTTTCTTCTTAAAACATATTTGTCTGGTTTATAGGAAGTTTAATTTGTGATCTGACAACAGGAGGTAGTTTTAGGAAAATAAGTGATAATATTATGTCATAATTTTGATGAAGAAAAGGAAAATGAGTTAAGAGAAGTAGTATTCAGTTTCTTTCTATAATATATACATATTTACAACATACAAATTACTCTTTACATAATATACAATATTTGGAATATCCTATTAAATATAAGCATTTGATATTCTGTTGCCGAAATATTGCACGAATATTTCCGGATGGCCTCTGTAGAACTGTCCGAGCAGACGACGCTTCTCCTTCAAAGAAAGTTTGGTGTCTCGCTGAATTGTTTTTAGTAATGTCCAAAGCTCCTCTCTGGTAGTTTTCTGAACCGTTTCCATGTAATCTTTTCCAGTGAGACTGGCGACAGTAAGTTGTTCCTACAAGAGGGAAGATTTGAAATGTGTTCTCTTAGCAAATGCATTGGCAGTGTTTTACTTGCAAACATCTACAACGATTTCTGATTATAAGTATTACCTTGATTAGCAGGTAAATATATATTTTTTCTCCATAAAATAACCAGCATGAAAAACTTAAAGGGATATTCACTTTTTTTGCAAATAGGCTCATTCTACAACTCCCCAGAGCTAAACTGTTGGGTTTAACTCGTCTAACTAGAATCCATTGACGATTTCTGATATTTAGAAGATATTCATAACCAGAGAGTATCTGGCTCATTGACTTCCATAGTAGGAAAAAAATATATATACTATGGAAGTCAATGAGACAGAAACTCTCTGGTTACTGATATTCTTCTAAATATCTGAAAATCGGCTGAAGCATTTCAAAACGGCAAAACTCAACAGTTTAACTCTGGGAGTTGTAAAATGAGCCTATTTCCAAAAAAGTAGAGTATATCCTTTAACGTAAATACATTTTCAACATATATTTCTAGTTTTACCTGTAATGAGATCAGGATCTGTTCCTTTGATGATACTGGCAAATTTATCACTTACAAGGTTGTGCAATGTGACGGGAATCTAGGGCAAAAAGGCAATCAAATTATTAATAAAACATATGTTGAGTGTCCATGCTGTCAGTTTACTTCATGAACAGAAACACATTGATGTCATATTTATGGTGCCTTGCGAAGTATTCAAACCCCTTCATTTCTTTTCATATTTTATATTGCTCTTATGTTAAACTACTTTAAATGACTTTATTTACTCATCAATTTACACTCAAATTTACACAAAAAACTGATTTGCGACAAATTTGCAAATTTATTAAAAAAGGAAAACCTGAAATAAGTACATTGCATAAGTATTTCAAACCATTAAAGGAGTACTTTAAAAAAAACTTGCAGACATATTACTCCTTGCTCTGTTCTGTGATGCGCATTCGTGACTCTCCTGTTTCATTTTGTTCATTACGTTCATTGAATAAATCAAATGACTCAAAAAGATTCGTTCATTTTGATAACTGAGTTCGAACAGTCATGACGCGCATCACAGAACAGAGCAAGGCAAGCATTTGTGCTTATAAAACTTAAACTTTTCTATTTATCTTTGAAATGAGCCGATCATTTGCTTGATAAGACCCTTATTCATCGTCTGGTGTCGTTTAAAGCCCTTTCGAAGCTGCACTGAAACTGTCTTTTGGACCTTGAACTGTTTGGATCCCATTGAAGTCCATTATATGGAAAGAAAATCCTGGAAATGTTTTCATCAAAAACCTTAATTTCGTTTCAACTGAAGAAAGAATGACATGGACATCTTGGATGACATGGGGTGAGTAAATTATCAGCATAAGTTTTTTTAAAGTAAACTACTTCTTATCTCAGTACTTAGTGTTTTTGGGTATGATGCGACAAGCTCTGCATTTAGTCTTTTTGCTCTCAAGCTCTGTCAGGTTGGATGGGGACCGTCAATGGACAGACAATTTAAAATATCTATTTTTTATTTGAATATATTTTTAAATGTAATTTAAGATGCAAAGCTGGATTTTCAGCATCATTACTCCAGTTAAGTGTCACGCGATCTCAAGAAACCATTCCAGACATCTCAAGAAACTCCAGAAACATTTCTCATTATCATCAATGTTGAAAACAGTTGCGCTGCTAAATATTTTTGGACAAACCCTGATACATTTTTCCCTTCAATCAATAGAGAATCATCAAGAACAGAATTTATTTGAATAGAAATCTTTCAAAGAATTTCTTATACTAAACTAGTGTTTATTATAGCATGTATGACTGGTTAGTTGGCCATTCTCACACACAATGCAAATAGTTTGTATTTGGGTTTTGGTCTCTGAGCTTGCGACTCACCTTGAAGAGGTCGTGGTGGTTGTCCATCAGTGAAAAGAACCAGAAGATCAACCTTCCCTTTGGCTAATTTAGTTCCATACACAATGGCATTGGAGAACGCTCTCTTTACTGCCATTCTGTTCTCGAATCTACAGAACAAAACAAACAGCTTGTCAATTGTCTGTACGGATGTAGGAATTGAATTCATGTAGGTGTAACAAAAAATAGAAAAGCGACTGTTTAATTCATTGTCTTTTCACTAGCATGGCAACTGCAAATCACTTTAGTTTCCATGTTTTTTAACAATGACACTTTTGTGTGATGTCAACACTGCCATAATACTGTGCACTGGACTGAATTTAACAGCAAGAACGCTGGACGATCCACATCCACTACAGGACGGGCATTTTTTCCACATTTTGCAGTGTTTTTCTTTTTTAATTTACACATCTCCAAACACATTTGCAACTATGATGTTCATCTATATCATTCAGAAAATAAATCATACACCATACATACTTATAAATCATACACCATACATTACCATATATACACTCTATTGTCAGTTTTATAACATAATTGCAGTTACATCAGCATAAAAGCACAGTCTAAATAAAGGGTGGGCGATATGACCAAAATCTATATCAGCATACGAGTAATTTTATTTCACGATAACGATGTTTCAACATATAGTTAATTTAGCTTTAAATAAGGTTTTTATGATATACTTTTTTTAAACTGTTGAAATTTCATAATTCTTAAAATATATAAATATCTATAAAAACGGACAAGCTCCATAACTTTATCGGCTATGTTTTTCGTGATGCAGAAAACGGAATTTACTGTATAACACGGAATTTCACGTAATTTGTCAATTTACAAATTTACTCTAGACTCTAGACACCGCTCTGAAAGTCACTTTGTGAGCATTTCTAGTTTTATTTGTATAGTTTGTATTTGTTTAATTTTATTTGTATTGCATTTAACCGAAAAAAATCGTCATGTCATATTGCATTTAACCGAAAAAAAATGTCATGTCATTTAACCGAGAAAATATCGTCATGTCATCAACGCACAGAAACTCTTCTCGGCAACCCGTCAAAATAAAGTTTGGATTAACTTGACAGAAATGTAGTTGTACAGTAGGATCTCATTTTTAATGATCATCAAAACTTAATTTAAGGCATTTTTTTTACCCATGTTTTAATTTTAAAGGTCAAGCTCATTGTACAGCACGTTGTTTCGACAAAAAGTTTGTTTAATTTCATATGATTAAAAATAAATTAAATGAATGTTTTATGACATTTGAATACCAGAAAAACACAGGTAAAAAACAAATCGTAAATCAATTTTTTGTATGTCGTAGGTTAATAATTATATAGATTTCATGATTTCAAATTATTAGACATGCTTTATGATTACTAAAAATGTTTCACCATGTATCCATAACACCCCGCTCCGCGTAACACTAGTAGTTTCGGGGGTTTCTACTGGTTAATTCGCATCTACCGGTATATCGCACACCACTAACACAGTCGGAGTCACTGATTTATTTAATTCTCGCTGATTATCGGTACCTCTTTGTGTAGTTTGATCTCTCGAGGCCGCCGGCGAGGGCCATGAAGCGCAGTAACCGGCGGAGCTCCTCTCGACTGCGTGAATCCTGGCAGTTTCAGACACAGCTGAAGAGACTCCAGCGCCTGCTCCTGCTTCCCGTTCACTGCACACGTACCATATTACATTAGCAGTGCAATTATACACTGATAGACAGATTTTAAACAACATTCTAACATTCAAGTGGCCTTCAAGTTCAATTTTATTGGATGTGTATTTGTAGGCTACAAAAATACTACACTGTAAAAATGAAGATGCTTTATCTAATCAAAAAAATTGTGGCAACAGATTACAAGCAATATTATTAATTAAATGTAACAAATTAGAATTGAGTAAAATTAATCAAATTAATTCCTTAAAAGTTAACCATTTAAAATGAGTGAAACTTACAACACACAACCAAAAAACATAAACTGAAGTCACCATTATGCTGATCGGTGTTTGTTTTGAAATTACGTTTTCTCCTTCAGTGATTCTGCTTGTTAACATCAGGTGTCTTCAATGTTGGCAATATAAAATAAATAGTTCTTAATTAATCTTTGACGTCTGTCTGTTAGTCAGATATTTTTGTTAAATTTGTTTGGTGTGAACTTAACTCATTTTAAATGGTTAACTTTTAAGGAATAATTTGATTAATTATTACTCAATTCTAATTTGTTAAATTTAATTAATAATATTACTTGTAATCTGTTGCCACAATTCTATTGATTAGATAAAGCATTTTCATGTTTACAGTGTATAAAAAATACTATTCAGAAAATTAAAGAAACTTAAAGTGTACTCAAAGAGTAAAAAAAAACTTGGTCACTTTAAAAAAAGCACTTGTAATAATGTTTAATTAAACGTTTTACATTAAAATATGTTTCAATAATACTAATTTTGATGTGTTCACTGATATTTATTTTACTGTATATTCAGTATTATTACATTTAAATATTTCAAACATATTTAATTGCAACTTCATCATCACATATGTGTAATTAATTACAAATATATTTAAATACTGTACATGACATAAACGTTTCAACAGAAATTACATTAAAGTATATTTTAGTCTATCCGTAAATGCTTGTACACTTTAACCATTTTAATTATGAAATTACATATAAAGATTTTTATATGTAAGTGTTTGAAAACATTACATTTAGTTCACACTTAAATATATTATTTGCATAATAACTACTCTTTTTACTAGTATGCTACAGTGTACTTCTTTTTCACAAGGGCCACTAATAAGCCAAATTTCCCTTAAAGGGATACTCCACTTTTTTTGGAAATAGGCTCATTTTACAACTGAGTTTTACCGTTTTTGAATCCATTCAGCAAATCTCCGGTTCTAGCGGTACCACTTTTAGCATAGCTTAGCATACATCATTGAAATGGACAAGACCATTAGCATTTCTCAAAAAAAAAAAAGACCAAAATGTTTAGATATTTTTCCAATTTAAAACTTGACTCTTCTGTAGTTACATCTGTGCATTAAGACCGACGGTAAGTGTAAAGTTGCAATTTTCTAGGCTGATATGGCTAGGAATTATACTTGATTAAAAAATAGTATAGTTTCTTGATTATTACGCAGGAATGAGAGTATAGTTCCTAGCCATATCAGCCTAGAAAATCGCAACTTTACATTTTCTGTCGGTCTTAGTGCACGATGTAACTACAGAAGAGTCAAGTTTTAAAGGTGCCATCTGGAGTTTTTGAGGTGAAACTATCCCAAAAATGAGCTACAGGCATCAAAAGAATGAGAAGAAATAAGTGCAATGATGTCATTAAAAAACTGAAAAGTTATATTGCTGCCGAGATATAAACCTAAATTAGCATGCTAAATTACTAGCCCCGGTCCGTCGGGTGTCGTAATACCAGTTTCGGCCATGGGAGGCGGTATGCGGGCGGGCAACATAAACACCAGCCGCACACTGCAGTACACGAGTAAGTCGCGCGTCTTATGTTTGTACTTTGAACCTGAAGTCAGTCGTGTGGAAATACAGCCGATTACTACATTTCAGTTCAAGGAAGAGTTCAAAAAATGATTGGTCGACATGCATGAGGAATACATTTTGGTAAGTTGTAGCATACTGTATTTTTCAACAGTGTTCATGTTCTTTTCCATTAGCTAGAGATGATCGGTTCACGTGAGCTAGAGATCTGTGGTGTAACATGTACAAGCGCCAAAACGGTATTTATTGTTTGAATTGCGTAATAAAATTGACAGAATCTGAGAGCTTAACTAACCTGCTTGCTAAGTGTCAATTGCGTGTGTCTCACAGTGAATTCGTGAGAGTTGTCAGCTCTGAATGACGCTAGCTTGATCAACATCAGCCAATGCTGTCTGTCAAATTAATTCAAACTAACAATAAAAGTGTAATATAAACAAAACGAATACCATAAACTTAAAATAATTGCCCAGGCTTTTATTTTCCCATATCGTGGAAATGCACCAGCTTGTTTTTGAGACAGGCGTCTATGAGACGGTCTTCATCATTTAGTGTTGAGATGTTGTTCATTGAGTCTCTGATCTCTAAAAATATCCAAATGCTCCACGTGAAACTGCGGTCTTCCAACCTTTACTATCGTGTCAAATGATTTGAATAATATGCGTGAGAAAAGAGTGTGAGAGTGCGGCCGCGTTACAACTCAATTTCTGGAGGTATACTGCCCCCATCTGTTATGGAAAATTTAATATTCTTTGATTTAGAATTCCAGATGGTACCTTTAAATAGGAAAAATATCAAAAATCTTTTTTTTGAGAAATGCTAATGGCCTTGTCCACTTCAATGATGTATGCTAAGCTATGCTAAAAGTGGTACCGCCAGAACCGGAGATTTGCTGAATGGATTAAAAAAATGTTTAACAGTTAAAAATGAGCCTATTTCTCCAAAAAAATGTAGAGTATACCATTTAAGTGAAATTTGGCTTATTAGTGGCCCTTGTGAAAAATAAGTATAAATATAAATCCCTTTAATATAAAAGTCAAGTCAAGCTAACATATAGTGAACTGATGTCTCACCAAGCAGCTCGGAGACGCCGGAGTGGATGTCAAAGACGTGGTTGCTGAGCAGTGGTGGGTAATCAGACTGGCCGTAGTGCTGGACCAGGACCCCGTAGAGGAGCTGCTTGTACTGGGACGTCTCCTCGGCACACTTGGCCAGCCCTCGGCTCACATCCACCACCAACTGATCCGGGAGAAACTCCAGACAGTCCACAGCTGCTGACAACCAGCTATCCGCTCTGTTAAAGAGATATGAAGAAGAAGAGAGATCAGATACAGTAGTAAACAAATCCAATTATTTCAAATAAAAATAAAAAGTCAAATCCAACATTTAGAACATTATAAATGAGAAAGATATAGTATTAAAGTATATAAAAGATATAGTATTATTAAGTATATAGTTCTATAAGATATAATAGATATGATGAAAGAGATTTCATTCGTCAGAAACACAATGTACATTTTTAAATAAAAAACAACAAAATGCTATTGAGAGAGTGCAAAAAGAAAAATCATTTTAGATTAGATTCAAGATTTTAGTTACACAAATTAATTTTAATTAACCTGCAATAATGATTTACATTTGCTGAGCTGTCGGGATGGGTTCGCCTGTGCATTTCAAAGTACCCTGACTGTAGTTGTAAATCTTTAAATCAATAAAGATTTTTTTAAAAAAAGGAGCTAATTTGTACACACACATTTGCACCTACCCAACATGTATTCACAATCATATTTAATGTAATTACCTTACATTTTTTTGTTAAACAAGTATTAAATGTTCAAATATTTTAGTTATAAAAAAGAATGTAATGATGTTGTTATTCACTAAATGATATTAAGTGAAAGAAATTATGTTCAATTTGTTTCATTATGCATTATATACATATTTTAAATGATTATCATCTGTATGTAGTATCATCGTTATTCGGATAGAGACCTGATTTCGATGGAAGACCCAATTTGTCATGACACCGGCTGTGCTTCAGCGCTGAAGCTGAACGTTTTTTTGCCACGAACCAAACGCAAACCTACGGTGGCGTATTGCATTTACTTGAAGAAAAAAAATCTACTCTGTTTTTCTGAATTAACGAGTTAATTTTACATGAGAAATTTTTTTTTGCTCTGTTTTTCTGAATTAATGAGTTAATTTTACATGAGAAATTTTTTTTTGCTCTGTTTTTCTGAATTAATGAGTTAATTTTTCATGAGAAAAAAAGTTTTTGCTCTGTTTTTCTGAATTAACGAGTTAATTTTTCATGAGAAATTTTTTTTTGCTCTGTTTTTCTGAATTAATGAGTTAATTTTTCATGAGAAAAAAAGTTTTTGCTCTGTTTATCTGAATTAACGAGTTAATTTTTCATGAGAAATTTTTTTTGCTCTGTTTTTCTGAATTAATGAGTTCATTTTTCATGGAAATTTTTTTGCTCTGTTTTTCTGAAGAAAAATTTTTCTTATGAAAAATTAAGTCGTTAATTCAGAAAAACAGAGCAAAAACTTTTGTTCTCATGAAAAATTAAGTCGTTAATTCAGAAAAACAGAGCAAAAACTTTTTTCTCATGAAAAATTAAGTCGTTTAATTCAGAAAAACAGAGCAAAAACTTTTTTTCTAATGAAAAATTAAGTCTGTTAATTCAGAAAAACAGAGCAAAAACTTTTTTTCTCATGAAAAATTAAGTCGTTTAATTCAGAAAAACAGAGCAAAAACTTTTTTTCTCATGAAAAATTAAGTCGTTAATTCAGAAAAACAGAGCAAAAACTTTTTTTCTAATGAAAAATTAAGTCGTTAATTTAGAAAAACAGAGCAAAAACTTTTTTTCTCATGAAAAATTAAGTCGTTAATTCAGAAAAACAGAGCAAAAACTTTTTTTCTCATGAAAAATTAAGAGTCGATTTAATTTAGAAAAACAGAGCAAAAACTTTTTTTCTCATGAAAAATTAAGTCGATTAATTCAGAAAAACAGAGCAAAAACTTTTTTTCTCATGAAAAATTAAGTCGTTAATTCAGAAAAACAGAGCAAAAACTTTTTTTCTCATGAAAAATTAAGTCGTTAATTCAGAAAAACAGAGCAAAAACTTTTTTCTAATGAAAAATTAAGTCGTTAATTCAGAAAAAACAGAGCAAAAACTTTTTTTCTCATGAAAAATTAAGTCGTTAATTCAGAAAAACAGAGCAAAAACTTTTTTTCTCATGAAAAATTAGAGTTGTTACATTCAGAAAAACAGAGCAAAAACTTTTTCTCTCATGAAAAATTAAGTCGTTAATTCAGAAAAACAGAGCAAAAACTTTTTTTCTAACTGAAAAATTAAGTCGTTAATTCAGAAAAACAGAGCAAAAACTTTTTTCTCATGAAAAATTAAGTCGTTAATTCAGAAAAACAGAGCAAAAACTTTTTTTCTCATGAAAAATTAAGTCGTTAATTCAGAAAAACAGAGCAAAAACTTTTTTTCTAATGAAAAATTAAGTCGTTAATTCAGAAAAACAGAGCAAAAACTTTTTTTCTCATGAAAAATTAAGTCGTTAATTCAGAAAAACAGAGCAAAAACTTTTTTTCTAATGAAAAATTAAGTTGACTTAATTCAGAAAAACAGAGCAAAAACTTTTTTTCTAATGAAAAATTAAGTCGTTAATTTCAGAAAAACAGAGCAAAAACTTTTTTTCTAATGATAAAATTGCAAGTCGTTAATTCAGAAAAACAGAGCAAAAACTTTTGTTCTCATGAAAAATTAAGTTGTTAATTCAGAAAAACAAAGCAAAAACTTTTTTTTTCATGAAAAATTAAGTCGTTAATTCAGAAAAACAGAGCAAAAACTTTTTTTCTCATGAAAAATTAAGTCGTTAATTCAGAAAAACAGAGCAAAAACTTTTTTTCTAATGAAAAATTAAAGTCGTTAATTCAGAAAAACAGAGCAAAAACTTTTTTTCTCATGAAAAATTAAGTCGTTAATTCAGAAAAACAGAGCAAAAACTTTTTTTCTCACTGAAAAATTAAGTCGTTAATTCAGAAAAACAGAGCAAAAACTTTTTTTTCTCATGAAAAATTAAGTCGTTAATTCAGAAAAACAGAGCAAAAACTTTTTTTCTAATGAAAAATTAAGTCGTTAATTCAGAAAAACAGAGCAAAAACTTTTTTTCTCATGAAAAATTAAGTCGTTAATTCAGAAAAACAGAGCAAAAACTTTTTTTCTCATGAAAAATTAAGTCGTTAATTCAGAAAAACAGAGCAAAAACTTTTTTTCTAATGAAAAATTAAAGTCGTTAATTCAGAAAAACAGAGCAAAACTTTTTTTCTCATGAAAAATTAAGTCGTTAATTCAGAAAAACAGAGCAAAAACTTTTTTTCTAATGAAAAATTAAGTCGTTAATTCAGAAAAACAGAGCAAAAACTTTTTTTCTAATGAAAAATTAAGTCGTTAATTCAGAAAAACAGAGCAAAAACTTTTGTTCTCATGAAAAATTAAGTCGTTAATTCAGAAAAACAAAGCAAAAACTTTTTTTCTCATGAAAAATTAAGTCGTTAATTCAGAAAAACAGAGCAAAAACTTTTTTTCTCATGAAAAATTAAGTCGTTAATTCAGAAAAAAAGAGCAAAAACTTTTTTTCTAATGAAAAATTAAGTCGTTTAATTCAGAAAAACAGAGCAAAAACTTTTTTTCTCATGAAAAATTAAGTCGTTAATTCAGAAAAACAGAGCAAAAACTTTTTTTCTCATGTAAAAATTAAAGTCGTTAATTCAGAAAAACAGAGCAAAAACTTTTTTTTCTCATGAAAAATTAAGTCGTTAATTCAGAAAAAAAGAGCAAAAACTTTTTTTCTAATGAAAAATTAAGTCGTTAATTCAGAAAAACAGAGCAAAAACTTTTTTTCTAATGAAAAATTAAGTCGTTAATTCAGAAAAACAGAGCAAAAACTTTTGTTCTCATGAAAAATTAAGTCGTTAATTCAGAAAAACAAAGCAAAAACTTTTTTTCTCATGAAAAATTAAGTCGTTAATTCAGAAAAACAGAGCAAAAACTTTTTTCTCATGAAAAATTAAGTCGTTAATTCAGAAAAAAAGAGCAAAAACTTTTTTTCTCATGAAAAATTAAGTCGTTAATTCAGAAAAACAGAGCAAAAACTTTTTTTTCTCATGAAAAATTAAGTCGTTAATTCAGAAAAACAGAGCAAAAACTTTTTTTCTCATGAAAAATTAAAGTCGTTAATTCAGAAAAACAGAGCAAAAACTTTTTTTCTCATGAAAAATTAAGTCGTTAATTCAGTAAAACAGAGTAGATTTTTTTTCTTCAAGTGAATGCACACGTGATTATACAAACCTTAATAAAATAAACCTTTTATTATTTTACCAAATTTCTTTCACACAGAGTAGCAGAGCCGAAGCACAATCAAAACAATGCTCTTCCGCAAGACGCATGCAGTTGTTTAACCACTAGAGGGCCACAAGAGTGAGTGTAGCTTTAATTATATAGATTTAAATACTTTTTTACAGTATATCCTTCTGAGTCTACTAAACATGTCTGATTCATCGCTGAGGTTACAGTCTGGGATAAGAAAAATGATGTTTAAACTGAACACTTGCATTGTGGTGTAGCAAACACAACTCATATTTCCCTCATAAAATAAATTCTAGTTTTGTTCATTAGATCTGACACCCCAGAAGAAAAACGAAAGAAAGAGAGAAATAGAGATGGAAATAGTCATCGTACTGAGCCTCGCTGAAGGCCTTGAGGATCTTCGCTGTCCAGATAGCTGCTGGTGTAGAGCAGGTCCGGGTCGCTGTCCATGCTGTGGAGGGGTGGACGAGGGCTCTCCTGACCCTCCAACAGGCTCTCCAGAAGAGGCAGCTCAATCAACTGCAGGAGCCTTAGTACCGTCTGCTGCCGCCAGATCTCATCCATCACTGACAGACAGTCAACACACACGTAAGCTTTGATACTTTAACTTGATAAAACATCCAGTACCGGTATATTTCCGCATTAACTTCCTTTAAAGGGATAGTTCACCCAAAAATGAAAATTCTGTCAGTAATTACCAACCCCGTATATTTTTCATTCATCTTCGGAACACATATTAAGATATTTTTTATTAAATCTGACTGGATCACCTCCATAGGCTCCTAAGGGATCGAAACTTGCCGGCCCAAAAGTAATTAAAGACATTGTTAAAATAGTCCGAGTGACTACAGTGGCTCAATCATAAGATTATCAAGTGACGAGAATACTTTTTTGTGCGCAAAAATACAAACAAAAATAACAAGTTTATTCAACTATTCATTTCCTTCTCTGGGGGCCTTCTAGATTTCACGTAGTGAAACTACACAAAGCTTCGCATATGGTTGTACGTCGCACGCATCACACACATGGCCAACGTCGGTCAATAGTGAGCCTACGTCAGAGAATGTCTAATTGAAGAGAATTGGCACTGGCTGGTTACTTCCAGGTTCTGGACTGGCTGCAGTAACACGTCTCTGTCCATGCGGGGGCGCTGCGGTCGAGTGCAGAATGAATGAGAGTCAGTGGGGTTTCACCCCCAGAAATCTACTTTCTCAGGATGTAATTTTTTGTCAAATAATTTGAAAGTTGCATTCAAAGGGAGGGCTAAGATAATACACTCAGCAGAAAATTGCATTTTTAAAATGCGATGATGTCACACAATAGCAGAATGCTAGCGTGTTCCAGCCAACAACGGCCTAACCTGTAAGAAATCAAAAGGACATAAGTACTCGTTCATTCGACTTTTGGCCTATAATCTATATATGAACTTGCGGAATCAACAATAAAATCTATGTTAATTTAATGACAAGCAGGTGAAAGAGACACATTTAGCCGTTTAGCCCCATAGACTCCCATTCATTCTGCTCTCGCCCGCGATCACCTCCAGTGGAATTCTAATGGAACTGCAACCAAGATGATACCAAGATGATATGATTTTTTTTTTCGCACAAAAAGTATTCTCGTCGCTTGATAAACTTATGATTGGGCCACCGTAGTCACTCGGACTATTTTAACGATGTCTTTAATAACTTTTGGGCCGAACCAGTTTCGATCCCTTATGAATCCAGCACGGTGATCCAGCTCGCAGATGTAACCAAAAATATCTTAACTTGTGTTTCGAAGATGAACGAAAGTCTTACGGGAGTCTTATGAGGGAGAGTAATTACTGACAAAATTTTAATTTTTGGATGAACTAAGCCTTTAACAATAAAAAATCCTAAATTCAAGTTAAAATGTGTTAAAATGTATATAGTGATTTGTGGTGTTTACTGTTTACACACAAAAATGTCAAATTTTATGTCAAACTGTCAAAACATATCAGAGCTCAAATTGTGTTTTATGACGTTAATGAAGACCTACACTCCTGTGATAAGCCCAGATTCATCTTCTGTGGTGTGCTGGTGGCGTTCATGTTCAGATTTCCTAAAACATCCTCCAGAGATTTATCCGTTTTGACAGGAGAGTTGTTTGAATTCACAGAATCCTCTTTCCTGAAGAAAACATCAGGAAATAATGTGAATATTATACATCTGAAATTGTTGAACTAAACTGAACAAGTTCCATGCATTCTTGTAGGAATCACCAAGGCTGCATCTGAAATTGCATACTTTCTTTCTATACAGTAGGCGAAAAGTGAAAGAGCGTCTGAATTCACAGTACTCAAAGAGTAGGCAATAACCCAGATGAACTACTACTTCCACAATAAGTACATACTCAAGAGAGTATGCGTTTTCGGACGCAGCCTATGGGGTGTAGTCCATGATTCACTGTGACTCACTGACATTTCATGGGGAAGTTTGAAGACCTTTCCAGAAAACAATTGGCTCTGATGCAGCAGCATGCACTACTTCCCTGAACTTAAGCCAGCTCCTTTGTTTCCTGTCTGCCATTATTGGACAAATTGATTAGTTCTCAGGTGTGCCTGACCTCAGTAGTCACGGCAACAATAATCAGACACACCTGAATTAATCAAGCTTGGCCAATAATGGCAGACAGGAAACAAAAGGAAAAAAGCTGGCCTGAAGTTCAGGAGAGTCATGCAGCTGTGCATAAAGCCAATTCAGAGAGAAATACACAGCATTTTGTATAAGATCTCTAGGTTTTCCTCTTAACTGAAAAAGAAACAAAACTGATGAAGTAAATGATTAATTAGTCTTAGCAAGGTTCTAAAACACGTCTATCTTAGGTGATCTACTGTTAGTGGAAACACAACAGACTTTTCTGTTGTTTTCAATACATCTGTGTCACAAATTTTCAGAATTACGAAAATGTTAATTTTGTCTAATTCTTTAGCGTCGGGGCTGTACCTGGGCCGGCACTATGTTGCTGTCTGGGAAAAATCACATCAAAATTAAGCTTTATTGCTTCTGCATAACCTAAAAAAGAGATATTTTTAAAAATGTTGGTAACCAAACCGTTGACTTTAAAGGAGAGTGAAAACTTTTGCTGATAATTTACTCACCCCCATGTCATCCAAGATATCAGGCCCTGTTCACACGAGAACGCTCGCGGCTTAAAACGAAAAAATATTTTATCGGATGTGCCTTTCGTTTACACGACGGCGTTTTCTGAGGCTTAAAAACGCAAAAGCTGTAACCATCTTCCAGAGTGGAAATCTTTAAACGTTCCACCGTCGCCTCCCGTGTAAACGGTAAAAACGCAAAAGTCTGCTTGACAGTGAAGGTTGTAGACGCAGGCGCGTGGACTTGGGTGTTGCTTTAGTATGCACTCCTAGCCACCTAAGTGCATACTACATTGAATTTCTCTAGACATTTGGGTCACCATTTAACGCGACTTTCCCACACAAAACGCTCGTCTAAACGCAGAATAAACTATTATTAACGTGACTTTTGCGTTCTCTCTTTTCAGAATCGTTTCCGTGTAAACATAGCCTCAGTCGAAAAGAAATTAAGGTTTTTGATGAAAACATTCCAGGATTTTTCTCCTATATAATGCACTTCAATGGGAACCAAACGGTTCAAGGTCCAAAAGACTGTTTCAGTGCAAACTGCAAACTGTTCAAAGGGCTTTAAACGACACCAGATGATGAATAAGGGTCTAATCAAGCGAAACAATCGCTCATTTAAAAAAAACAAAAAAATAACAATGTTTAAGTTTTATAAGCACAAATGCTCGTCTTGCTCTGTTCTGTGATGAGCGTTTGTGACTCTCCTATTCAAACTCGTTCATCAAAATTAACAAATCTTTTTCGAGTCATGACTCGAAGGGTCCTGAGATAAGACCCCTTATTCATCATCTGGTGTCGTTAAAAACCCTTTGAAGCTGCACTGAAACTCTCATTTGAACCTTGAACCGTTTGGTTCCCAATGAAGTCCATTATATGGAGAAAATCCTGGAATGTTTTCATCAAAAACTTTAATTTTTTTTCGATTGAAGAAAGAAAGACATGGACATCTTGGATGACATGGGGGTGAGTAAATTATCAGCAACGTTTTTTAAAACTGAACTACTCCTTTAAAGGCCCATCTTATATAAGAAGAAAGGAAGTCATACAGGTTTGGAATAACATGAGGGTGAGTAAATAAACATTGAATTCTCAGAACAGAAGCACAAGTCTGCAAGTTTCTTCAATGCGACATATCTGACTATATGCAGAAGTAGTTCCACACCCAGAGATCAACATCAGTGTCGGCCACATCCGGAACAAGTGGATTCAAGATGTGTACAGATGTGTACCAGATGTGGGCCGGATCTGGACCGACACTGTTGTTGTCTGAGCAGAGAGGTGATATGACCTGTAGTGAGATGCCTACCTTTCGTAGGGTGGACTGTAAGTGTTCCTCTGTATGCTGAGAGAGTTGTATCCACTCTCAAAGGACTCCGAGGTTGACGTGCTGGGGGTCGGCCTGTTTAGAACCTGTATAGACTGCAGCTGCTGTCCTCAAACTTCGCTTGCCTCTTTTCCTTCCCAAACACTTTAGTGTCCACCGCTTCAAAGACCCTGGCCTCCATGAGGGCCTGGCAGAGGCGAACCGCTTTGGAACGGGGCACTTCGGCGTCCCCACAGACTTTGCTCTGGATGATGTGAGCCAGAACCACGTCCACGGCCTCGGACCCCAGAAAGCAGTCATGGTAGATTTTCAGATTGTGGCGTCTCCTCTTCACCTCCACCTGCGTCTGAAGGTTGTTGATGATGTTAGTCCAGATGTACGTGGCTCGGAACGGCTTCCCAGCCATTCCCGTGTCTGTCGAGAGATGGACTGGATGAGAAACGCCAGTGATATTCCAGAATAATGATCAAACTCCATTCCTGGGTTTATGTTTTTCCACATATTAAAGGTACAATATGCAGGATTTTTGCAGTAAAATATCCAAAAAAACACCAGGCCCATGTTATATAATTTGCTTAGTGGATTACTTACAATATCCCAAATGTTTCCAACTACTTGTAAATCGTGACAAAATTGCGATTTTTAACCAAGGAAACGGGGCGTGTGAGCAGGGGTGAGGAGTCGCCAGTCAATGACGTCATATTCGCGCTACCCCGGTTTCCACCAGGTTTGACCGCGTACTGCAACAGTAACCACGGCGACAGACGTGGACAACTGGGTCGGTTATGCCCAGTGTGAGTTTTGTTCAAACATTATGGACCATGGCAAAAAGGACTAGAACGAAGATCAACATCTTTCGAGATGCCGAGAGCTGCACGTGCGCGACTAACTTTGACTTAACGGAGATGCGAGTGTTGCATGTTACTTGAGTAAACAGGTGAGCAAATCAATGTATATAAAACTAATCAATGTTATAGTTCAACATGATGAAAAGTTAGAATATGATCTGTATGTTATAGACCCCTTTGTGCCGACGTCACAGTTACGTATCGGAAACACGGCGCTAGCTGGAGGCAAAACAAAGTGAAAACTGGAGGCGCTAATAAAAACCAGCACAGATTCGGCTACATAATAAGGAGCTTAAATTACTTTTATTATTATTAAATGTCATCTTATTGTGTTGTTTGGTGCAAGAATTGATGAAAAATGAATATGCTGTATCTGGAATTTTTATTTCTAGAAAATATTCACATGATTAAAATCGCACCGTAATGTCACTCTTTACATTGTCGTCGTCTCGGCGCTTAGAACTGCAGATCGTACGCACAAGTCTTGTACATGACCATTCAGCACATAGTTATAAGCATCTAAAGATTTATATGCCCTCAGTTTCTCTTTACGACCGAGTTTCTCTATAAGGTAGGTGTAGAAAGTCAGGCCACTCAACCAAGGTAATGTAACGTTAATCCTGTCAGATCTTCCATGAATTGAGTGAGAGTGTAGGCGGCTATCTGGGTCCGTCCGTTAAAAATAACTTTTGGAAGTAACAATCGCGGTCCTGGACAGTGAGTGACCTTAAACATTAAGATAAAATCAGATTTTCTCCAGTCATTGTTTAAAAACAAGCTAACAATGTTTGCTAACTAGCGTTAGTGAAGCAGCCAGAGCGCTCGTTCTGCCTCCACCTAAGCTCCGCCCACATGAAAACGTCACCATGTTTACCAACTGAAAAGGGGTTTATTCTCTAATGTTAATTTAGCTTAGTCTCAAACAGCCGACAAACAACAACAAACAACCGTTGTTGTTAGTTAACCAAGTTAACCAACAACATTCAACACACTCAAATGCAGTTTAGTGTGATAGTGAAACTGTTAGAGCAAGTGAAGCAGCGCTGCGTTACCTCAAGTTTAATTCCTCTAATAAGCTGACCTGTGCGAGTAATTCAGCGTGTAGTTCGGTAGAATTAAATGTCCTTATTCCTTTATGTCCTTATTCCGGGACTCGCGTCTGCGTGTGGCGCTGGTAAACGTCTAGCAATCGCGCCCTGCTTCATAAAACATCATTGTATTCACTCATCCATAAAAGATCCATCAGCTTGACGACAAGATCCATAATTCCACTTAATACGGAATATACGTCATTAATATACGCCTTTGTTATTGTAAGAGGTTAGCGACCCCTGGTGGCGAAACAATCTTGCATATTGTACCTTTAAATAAGTCAAGCTTTAGACTGAAAGGGTATAGATTTAAGGTTCGTTTACACAAAGAACAATAACTATAACAAAAACCATACTAGCCTCAACACCAGCGAACGATAATGATAACGTAGTCGTCTGCCTCTTTAAATCAAGCTCTTTAAAGAGAATAGATTCTGATTGGCTGTAAATGTTTTTATCATTTGTTAGCAGAAAAAAAGTCATTCTGAAAGTGTTTCCAATTCATTATATTTGTGGTGTGGACTTACCTATCATCAAATTAGTATAATTATTAAACTTTATAGTTATTACAGTGTTCATCCTTAAAGGGATATTCCACTTTTTGGAAATAGGCTCATTTTACAACTCCCCCAGAGTTAAACAATTGGGTTTCACCGTTTTTAAATGCATTCAGATGATTTTCTGATATTTAGAAGAATATCAGTTTCTGGTCTCATTGACTTCCATAGTATATTTTTTTTCCTACTATGGAAGTCAATGAGACCAGAAACTGTCTGGTTACTGATATTCTCCTAAATATCAGCTGAATGCATTTGAAACCCAATTGTTAAACTCTGGGGGAGTTGTAAAATGAGCCTATTTCCAAAACAAAAGTGGTGTATCCCTTTAAAACGGTTCCATGATGCTTTAGATTGATTGGAAGTTTCATATAACATCATGCATCACAGTGGACACAAACTCAACATTATATGCCAATATTTGCATATGCCAATATATATGACAAAGTTTTGCACTTTAATGCGATTTAAATCAATTAAAACAATAAACTACACCAACACTTTGGCACTGTCTATTAATACTGGAATAAGTCTACAAGAGGAAGCTTCTTCAGACTTTTGAAACTGGACCAAGAGGTTTCAGTTTACCCATATTTAAATCCGGCACTTTATCATTATAATCAACATGACGGTTGCAGAACATTAAGTTTCCCATGTTTTTTTTCTCATGGGTGTATTGCTGGACTAAAGTGAAAGCTTTTACAGATCCTTCTTCCAACACAAAGAGCATCTGCTGCCAATATCAATACCTCACAAGCCTTATAAATGACACAGGGGAGGTTGATCATTTCTCGCTAGAAGTGTTTCCTGCAGAATTTTATGTCCAGCCCTGAGGTAATGATGAAGCTCTAAATTACCCATTAGGGATCAGGATATGGGTGGGTAGAAACCTCCAGGACAACTGTGTTGATTACATAGAGATTCCCCTCACACACACAAACACACCTAGTGTCAATGAAGGCTCGAGTGAACAACAGCTGGCTGCAATATAAAGCTCCTCTCTAGACACCGCAGTTCAAGAGTTTTCCCGGGAAGTCTGGGATGCACGACTAGTTGTGTGAATATAGTCCTTGTGAAAAGGAAGGATATTTTTGAAGAGCACGGAAACAATAAAACAATAAGCAAGAAATCAAACTGATTTTTTTTCTTTGAAATATGGTGAAAATACTTCAAAATGTGCCGACAAGCATTTATTAACTAAAATATACTTTAATGCGATTTCTATTGAAACTTATTAAGTTAAATGTAATGAACACACTATCGTTAAAATTATAACTAAACACTTTACATGTGCTTTGGTATGTTAGTCAGCACACTTTTTGAAAGCATGACAAAAGATTATTAAAACATGATTTCAAATGAACTTCGATGTAAAACTTTTATTTTCTTTTATTCACTTAGGAGTCCTTTTACTTCATTAATTTATATGATCTACAAGTACAGTTTTTAAGATTTAAAAGAATACTACAGATGGACATTCAATACGACTAAGCGAATTTCTTTTTCACATAGGTGAGCGTCACAGTTTTTATGCTTAAAGGGATAGTTCACTTTGAAATTATTTTTTTATATGTTTTATCTTACCTCAAGGGCATCCAAGATGTAGGCGTCTTTGTTTCCACAGTATTTTAAATTTTGATATTTTTAGGTCAAACCGTTCTTGTCTGTCAGTCATATAATGGAGGTCTATGGTCACCACCTCAAAGAGCATGCACAGAGAAGTCCAAATTAAACATGATTTAATGACTCGTAAATGTAAGTACACATTAATGGCCTAAGACACGAAACGAGCGGTTTGTGTGAGAAAACGAACAGTATTTATATCGTTTTTACCTCTTGTAATCACAGTATCCACAAACGCCGGAAGCGGTATCTCGCGTGTGTACGTCACTCATTGTTTACACCGAGATTTCAGAAGCGTTACCTTTCACTGAGATCTAAACATATTTAGATATACAGGAAATCGCAATGGGAGACGTTTTCGATACATCAACAGACAACGTTGAATTTTTTTGCAACCGCGTAAGAGATCACTTCCGGCGCTTTCCAACGCTTGCGCAGACCGAAACGCCAGCGCCCTCAGATCACTTGGCCGTGGCTGTGGTAAAAACGATATAAATACTGTTCGTTTTCTCACACAAACCGCCCATTTCGTGTCTTAGGCCATCAATGTGTACTTACATTTACGAGTCATTAAATCATGTTTAATTTGGACTTCTCTGTGCATGCTCTTTGAGGTGGTGACCATAGACCTGCATAATATGACTGATAGACAAGAACGGTTTGACCTAAAAATATCAAAATTAAAAATACTGCGGAAACAAAGACACCTACATCTTGGATGCCCTTGAGGTAAGCTCAAACATATCAAAAATAAATTTCAAAGTGAACTATCCCTCCCTTTAATGAAGAATAGGCGTATTTATCAAGTCAGAAACTTGATAACGAATTCAGTTTCTCCCCATTAGCTATAGATTTGACTAAAATATCAGATGCGTCAATAACACATAATCCCGCCATCTGTAAAACTAGTTGATAAGGTAACTTCCTTATGTTCACGTCATATAGGCTTTATTTCATTTGCATGCCGCTAGTTGAACAACTGTTTTAGTACATGCTGAGATTTGATGTTAAGTTATAACCATTTCAATTAGTTGCCCTTTATTTTACAGTACGACCACTTACAAGTATTATTTAATATAAGGTCACTACATGGGTTAAGGTTAAGTTTAGTTTCAGGCTTAGTACCTAGTTACTGTAACAACTACAATAAGCAAATAGTATGGGGAACAAGACTGTAAAATAAAGTGCTACCTTTACTCCTTATATGTCAATAAACCTTATAAAAAACACTGTTGATACAGTAGTGGTGTGGAAAGTAGGCTCATAACACAATGTCATATGGTACTCCAAAGTACTTCAAAGTATTACCATGGCAAGTCCACAATACTCAAACATGCTCACATTATGATACCTTTTACTGTTAATTTGTTAGAGTGCATTAATAATAGCAGCATTGCTGTATCATAATGCTTCAAATTAGAATCCGAGATCTGCACTACATGCATTAGGGGACATTATGACGAGATCTGCACTACATGCATTAGGGGACATTATTAGATGAGTAGCCATGGTGTTTGTCCCCATGGATGGACATAAGGCATCTGATGGGATTTCACTCCTCTCCTGATGGACAGCACACGTTATGGTGTTTGCCCAACACTCAGATAAATAATCCCAGAGGGAGAACACCTAACAATTGCACATCTACACTAGGCTATTGTTATGAGACAAAACAAGTCGAAAACAAACACAAAATCGACTCTGTCTTAAGTGTAGACTATAAGTCACAGCTCTAATAGTTTATCAAGCACAGACAAGCCAAACGGGTTTGCCCTCCGGCTACTGTAAATGCACACAATTAAATGAAAACATTTGCCAGCTAAACCTCTTTAAATTAATGACTACCTAGGCTATTGAAAGTCCCTAAATTCACTTTAGCATTTAAATGTAATACACAACAATTACAAAACTATTTTAAACTCAAAGAAACAAAGCATAACGTTACAATCATAACTCAAAAATAAATACAAATTCAGACATAAAATGCAATCATATGCATGCTATTTTTAACATTAACATTGGAATTTAGCTTTTAGTTACGTTTGATTAAAAAACAACAACTAAATAGCCGATACAGCATTCACATTGCAAATGCACCACAATATAACCTTAATAAAAGCAGCCAGTTACACGCAGAAACCCACCTGGAGGTCTGTGCATGTGAGTGACGTCTGTAGTTCAGGTTAAAGCTGCATGTCTCGCGTCGTTGCTGTATTAATGTAAAGCATCTCCTTTTAGTTACGCGCTGTAAATAATGTTCACACTCGCGCGCTCTGAACTTAATCTGCGCTCACACACACACAAGCCAGCGGCAGCAGCCTGCGCGCGCTCTCACACACACACACCCTCCACGTGACGTCATGAGGGCAGTCGACAGACCATTAGCATTATAATGGTTTCATTTACACTATGGCAGTCGCCGAAACTTGCAAATGATAAACAAGTACCACTACACGTAAATAATGCTGTTTTAAAGACAAAAGGAACTTATTTTGACTTTTTACAGTGTTTTAGAAATGTTAGGTCTACAAGAAATCTCAAGAAACCATATTACAACAGATTATTTGGCGTTCCAGCACCTATTTTAATGTGTTGACTAATATAATGCAAAAAAAAAAAACTGTTGTGTTATTGGATATTTCACTTAAAGTGAATATTTTAAATGTACTAAATTGCATTTCATCATTACAAAGTGTAATAACACATTTGTTTGAGTTTCAATAGAAATAATATGTAAAGATGTCAAAAAGCACTAATATAGTTTGCTTGTTTGCCATCTAATAAGCCTATGCATTTAAAGTGACATTTCCGAGCAAATAAGTTTCCAAAAACATAACATTCACTTCACAACAATATAATTGTTTACTTTTATTTTAAGGTGTTGTTCTGTACAGTTTAATTATACATTTAAGCACTGAGTGAAATTGATTAACAACATAGGTTGTGATTAACCTATAGGGTTTGGTTTAGAAATAAGGTTTGGTTTGGGATTAGTCGCATGTAATTATGCACAATTTACTGTTATTACTACAGTAAGCAGGCTACATGTGTAAAATAAAGTGTTACCATATATTCTTTTAAAAGTATATTTCCTTAATACTTTTACTATGCTAAAGTGTTTTTTTTTTAATTATTATTTTTTTTATAAGCAAAACTGTCAAAAAAGTTTTGGAATGAAATCTCATATGTCTTTATTATGATTAACAGGCCTGGCCTGGAATCCTTGAAAATTGATTTGTTTTCTAAAACATATTAAAATATTATCTGTGAGGTCAAATTTAATTCTATGAGTCGTCTTATGCATCACTGGAAGAAATGTTGGTGCTTATCAACTTGAAGACTTATCAAGACTTGATTCGTTTCAGCCTCTCAGTCTCAACTGGTTGAACAGAAACAATTCTGATTACCATGAAACCATGAATGTGCGGTTTGAAATGAAATTCTGAGAAAACTTCACTCAAAACACTGAAATCTACCAAAGGGTTTTAAGTTCAAGGAATTTCTCCAGGATTTAAGTTACTTGGAAATGTTAACAGACTGTGGCTAAAAAGCTGTGACTTAATATGCAAATGTCATATTTAATGCATCACTGCATACAGTGTCCTCTATACGATAAGAAACCAACTCGGTTCAAGCTGTTCTTGACAGTATTTGCATGTCTTCACCCGTCAATGTAAATCATTGCTCATGACATCCCCATAAACCTTCAAACTGAAGTTATGAGTACAGCTCATGAAACTCTGATTAGAAATATCGCAAATAAAGCTGAATCCAATGAGAATTCAGTAACAACAATGAGGTTATTGAGCATGCAGTCATAAAACATTGTTTTTGTCAAAGCATTCAAAGTAAGAGATTAAGTATTGAGTTTTTACAAAAGCTCATCAACAATATCTTAACCAGACTTCAGTCCTCCGCATCAAAGGAAGAGTCAGATTAGACCGTGTGTATTATTAGTATGTGTGTGTAAAGAAACCGGTTAGACAGGGGGAGGGATGGGATCTATTTAAAAAGTCCATCTCCCTCTGTCATCTTTGTCACAGATTCCAGGCCAAAGGATTGTAAGACAGGATTTGCCTCTCAATGCTAACTTTCACACTCTTCAGGGGGTCTATTCACTCCTTTTTCCCAAGTCATTAGTCCTTTTACTGTCCCTCTCGGCCACAGAGCACTTTTGCATTCCAATACACACAACCAACCACTCTGATTCAAGCCGTATATACCAGTCAAACATCCACAATGTAAATCTTCCATAAATCTCAACGAGTCAACTAACTATAAGCTTCATATTTTGTAATTAACTGGCCCATAAAATCTTTTAAAATAGATTTTCCTCATTTTACAGAAAGCTATACCCAGTACAAGAAGATATAAGAAGGTGTTTAAGTTTTGGAAAGTTTACTTACCTGGTCAGATTAAACAATGAAACGTAGCCTATCCAAAGTTAAGCTCACGCGAAATATAATACATTACATATCTATAAAAAGAAAATAAGTTCTCCGTAAAAGTGACGCTTCCAACCACCACAAAAAACACACATGTGTCACCAGAACTGGTTCTATCACTTCTGCGTCCTACTCGTGTGTGGTGATGTTGTTGTGTAAACCTGTGTCGCAAGCTAAAGCTGATCACACACAGCCCGTCATGCTGAAGAACCTGTTGGAAAGGTCACTGTACCTTGCTGCTGTTCCGGTTTTCTTATCAAGCATCCAGAGTCACCTTCCTTCCTATAAACTGCCCATCTGAGCCCTGTATGCAGGGTGGTTTATCATGGGAACACACGAGATGCGATAAGCCATGCAGTGGTAATTAATGATGACTGGAAGTTACACTTTTTGTCAGGTTAATTGGCCTGGTCATGTCTGACACATCACAGCTCAGGAATGGAATGTCTTCTGGAATGTTTGGATCTCTCGGAGAACTGAACAGGTCACATTCCCCCTAAAATCAAAAGAATTTGAACAGAAAATGCTACCTGACAACTGACTCTTTCTGGGACAAAATCAAGATTGTTTTGTTTTGACAATTTTCTCTAACTAACTAACTACACTAAAAATGCTTGGTTGTTTCAACCCAACTTTGGGTCAAATATAGACAAACCCAGCCATTGGATTACATTTTTACATTATATTTTTAAAGGGTTAGTTCACCCAAAAATGAAAATTAAGTCATTAATTACTCACCCCCATGCTGTTCTAACCCCGTAAGACCTTCGTTCATCTTCGGAACACAAATGAAGATATTTTTGATTAAATCTGAGAGCTGGATCACTCCTCCATAGACTGCCTAAGGGACTGGCTCTTGACGGCCCATAAAGTCATTAAAGAAAATCTTTAAATATTCCATGTGCCTACAGCGGCTCAATTATAAGTTTATCAAGTGACGAGACTACTTTTTGTGCGAAAAAACCCCATAAATAACGACTTTATTCGACTATTCCATTACTTCCTTATAAGCGCATGCGCGAGAACTGAGATGAGGACGTTCTTCCTCGGCTACTTTTTGTTACCGGCTGCTCACCGCTTCAGGAGTATTACCGCCACCTACCGTATAAAATGATGATCGCACTCCGGCTATATCAGCATATCATCTTATACGGTAGGTGGCGGTAATACTCCTAAGCGGTGAGCAGCCGGTAACAAGAGTACTCGAAGAAGAACGTCCTCATCTCAGTTCTCGCGCATGCGCCCATTAGGAAGTAATGGAATAGTCGAATAAAGTCATTATTTATGTTTTTTTTGCACAAAAAGTAGTCTCATCGCTTGATAAACTTGTAATTGAGCCGCTGTAGGCACATGGAATATTTAAACATTTTCTTTAATGTCTTTATGGGCCGTCAAGAGCCAGTCCCTTAGGCAGTCTATGGAGGAGTGATCCAGCTCTCAGATTTAATCAAAATATAGCTGCGAGCAGGCGATTCCGGGCCCAAGCCGGTGGCACCGCGACCCCGGTGCCTAAAGGCACCGGGATGGCGGTACCGCCGGCTTTGGCCTCCATCGCTGCTCGCAGCTATATTATATATATACATATATATATATATATATATATATATATATATATATATATATATATATATATATATATATATATAAAGCCGGTGGCATCGCCACCTTGGTGCCTTTAGGGTTATTCTGCACGACGTGCAAAAACGTAACCCCTGCTTTGGAATACATACTAGTATGTATTCCACAATTGGAATACATACTAACATACTAGTCAGAACTGAATAGTTGATATCTGAATGACAGATCACCATAGAAGTCAACGGAAAAAATGTGACTAGTAACAAAAGAATAGTTACTAGTCACCATTGAAATAAGTACTAGTGTCTAATGAATAAGTACTAGTATCTATTTAATAGGTACTAGTATCTAAATGAATAAGTACTAGTAACTAATTAATAAGCATTGGTATGTAATGAATAAGGACTAGCATCTAATGAATAAGTACTAGTATCTAATAAATAAGGACTAGTTTCTAATGAATAAGTACTAGTATCTTTAAAAAGGTACTAGTACCTAAAGAATAAACACTAGTATCTAAAGAAAAGGCACTAGTATCTAAAGAATAAGCACTAGTAGCTAATGAATAAGTACTAGTACTTAATGGAATAGATACTAGTATCTAAAAAATAAGTACTAGTAGCATGAAAATAGAGACTAGTAGGTTAAAATGATTAAATGTTAAAACGGCTTGCCATACTCTATCTGTCGTTTCGACTAGTCACAATTACGTTACAGATATCTTAAATGATAATACAAACTATCCAAAATGTAATTACGACTAGAAAGACGTTGTTGATATCTACAATGTTAATTACGAATAGTCAAACTTAGCTTTTAAATGTTAAAAGGGCTTGCCATACAGAAGTGTAGGCTCAGAGAGACACTCAACATTTTCAAACCAAAATATCTGACTTTCTGTGGGTCCTAGCTCATGAGTGTAAATTAGAAAGTTGTCCGGCTTGAGGAGAATATATGAATATATGAAATGATGAGATCAACATGTGTACTGAGTTTCATATTATTACATGCAAGCGTGTTTGATTTATGGACCAAGTTTTTGGACCCCGTTCCAGGGGGCGCTGTCTAGCCCCCTTGCCACACCCGGGTACCATCTTCAGCCCGGCTCTGATGGCTGTGGGATCTGACCTGTGTGCAAAGTTTCAAGAGTTTTCAAACCCGTTAAGGGCCCCAAAAGCCGCTAAGAGTCTCAAAATCATCAAAAAAAAGGAATGTTAAAGTTTGATGCGTTGCTATGGCAACATTATCTTAGATATTGAATAATGCTTTCACAGCTCTTCATCTGGCGTGTGTTTACATTTGAAGCAAATCGGGTAAAAGTAAGAGTGCGATTTCAAAGCATTTTGAAAGTGAAACACTTTCTGCTGCCAGTTGGTGGCGCTATATATTTGACTCACATCTATGTGATCGACCTCTTACAACGAACACACTGCTGAAGTTTCATCAAGATCAGTTAATGTATGCAGAAGTTTTAACACACTTCCTTTTTGATTTATTTACTTACTTTTTTGATTTATGGACCAAGTTAATTTAATTAATACACTAATTATATAAAACTATTGTCAATGCACTACAATTAAACAGGTTATATGCCTTTACTTATAAAAAAATAAAAATAAAAACTTATGTAAAAAATACCAGGCTTAAGAAATGTATTTACTTTAGCAGGCCAGACACACAGTGAAATGATTAAGCCCCCTCCCCCTACACACACACACACACACACAGACTGTGTGACAGGCCTAGGTTTAGAAAGAGCATGATCATATTCAAACTACAATATCTGACTGTCTGTGGGTTTGAGCTTATTATTGTTAATTAGAAAATTGTTTGGCTTGAATAGAACAATATACACGGCAAGTTTTGTAACTGTCAGTAAAACTAACCAAGTTATAACACACTTTATGTGTCCTTTTTTAGTCAAAAAATTCCGCCACGGCCAAACCGTTCGAGATATCAAAAATCCGTCCGGAATTTAGCATCCTCAATGTCTTGACTTCATGCACACCGAGTTTGGTGGTGATTGGTAACAGCATGGGTTGTAATTTGATGTTTTTCTAGGACAATTATTTAAAAAAAAAAAAACATAATTCCCGACTTCCGTTTGAACTGTCGTAAAACTTAGAGCACGAAAGTTGTTTGGCCTGATGTGATCTATGAGTGTACCGAGTTTCATATTAATCCATGCACGTGTGTTTGATTTATGGACAAATGTTCGAATCCCTAAAAGAATGCATCCTAAAAGAATGGTAAAGTTTGATGCGTCGCCACGGCAACAGTTTCAAAGATATCAAGAATCCATTCATAGGTCTTCATCTGCCGTGTATGTACATTATACAGATGAACTTTGAAGCAAATCGGGTAAAAATAAGAGGGTGATTTCAAAGCATTTTGAAAGTGACACACTTCCTGCTGCCAGTTGGTGGCGCTATAACTTTGACTCACAATAGTCACATCCATGTGATCGTCCTCTTACAGCGAACGCACTGCTGAAGTTTCATCCAGATCAGTTAATGTATGCTGAAGTTATGACACACTTCCTGTTTCACGTTTCTCGCCATAGTTTCGTTTCCTCGCCACGGCCAAACCGTTCGAGATATCAAAAATCCCCACACAAACTTTCATCCTCAATGTCTTGACTTCTAGCTGACCGAGTTTCGTCGAATTTGGATCAGAGCTCTAGGAGGAGTATTTAAAAGTTCATTGCGTGTGTTTTACAAAAAAACCTCAATAGCCGACTTCCTGTTGGGCTGGGGTGAAAGCAAGAACGCGAGGTATAGATGAAATTCTGCTATCGACATGTGTACCGAGTTTCATATTATTACATGCAAGTGTGTTTGAGTTATGGACCAGGTGTTCGGACCTCATTCCAGGGGCGCTGACGAGCCGCCCTGCCACGCCCGGGTACCAGCTTCAGCCCGGCTCTGATGGCCGCGGGTTCTGACCCGTGTGCAAAGTTTCAAGAGTTTTCGAGCATGTTAAGGGCCCCAAAGTGCCCGAATAGTCGCTAGAAAAAAAAAATAAAAAAAAAAAATACAATAATCGGAAGGAAAACAATAGGGCTCTGCGCCCTTCAGGGCTTGGGCCCTAAATATCTTCTATTTGTGTTCCGAAGGATGAACGCAGGTCTTACGGGGTTGGAACAGCATGGGGGTGAGTAATTAATGACTTAATTTTCATTTCTGGGTAAACTAACCCTTTAACCCAACATTTGGCTTGGTCAAATGTCACTTAGAAGAAATGGTTCTATTTAGAACCAGAAATGGTTCCATCGCCCACTTCATATATGGAACTCCAAAATGGTTCTATATAGAACCATTTTTTTGGTAAAAGGTTCTATTGGCCAACTATGGAACCCCAGGGTTCTATATAGAACCCAGAGGAACCCTTTTTTTAAGAGTGTATAGAACCTTTTAGGTGTTCCAAATACGTAGCGCTGATAGAACCTTTTAAGGTTCTATATAGAACCTTTTCTTCTAAGAGTGTATCTTGTTATAATGAAACATTTACGCTGCATTTTGAAGTTCCTGTCTGTTACTAGCAAGTATCTCCAGGACGGATGGTTAGCGGGTGGATTGTATCAATTGCCCATCAACAGTCCCCATAAACAAATTCCAGTCTCAGTGAAACCAGAACATTGCGTGGACAAGTGTCAAAGAGTCCTCTCAGATCTGCTCCCACACAAGCCCAAACCCATGTTCCTATCAATATTCATGTGTCTCAGCATTTGGGACTGGACAAACATCCAGTTCTCCAAGCAATATGCAGCCTGGAATCTACCAACACCCCTCACAACTTGAACTATACAGTGGCTTCCTTCACGACGGGCCATTTGTAGACATTGAAGCCTTTGTTTTCAGCCATAGAAATGTTCGAGTTTGCAGCATTGTGGCTCGCAACAATCATATTTTATTCAACAGTCCACTGACCCAGCCGGAATGAAGTCACCCAGTCTCAGTCACATGGCGGAATATTTTTACCATGAGACAACTGGAGAACAGCAAGGATATGCGTATAGGGAACTGCTTAGAGATTTTGGTTGTATTCCTGAAGGGCACATGCACTCTCAAAAGAAATTCATGGGACCTATAACTGCAACAAAGATTCTAATTCTAATTTTTTGAATACTTCCTTTCATGCAGTGTGTAATATAGCTGTCTGGGAATGTAAAAGGTCTGCAAAGTTTTAAAGATCAAAGTCTACAACAAATAAAGTTATTGTCTCCTAAAGGAAAGAATAGATTCTGAACTGCTGAAATGAGTCATCAGTCATTCTAGACTAGGCCATCTGACCAATCAGAGCAGAGGAGACCAGGCCATCTGACCAATCAGAGCAGAGCAGACCGGGTCATCTGACCAATCAGAGCAGAGCAGACCAATCACAACAGACTGGGTCATCTGACCAATCAGAGCAGAGCAGACCAATCACAACAGACTGAGCCATCTGACCAATCAGAGCAGAGCAGAGCAACCAATCACAACAGACTGGGCCATCAGACCAATCAGAGCAGAGCAGACCAATCACAACAGACTGGGCCACAGACCAATCAGAGCAGAGCAGACCAATCACAACAGACTGGGTCATCTGACCAATCAGAGCAGAGCAGACCAATCACCAACAGACTGGACCATCCGACCAATCACAGCAGAGTAGACCAATCACAACAGACTGAGCCATCTGACCAATCAGACCAGAGCAATCACAACAGACTGGGTCATCTGACCAATCAGAGCAGAGCAATCACAACAGACTGGGCCATCAGACCAATCAGAGCAGAGCAGACCAATCACAACAGACTGGGCCACAGACCAATCAGAGCAGAGCAGACCAATCACAACAGACTGGGCCATCAGACCAATCAGAGCAGAGCAGACCAATCACAACAGACTGGGCCATCTGACCAATCAGAGCAAGCAGAGCAGACCAATCACAACAGACTGGGCCATCTGACCAATCAGAGCAGAGCAGACCAATCACAACAGACTGGGCCATCTGACCAATCAGAGCAGAGCAATCACAACAGACTGAGCCATCTGACCAATCAGAGCAGAGCAGACCAATCACAACAGACTGGGCCATCTGACCAATCAGAGCAGAGTAGACCAATCACAACAGACTGGGTCATCTGACCAATCAGAGCAGAGTTGACCAATCACAACAGACTGAGCCATCTGACCAATCAGAGCAGAGCAAGCAGACCAATCACAACAGACTGGGCCATCTGACCAATCAGAGCAGAGTAGACCAATCACAACAGACTGGGCCATCTGACCAATCAGAGCAGAGCAGACCAATCACAACAGACTGGGCCATCAGACCAATCAGAGCAGAGCAGACCAATCACAACAGACTGGGCCACAGACCAATCAGAGCAGAGCAGACCAATCACAACAGACTGGGCCATCTGACCAATCAGAGCAGAGCAGACCAATCACAACAGACTGGGCCATCTGACCAATCAGAGCAGAGTCAGACCAATCACAACAGACTGGGTCATCTGACCAATCAGAGCAGAGCAGACCAATCACAACAGACTGGGTCATCTGACCAATCAGAGCAGAGAGACTGAATCCTCAAACAAACCATTTTCAGACTATTTGAGAAATTAGGTGATGTACAATGCATGTTGTGGAAAAAACGTATTTTTTTTTGCTCTTGAATGCATCTAAACCTATTGTAGAAGCTGTCCAAAACAAAATTAGGAATCTTTAAACTTTAAAATTGCATAATAGGGGCACTTTAAAACTTTTAAGTTTCAAACACTATTTTAATGAGTTCTGTTGACATAATGTTTATTATTACATCAGTGTTGTTCATTGATCTGGGTTAGGGTTAGGGGAAAAGTTGTAGTAACGATAAAATTGTCTTGATAACTTTGAAAATTGGATTTGGAAATTGAACAGTGGATAAGGAGTTTAAAATTATTTTTTTTTTAATTATATAAGTTTTTTTAAGTAAAGGAAAAATACCTGTTGGTGTTTAAATTTGTAAAAAACTGACATTTAACTGTTATGTTTTTGTGTGTGTGTGTTTACCATTGTGCTGAAGAGTATTTACTTTATAGTGAGAGATTGTGGTGAGGTTTAAATGAAGTTTTACACTGACCACACGAGCAATGATTACACTAATGCCAGTGACAAATAATATCTTGTTTAAATGTCTATGCTAAATACATTTGGAATATGCTATGTTTGCTGTTAGTTTGATCTAAAATAGATTCGATTAATTGGTTCAAACTCCAATATGTTGACATTTTGTTTTCTAATAATACATCAATCACATCAATGAAAACTACTGCAGATTGTATAAGTGCTTCTTGATTCAGTTGCTGTAAATTCAGACACAAACAATGCACTTCCCAAATCCCCTGTGTGAAGACAAGCTAAAGATTAACCAGCCTCTCCCTGTGGAAGTATGCAAGAATGCTGAGTGATAAATCACCTCGATCCACAGATCACATCACACTGTCCGCTTACAAATCTGCAGCATCACTGCTTTGCTCTGCAGAAAGAGGAACAAGGCCAACACACAACACAAAAAATACATATCAGAGAATATAACTTCCTGTTTGAGGCTCATGTGTTGGAAACACTTTCACTGCAGCTGCCTAACAACACATTCAACAACTGTTTGGCAACTTAAGGTCAATGTGCAATTAGTCCTTGTATCCTGATTTATGATAATGAGGCAGAGTAATATCATTCTAAAATGTTTTTCCTTTTTTTGGTCCCGTTATCGAACAAACACCGTCAGACTTTGTTTTCCCTGCGTCAAGAGCTCCTGTGACGGCGTTTCACTAACACTAACTGATAGCGGCGCATTGATAGCAGGAAAATCTGAAGTGAACTAAATGTATAGACAAAACACAAAGCTTAGTGGTCATAAAGTTGAAAATTAAAATTCTGTCATCATTTACTTACTTGTGTCGTTCCAAACTTGTATGATCTGTGGAACACAAAAGATATTTTGAAGATTTCAAAATGTGTTATCATTTAATAATAATTGTAACTATGGACAAAAACACAGAGCCATTTCACAAAATATCTTCTACACACAGCAAACAAAAGTCATATAGGTTTGGAATGACATGTATGAATTATTCTTTGGAAACTATCCCTTGAACTCAACTGAAGTGAATGACAGGATATTGGCATTTCTCATCTCATGTTATAATTTATAAGCCTTCATATGTATGCCTTTCACATATAGTTGGGGAATTACTAATAAAAGTAATGTGTTACAATATTGTTACTCCCAAAAAAAGGACTAATTGTGCAACTTAGTTGCTGTTTATAGAAAGTAATGTGTTATATAATGTGCCTTACTTTTTTCTTGCATATTTGTTTTTTTTAATAGACGAAGCTTGAACCTTTAAGCTATGCCGCCATTCTGGATTGCACACTGTAAAAAATATTGTTGGATTAACTTAAAAAAATTAAGTAAATGAAATAAATTTTCATTGAAATAATGAGTTAATACAACGAATGAGTTTGATTTAATCATTAGAAATACTATGTTATCTGAACCACATAAATAATTTAAGTTGATCTGACAAAAGAAAAAACAGGTTACAACAGGTAAAAACGATATAAATACTGCTTGTTTTCACACAAACCGCTCGTTTCATGTCTTAGGCCATCAATGTGTACTTACATTTACGAGTCATTAATCATGTTTAATTTGGACTTCTCTGCGCATGCTCTTTGAGGTGGTGACCATAGACGGTTTGACCTAAAAATAAAAAAATAAAAATACTGTGGAAACAAAGACACCAACATCTTGGATGCCCTTGAGGTAAGATAAAACATATCAAAAAATTATTTCAAAGTGAACTATCCCTTTAAGTGCCAAAGCTAATAGTAATGTGCTAAACTAATCGAATCAAAAGGGCATTTGACAGCCAAAAAAAGCAAGCATCAACTTTGATTATTCTTAAATTAAGTACCCACTCAAAGTTCTCATTTAATAGGAAATTTATTTTCACATGTCAGCAAAACAATGTAGTGTTTAACACAGCTACACCTGAAAAGCATAAAACTAATCCACTGCTGTCAGCACAGTAATCTGCTTAAAATGGTGGAAAACCAGCAAAATCCCCAAATAAATGAACTTCCTAAATGTTTTATACAATGTGCATATGACATAAACGTATTGGCCATCTACAAATGTACGACAAATGACCACAATATTTCCTTCAGTGAAAAAATACATCTATCTGTGAGATAAAATAAATGCTTTGAGGGAGAAAAAAGGACAAGAGTATAAAGAGATTTCTTACCTCAGAAAAAATAGTTTAAGTAAATGCTTTTATTACAACAAAATATATCACAAAAGCATTATTAGGATTGCACCAACTCTGTTATAACAGAGTTTCAAAAGCACATCGGGTAAGTGTTCTATATTATGTCACGAGAATCCTTTGACAAACAAGCTCTCTATACAAAATGTACATATTACATATATAAATTTGGCATTCAGTCTTAAAAAGTGATGTTTTACATATATATCTATGTATAATTTCATTTTTATAAATCACCTTGCCCTCCTAACCATAGTTCCAGACTGATATTATTCTTTTAAACCAAAGATGGTTTAAAACTTCCCAGCAAGACACTCTGCATCACGTAACGGATCATCAATTCTGGTTCTTATTGATAAAAGGAGGCCGACATTGATTCAGCACAGAAAAAACTCAACTACAGCTAGTTTAACCAAAGCATTTTTACATGTAAACCCACATTTGAAGTCCATCGTCTCTGTGGATGTCAGGAAAAGGCAGCTGTTTGGTCTATTTTATTCCATTTGTTAAAACCCTTACAGTCTCTTCGTATTGATGTCTGTCCTCAATGGAGCTTTAAAGCATTTCCTCAGGTTTCTGAATGCTCATTCCAGTATATACTTGTCTATCAGCATAATCTAAGCTTCTGTTTAAAGGCAGGCCTGCTGCACCTGTGTCAGAAGCTCCCGAAGCGATCGAACAGGCCCTCTACCCATGTCCTGTTGCCCATGCAAGTCTGGACCGTCTCCTCCTGCCCCAGGTCTTTACCTCGCGACTTCAACAACTGAATCTGGATATGAGAGAGAATCAAAGTGCATCACTATTGTAAACGCAAAGAAGATTAACATTTGATAAAGAAAACAAAAGGTGCTCCGAGTGGTTGCTGGATTGAAGCAGCCAGATTTGAACCTGAATCTCCCATATGAGCACCAAAGCTCAACATACAGATGAACCGATGAAACCCTTAGACATAAATATTTAAATAACTGAATGACACATTCGCTTGTTCATGGTTCTGTGATGTTGGTTAAAGGAGTAGTTCACTTTTGAACTTTTGTTCAAAAACTTTTGCTGATAATTTACTACACCCCCATGTCATCCAAGATGTCCATGTCTTTCTTTCTTCAGTCGAAAAGAAATTAAGGTTTTTGATGAAAACATTCCAGCATTTTTCTCCATATAATGGACTTCAATGGGAACCAAACGGTTCAAGGTCCAAAAGACAGTTTCAGTGCAAACTGTTCAAAAGGTTTTAAACGATTCCAGACGATGAATAAGGGTCTTATACAAGCGAACCGATCGCTCATTTAAAAAAACAAAAAAAAAATAAAAAACGTTTACGTTTTATAAGCTTAAATGCTCGCCTTGCTCTGTTCTGTGACGCGCATTCGTGACTCTCCTGTTAGAACTCGTTTACCAAAATGAACGAATCTTTTTCGTGTCATTTGGTTCATTCAACGACTGAAATAAACAAGTTGACTCTGGACATGATTCGTTCATTTTAGGAAAGTCACGAACGTGCATCACAGAACAGAGCAAGGTGACCATTTGAGCTTATAAAACGTAAACTTATCTAAAAAATGAGCGATTGTTTCGCTTGATAAGACCCTTATTCATCAACTGGAATCGTTTAAAGCCCTGCTTTAAACTGCTTAAAAGCCCAAGCACTGAAACTGTCTTTTGGACCGTTTGGTGCCCAATGAAGTCCAATATATGGAGAAAAATCCTGGAATATTTTCATCAAAAACCTTAATTTCTTAATTAAGGTTTTTTTTTTAATTTCTAAATTTTACACTGCAAGTTACAATACTATCATTTATGCTTTAAAGTCGGCATGAAACTGAAGTTGTGATAGTCTTTTTTTTATTTATTGTGGTGTAAATCCGAAGTGAAGAATATTATTTCTACACAGAATAAAGTAGGGTGGGTCTTGATTTCGTTCATGGGGAATTGATTGGATGGTTGTGATTTGCTATGGGTCGACCCCATGTGAGTGAGGTTTCCCCGCTCTCACACCAGTAAATGAGTCATCAGTGAAAAAATAGATGATGTTGCAAGGGGAAGTTATTTTGATTAAAGATTATGAGGGCATATGAATATTTGTAAAAAAATTACATGCACAGACTTTAACTTTCAACTGTTAAAATAGTCAATTTGGTGGAATACAGGTAAAATGGTGTAAACATCTATCCCAAAATGTTGGAAACTGTGTGAATGTGCAAATAAAGTGAACCTAGTACACCCTGTGTTCCCAAAATGCACATTAAACTGATTGGAGATGGAGTTTACTGAGGAAGTAACAGACTTTAAAGATTATTCATATCACAGCCTTTGATTTGATAACTGCACCAAGCTATATCTCAATTTTAGTTTTATTTTCAATGAATTCTGCAGGCATTTTTTTATTTGCATTTTACCTTAGATTTAATTAGTCATTTTAGTCATTTGTAAAACCCTGCACTAGGCCAACGTTCAGGTGTTATATTGCATAAGCAAACAGAGTGAGGTGGAGGATTTTACCAGAGGATAAAACAAGACAGTCAAAACAAGATTCCTTTAAGAGCTTGTCAGCAATGACTAGTAGATTGGTTATCCTTCCAAAAACTCACACAAACACATTGATTCCTCACCTCCTCCATACACATCAGGTATGTGTGGTACTTATAGTGTTGTAGAGAGTGATAGAGGGAAAACCACTTCGTCTTCTGCTGATCCACTGTGTATTCCTGATCGAGAAATAAAGACTTTAACCGTGCATCGAAAGTGATCTAAAAGCCAGTATGGTATACCTCCTAGTGGTCAAAAAGATAAACTTCTTGTTA